>CM053569.1:77030430-77081581 GCA_028646485.1 Cryptoprocta ferox
CCCCACACAGTAAACCCAGTTTATGGATGCATCTGAGAGGCTTAGTGTATTTCTAAGAAACTGCCCATACATATTGCCCATAAATATGTAAAAAGAGAGTTTGTAACAATCACTTCTATTCTCCCCAAGTGGTTCAAAGTTGACCAAACAGGAAACCAAGGAAGATGCTGAATACTAGAAATTCAATGTCCAAATATTCACTAAATGTATTGAGACACTTTTTTTTTTCATTATTTTAGAAGGCCAATGAAGTCAAGCAATCAGAAGAAAGCAGGACAGAGGCGTGAAAAGCTAGAATGGAATTGTGTTCTGTGTGTATTTATAACACTCTGGCCAGAGCAGGGCCAACCAACTATACTCCAGTGACATCATTGTGATTAAATGGCCCCAAACAATGTTAGAAATGTATGGCATTTGGGGAAAATATATGAATAACTACAAGACAGCAAATTTTGTCAACCTCAAATAAAAAAGAACGCTTCCATGAAGCAGCTAATAAAGTAATGAGATTGAAGCGATACGGAGAAAAAGGCAAGAAAAAAGTATGCACCAACTAAGTGATTAAAAGCTTCTACCACACTAGAGTTTAATTCCATGGGTAACCCAGATGGGCACAATTCACTACCCCCTTCTTTAAGGAACTTATGTTAAAATTATAATTCTGATATATCCAAAAGCATTGAAAACAGACATTCAGAGAGATATTTGTACACGCATGCTCATAGCAGCATTAATCACACTAACCAAAAGAGAGAAGCAAGCCAAATGTTCATCAGCAGATAAATGGATAGCAAACTGTGGTCTATCCACACAGCAGAATATTACTTGGCCATAAAAAGGAATGAAGTGCTGATACATATGTCACGGATGAACCTTGAAAGCATTATGATAAGTGAAAGAAATCAGGCACAAAAGGCCTCATATTGCATGATTCCATCTATATAAAATATCCAAAATAGGTAAATTCATAGAGACAGGAAATAGACAGGTGGTTGCCAGGGGCAAGAGAAAAAGGAGAATGCAGAGTGACTGCTAATGGGTACTGAGTTTTCCTGAGGGGTGATAGACCTATTTTGGGACTAGATAGAGGTGGTGGTTGGCAGAAGAATGTACTAAATGCCACTGAATTGTACTTTGAAATGGTTAAGTTTATGTTATATGATTTCACCTCAATTGTAAAAAAAAAAAAAAACATTTTAATTGCATTTTGATGGAATGTCAGAAATCTCTAGCAATTTTTTTTAGTCATAGAATCTTTTCTTCAAATGAAAACATATTGGCATGCTAAAGTGTAAGGACACAAACATGGAATTTCTCAGGCTGAAACAGAGGTAGGTGAGGCTCTGGGCCCTCAATGCTCACCTCTGTGTCCCACAGCCCTGAAAGGGATGCCATTGAGTCCTTAAGGCTCCAAGAAGGATATGAAGCCCATCTTCTTATTCTACACATAAAAACACTGAGGCCCAAAGGATATGTCAATGGCCAAAAACTTGGGCATTTTTGAAAGATTGAAGACAGATTCATTATTTTTTCCATGTAGAAAGATACCAATAAAAACTTAGCTACATGCTAAGCAAATAGTGTGGGTAACATGCAGAGGCCTGAGAAGAGATGGGGGAGGGAGGCCTGGGGACGCCAGAGGCCATGTCACCTGGGCCAGCAGAGCAGCACAGGCACTCTGGGAGAAATGCCAACACACAAAATCCTTAACACAAATTATTGTTTTGTCTGTGTACCATAAAGAGCATAAGCAGGTGAAGATTAAATTAACACAAGATAGAGCTGAAAAGGCATTTGCAGGAGACGGTGGGAAATAGTCAAATTTATAATATGGTAATGAAAGTCTTGAACATATCTGAGCTTCAGATAAGACATAAATGTACTGCCAAGAAAAAAATGTGTCAATATTGCATCAATAATGTATATAAATTATGTATTATTTTTAAATAATATATAAAATCATATGCTTACTAAATAATATAATTTAAATAATACGTTATTTATAATTTATACATATGTTAATAATCCTAGATCATTCTCAACTCTAATTCTCTCCCTTTAGAGCTCATCACACAGAAAAGTACAGTCCCCTCCCCTCCCCAGTTCATATGAAGGAACCACAAACTGGTAAACATCCACCCAGTATCCTCCCACACTCAGCCCGGGAGCCGCAGGAGCTGGGACCTGGAGCCAGGATGGATCGGCGCTCCCAAACTCTGGAGCAACTTCCAGTTGGGAACTGGCTGCAGCAAGAATGGCATCTGTCCTGTCCTAGGGGTGGCCTCTCCTTCAGGAGCTTCTCCAGCACCCCACCTCACAGACCTTACCTGGCTCAAAGCCCCACAAGGTGCAGAACAGCTGCTCTTGACCCCTCCGTTTCAGGTGCTATGGAGACTGACGGCAGGGAGATAAGGAGTGTCATTTTCTGCTGTTTCCTATAATAGTTAATGGGGCAAAAAGGAAATGTTCCCAGTTTCCACCCCGAAGAAGCTACTGGACGGTGCAAGTAGAGGTTCTGGACATATCAGAAACGTTTCCTCTTTTTCACGTTTGCACATCTTTCAAATGTGTAAAGAGAAGAAATAAGAAACTAGGTGAAGAATTTATTAATAACAGAAGTGAGTTTTAGAGCCCACCGTAAGTGAGAGCCATAATCTGGACAGAGTGGGGGCATGTCAGAGCTCACCACAGAGCAGACAGTTGTGTGTGAGTTGGGGCAATTTACACACGGAGCCAGCCTCTGCCTCTTTCCCGGTGGATGTTGTGTCTCACCCAAGGACAGCATTAGGAAAAGAGTGTGAACTGGACCTAAACCATGTAAGAAGGCAAAATATAAGTACCTATAGAACAGGCTGAAGTTCCTGGTGGTGGCTTGTGTCATGCGTTTCCCACCCAAGGCCCCCAACACCCACCCACCCCTTTGCCCCCTTTGATTTAGACCCCTGACTATCAGCAGGCCTGCGCAGGAAGTAGTCAGACACCAGTCCAGGTCTTTGCATGTCTGAGTCACCCAGATTGATTATGAGCTGTTCCCAAGCCAAGAAAATAAGATTCTTCACTTATCAGAAACATACAACTTCCCAGATCTTGCCTATTTTTCTTGAAGACTATCTTCATAAATACATTAATATGATCCCTCTGTACTTTATCCGTGTTTATACTTAGAGAAACAGCAATGTCTTGCCAGAGATTTCAAATGGGTTTAGAGAGGAAAAGTCCATACTACATAGGTATATGTTGTTTTAACTGCAGAATTTTTTCTGATAAGGTAGGAAGCTCGATCACCACCAGCTCTATCTAGATACCTCTGTGCTCACACAGCATGGACATCTTTTCTCAGAGAAGCTGTTCCTTCATTCTTTTACAAGGTGGGTACTGCCCTCTGCTGATGACTCAAAAATGAGGGGGAAAGATACTTGATCTATATAAGAGCAAGAGTCTCTCTCCCTCCCAAGCAGTCCCTCTGCCTGAGATGCACTGAACAGGATGATATGTCCTTTCTTTCAAGGTAACGTCCAGCACTGGTGCCATCTAACAAAGAGTGAGTGCCCTCCTCCACTCAACCCTGGGCCTGGTACCAGGACCATGGGCCACGAGCAACACCCCAGCCCTCAGGCCAACATGGCTGTGTAGTGGGGGGGACACCCCAGCTAAAACCTGCAAGGACCGTGAGTGGGGTTTAAACCGAACAGCTATTCTTGAGTAAAAACAGCATTATAAACAGATGAAATCTCCATTAGTAACCTTGAAGCAATCTAAAAACAGAATCAAAAATGAGTGAATCTGAATGCTAAAATTAGCAATTGCATAAACAAACAAAAAACTCAATCCACCTTTAAACGCTTAGTTCTCTTTTAACCAGCTCCTTAAGAGAACTAACTGTACCCAGTGGCAACAGCAAATTCCTCCAATAACATTAGACTCAATAGAGGAAAACTGAAAAAAAAAAAAAACCAAATATTTTTCTTAAGAAACACCATCCATGAGCTTTCCATATGCATTTATTTAATGTAAACTCACTGGGTGAACATCACAAAACATGAAAGGAGCGCTGCTCCCTGGAGTCTGATCAGCACTGAGGGGAAGACATTTCTGGTTACCGGAACAGCTGGATGGTCAAACTCTGAGGATCTCAGGCCAAAAGCTTGTTCATAGTAATTCTACCTGATTTTGTCTCTGGAGGCATTAAAACAATAATTAAAACACTTCGCACTTATACAGCATCTTTCACCCAGGAATGTCAAACCCTTTGCAAACACTAACTTGTCCACCCTCCCTGTATTATGTGGTCAGTTGAAGGAGGGCACTCGTCAAACTCCTTTAAAAAGGCAGGTCTGAGTGTGTCTCCTGGAGTCACCACCAAAGCTAAAATAAATCACCCAAGTAATCCAGGCAAAAGAGCATCTGGGGGGTTAGGGTTAGCTCGGACATCCAAATAACGGCCTAAATCTCCCACTCTCCCTGGCCTGAGATTACAGCTCATAAGTCAGAGTGGCATTGAGAAGGGGCTTCAGCTCTCCGCAATCCCATACCAGCAAAAGTGGTACCTAAGTCTCACAGTTTAACAGCCAAGGCTCCCTGAGCTACCATGTTAGTCAACAGAAGCCCTAATGTGCCACCAGTATGCCATGGAGCAAAGGACCAAAGGTGTGGGTTTGTCTGCTATAGTAAATATTTCAGAGGAATAGTCACCAGAACAAAACAAAAAAAAAAAAAAACCTCCAGACTTAAGTAAACACCCAAGGCATCTTCCAAAAGCCACTGGTTTGGATTTGACTTGATCTAGAATGGACTCAGGTCATAAGAACCTATTTCCTGGTATTGGAAACTTGAGATTTATAGAAGAATCTGAAATCTGGGAGTTATAGAAGATTACTGGTTGTTTCACAGTCTAAATCTAGGGCAAACCATTTGGGCTAAAATGGGATCCCCAGGAGTCTATAGGCACTTACCACAGTGCCTACAGCCTTGGGATCCAAACCCATGACCAGAAACTCTCACAGGACACTTAGTGTCTAGAGAATGTTTGATCTTTGAGGATTCAATTTTTTAACACCCTACTGTTCAAAAAAGCTATCTTCCTTCTAAATTCCTAGGGTCCATGATGACTTGTCAGTTTGATCATAATGCATTGGTGGATGGAAAATCAGAATATAGAATGCAGAGGTCTTAGAAATGAGAGCAGAAGGAAGAAATACTTATGAGAATAAAGACTCTGATAAGGAGAAGGCAGCAGAGGAAATGACAGAGAACACAAAGGTCAGGGCAGGAACACACATAAATTCATGTAAGGGCAAAAGAGACCACTCTTAATAAAAACATAAACTTTGTAACCCACATGACACTAAAAGGGAATCATTAATTTAAAACATTTTATCTGCCAATCACAGACCTGTCCTATCCTCATCTGAAATATGTGAATATTGGGGCACCTGGGTGGCTCTGTCAGTTGAGCGTCTGACTTCAACTCAGGTCATGATCTCAAAGTTTGTGAATTCATGAATTCGAGCCCCACATGGGTGCTCAGTGCAGACCCCACTTCCAATCCTCTGTTCCCCTCTCTCTGCTTCTCCCCTTCTCTCTGCCCCTCCCCCTCTCTCTGCCCCTTCTCTGCTTGTGCTCTCTCTCTCAAAAATAAACATTTTTTTTTAAAAAATGCAAGTATTGTCTATGGTCCCCAAAGTGATCAAGTCAAATGACCCAAAGATGAATCAACAGGATACAGACTCCTGATTTTGTTACTGCCTGTGGTGTATAAACAGATTTTCATGTTGGAGAGTCGATCATTTTCACCTAAGAATTTAATGCTCAGCATCAGAAACTTCGAATAGATTAAGGTTAGTTTTTCTTTAATGTAATTTATTGTCAAATTGGCTAACGTGCAGTGTGTAAAGTGTGCTCTTGGTTTTTGGAGTAGATTCCTGTGGTTCATCGCTTGTGCACAACACACAGTGCTCGTCCCAAGTGCCCTCCTCAGTGCCCATCACCTATTTTCCCCTCTCCTCCACCTCCCCCATCAACCCTCAGTTTGTTCTCTGTTTGATTCCATCCCAGTTATGACGAGACCAGGAGAGACTCCTGGCCAAGGGCACTGGTAGGAAGAAGAGGCTCCAAGGGGCTGCTTGCCAAGCTGCCAGGTCTCGTGGAAATGGCCAAGTCACAGTCCTCACTGCACAAATGACTAAGTCACTTCTCTACACCCAGATTGGCAGGGAAGCTGTTACAGAGTGTCTGTAAGGCCCTAAATTCCTTCCCAGTTGGTAAAGTCTCCCACTTCAGTTTGCTGCAAAATCATGGTTTGTATATTCCATTTTCTTTTCTAGTCCAGCGAAGGCAAACCAGCAAACAGAGCTGGATATGTGTCCCATTCACCAGGGTTCTATCCTGCTCTGTGATATCAAAATAGCAAATTGTGGTATCAGGGGCTAGTTATGACAGAGGAGAACTGTAACTTTCTGGAATAAAACATTTTAAAAATCATTCCTCTGGTATAATACACTCTCTGCTCTCTCCTTCCCACATTAGCACACTAGGATGGGGACATCTTAGTAAAACTCTTAGGGGAAATTTTGATATTTGCAGAGGATAGATAACTTTAAAATGTATGAGTTTGTCAGATACTGTAAAGTATTTCAGAAGAATGTCTACTTCAACAGAACACAAACACCTCTAATCCAAATCATGAAAGAAGTCCCTGAAAACAAAAAGTCCTATATATTAAATCCTATGAAATCACACAGTGTTATTTTTTAGGGTAATTTGGAAAATCGTAAGTTTATTTTTTTATGTTTATTTATTTATTTTGAGAGAGAGAGAGAGAGAGAGAGAGAGAGAGAGAGAATCCCAAGCAGGCTCCAGTACTGTCACAAAGCCTGATGCAGAGCTTGATCCCACAAACCGTGAGATCCGACCTGAGCTGAAATCAAGAGTCACACACTTAACCAACTGAGCCACCCAGGCACCCCCAATAAGTTTTATTTTTTAATCACACATAAAATACTCTAAATGTATAAGGATATTGTCACTTTTCTAATACAAAAATGAATCTGTGAGTGAATGCAATATTATATAAGACTTGAAAAAATGAGGGGTGCCTGGGTGGCTCACTTGGTTAAGTGTCCAACTCTTGGTTTTGGCTCAGGTCATGATTTCCCGGTTTGTGAGTCTGAGCAGTGGAGATCCTCCTTGGGATTTTTTTCTCCTCCTCTCTCTCTGCCCCTCCCCTGTTCACACACTCTCTCAAAATAAACAAAAACTTAAAAAAAAAGATTAAATTTATTGTTCAAGATTATATCTCCTCTATCAAATATAATTGCAATACAACAGGACTTCATATTAAGGACAAACAGAACTTAATAGTCATTAATACCAAATGTAGCCTAATAGAAAAAAATCTCAAGTTACTTGTTACGTAATGAAAGTAACATTTCCTATTTAGATATTTTTGTCTAAAAATTAAATAAAAAATGTTACAGATGTTGTGGAGAATGAGAGAGTTAGGGAGAATGTGGAGAAATGATTTACACTCTTACCTGACAGAGCCAAGAAAAAGCGCTTGATTTTAAAATTGAAGAAAAACCAAATTTCTCAAGCCATTGGTATTATTAGAGTTGCCCTATTAAAACCATACCAGCATTAATGAGAGTCAGTTTTAATTCACTTACCATCCCACCACCCTAAAAAGCCACTTTCATTCTCCACATTGTCAAAAATAGTTCAACCCGAAGAACCCCCATAAGCTGATGACAAGCATATGGAAAAAATGCACTTCCAGATTTGATAAAATTCAGTTTAAAAATAGAATGATAAAATATTTACAATTACATAAATGAAGAAAGTTATTAATCAGAACAAGGCATATTTTATTCATGTATGTTGAAACGTGTTCCTAAGACTTGTATGTCTCCTAACAGGCTCAAGAAAAACTGCAGAAATTCTGGATGTGAGAATCAGGTGCCCTGAAAGCATCGGAAACTGTTCCAAAATTTAAAAGATTATTAGTCAGTTTCCTCACTGGCGTGGGGCTGACCACAGGAGCAGAAAGCAAAATCTCTAAATCTGTCCTCTATGGTTTCAACACACTCTTTATTCTAGCCTCCGTGAGTGCTTAAAGCAAATGAAACTGTCACCCAAGGATGGGGAAAAAATTGGAGCTGAGAATTTACTCAAGATTTATAAGTATAATTCCTGAAATTGATCAGACTTTAAGGAAACACAGACTTGCTATGCTCATGCTCCTCCTAGTGACTAAACTGGGGAAAATAAAAAATGAGGTTTTCCAAGGTCACGTTCATTGAATGTTCAAGTGTCCACAGTGTGATCACACTTCTCCTCCACGGAGACCACCCACCGCTTCACATCCTGCCTGTAAGTTCTCTGTATTAAGTAGTACACACCGTCCTGGCTTGGGCCTTCAGCCTATAAAAAAAACTTCTGAGAGAAAAGTTCGTTCTGTTCTTCACTTGGCAGATGGCATTTCAGGTTTGCGCACATGCTCAACATTATAAATAACAGCTCAAGCAGCCCTCAGCGCGCTCCTGCCTTCGGTGTCACTTCTCACAGGAGGTCTTAGGTCTATGGGCCACTGCTATTTCCTTGTCACATTTAACCTTGCGTCCTGACATTTTTAGGCCATATTTCTTGTGACTCCCATTAAGAAGCAAAAAGACGACATGGTATTTATGAATTCTAAAAGAAATACAACCCTTTTTATAAAATATACAGCACCTGGGAGGAGCAGGGTTCCACAAAGCAACATTAGGGTGTAGACGAGCCATGTGCAGTGGCAGGGCCTGGGAAAGGTGTCGCTGTGGGAGCCTGAAGCTTAGGCCTCCATGCAAAACTGCTTGGGCAGCAAGTTTCCCCTACAACTCGATGACATTAACAAGGAAAAGCCAGCTGTTGTTCAAACTAAGCTTCAGCTCAAAATACAGAATGGAATAATTTTTCCACGGTCAAGAGGAAAAGTCGCTGCGAGTTTCCAGAACTGTCTGCGGCTTCCAGAGTTCTGTTCTGTTTACAGCACCCTCGAACCCTAATCTTCAAGGAAATGAAATGCTGAACTAGACAGAAAAATACACAGCCCAGTGAAATGCTGAACCAGACAGAAAAATGCACAGCCCGAGTTCTGCACAATTTGGGATTTAGGAAGAGGCACCGATTTGGTGGTAAGTCTCCTTCCTCAAATGTGTGAGCACAGTGTCGGTGCCCTCCAGGGAGGCCACAGTAGTCTCCCCAGAACTTCAGTCCTCACCCTTTAGCGCTGTCTTTTTCTCAACACTGTAGCCAGAGTGATCACATTAAAATTTGATTAAAATATGCCTGTCCTCAGCTCAGGACCATGCAATGGCTGCTCGTGTCACCCAGAGGAAAAAAACAATGTCCTCCACACATATGCATGAAGATACATGTCCAAATACATTCCTTGCAGCATTGTTAGTAATTGTGCAAACAAAAAATCAGCTTAAAGGTGAATCAGTACTTTGAGAGCTCAAAATACTGACAATGCAGCCACCTATAGATGGGGTGCACCTAGATGTACTGACAATGGAAAGGTAAAAACACACTTTATTATGTTAAAGAAAACACAGGACAGAATATTACATTTAGAATAAATCCATTTATGTTGTTTTAAAAGTGTATAAACACCTCTCCAAGTCCCTAAAGAGCCCATGTTTGGGTTTTGGTTTTTTGAGTATAGAATGGTGTTTAGAAACCATTTGCTAATATTTAAGAAATGGATTTGTTAAAATGAGTCTGATGTCTGATGATTGGGTTAAAATTAAGATTTCAGAACACAATTAAATTACTACCAGTTCTTTCCTTGGAAAAATAGTGCTAAAAAAACCTTTCATTTTTTGAAATCCCCTTAAGCCATAGAATTTAATAGATGTAGCAATCCTTTTTCTGCATTTAATTATCTGTATCCTCCTTACTCCCACATCCAAAATTATTTATTACACTTTGTGTTTGTCCCTATTAGGAAGAAATAAAACTTCTCAGTAGGCAGCCTCAAAACAAAAGCCTTTGGGGAAGCAATTCAACTCCTTCAGGTCCCATGAGTATTGAAACAACACCAACGGCACTACTGATCCCTTGTGATCCAGCTTTATGTCCACTCTTGTCACCAACCTGAGTTGGTAACAAAGCAGTTTCTCTGGGCTATTCATCTAAATCATGCAGATTCACCTTGATCAGCTTCACCTCAGGTAAACTTCGGATCACGAGTGAAGTGGTATAATGTTGGGATTTGGGAGCAAACCGTCAGGAAAGAATCTTGAAACATCTTCAGTGCAAAAAGGTGGCTTATTAAAGCACAGAGACAGGAACCGTGGGCAGAAAAAGCTGCACTGGGATTACAAGGAGTAAGTGATTATATACTTTTAATTTGGGAGGGGAGTTAGGGACAGCCTAAGTCTCTAGGGAATTTGGAAGCAAGGCCTCCAGGACCTTGAGGGGTCATTTACTACTGTATAGTAAAACCTTAGTCCTGAGATCCTTCAGATGTGTACCAGTGGTCCATGTGCTTGGAGGATGATTGCTAACATATATCTGGTGGGGGGGGGGGGGAGAACGTGTAGAGATGAAGGAAGTTTCTAAAGGATTTTTATATGTTAAAGAAGACTTACAGGATCCAGGAGGCCAGGTTAATGTCAAGCTAAGATTGCCTTTTGCCTCTAGCAAAGTATTAACATCAAGGCAGTTGAGTTTTTGGAGGAAGGTCACTCAGCCTGCCTGTCTCAAGTACTTGTCAATGGGCTGTGAGTTGTAAGGAAGTTTAATTTTTTTCCCCTACATTTCTTTTGCCTTTGTTCTCCATGTCAATGGGCATCCAGGCAGCTGACCTTCCATCATTTGAAAGGTCTTCCTAGAACAACAACTTTACCATGACCCTGAGTTATGCCTGTACCTTCTTGCTTGTGCTTGCCTCGGTTGTACAATAAATTTTCCAAAAGAATCTGTGACCAGGAATGCCCAAGACCTTGCAATGATCTGGTTTTCTTTCTTACCCTCAACTCTCTCTCCCCTCACTCAGGACTTACAATATTGCCTTGTATTTAGAAACCACTTAATAAACATTTGTTGAATAAATAAATGAGACAATGAATGGACAGATTTCTATCTTGGCCCTGCAATTCCTACCCACCCCTATTGCCATACTCATCATCATATGTCCCTCCAAGTTCCCCACCTACTCATCTTCCTCCCCGAACTCAAACTCAGTTTACCTCACATCCTCCAAAATGTCTTTCAGTAACCTATATATTATCATTCACCCACCAAAAAATGCATATTTACTCTTATGTATACAATGTTTAAGGGTAGTGATGTGTAGGCATGTGTGCACTGAATGGCATAAGAGTTTATGCTTTCACAGGTCAAATCAATGATACTCTACCAAATGCTTGAGCCTTCAAACAGATAAATGTGTTCACTCTAGCAAACCGAAATGTGAAGCAACCTGCTTTGAAATCAGGTGTCATGAAGTGGAAATCGTAACAATAGTCTTTGACATGAGAATTTTTCTTGGAATTCTGTTCTGTTCTAAGCCCTTTGGAGTCAAAGATGAGAGCTTTAAGCTGGTGTAGCATCAGTAGCTCGATCAATCACCAAAGATGATTAAGCTTCTTTAACTTTTTTTTCTTGTATTCTTGTTCTTTATTTGGCTTTGTTTTTTGTTTTCCCCTGGGAGAGAGGGGGAGAAGAGGAAGCTGAGGAGAATATAGGGATAAGTGAGCAGCAGAGAGAAATTTTTAGAAAAAGCACATCTGATGTTCAATTTGTTTGCATTGCTGCACCATAGGCTCTTCTTTTATTAACTCTTCAAATTTTCTCCCCCTCAAAACAACAAAAACCTATTTGCTTAAGGATGGCTTTGTGTAAATGACATGTAGAATAGAAACTGATCAAGTGAAGTATCTAGCTCAATGGTATTTGGAACAAAGCTCTTCTGAAAGCAGACTCCAGAGCAGAAGTGACCATAAATACATAAGGACCCTGGGAACTTTCACAAATTTATGTTCCATGGAGAACATGGGGAACATAAGTCAATTAGTTATGTATAATTAACTTTTGCTGAACTCACTTAATAGCTCTAACAGTTTTGAGTATTATGGATTGCTTACATTTTTTTAGAGAAAGACAGAGAGAGAGTGCAAGCAGGGGAGAGAGGTAAAGGGGAAAGAGAGAATCGTAAGCAGTTTCCATGCTCAGCTCTGAGCTAAAGATTTTTCATCCATATTCATAAGAGATATTGCTCTGTAGCTTTCTTTCTCTTTTTTTAAATTTTTTAATGTTTATTTATTTTTGAGTGACAGAGAGAGAGAGACAGAGCATGAGCAGGGGAGGGGCAGAGAGAGAGGGAGACACAGAATCAGAAGCAGGCTCCAGGCTCTGAGTGGTCAGCACAGAGCCTGACGCGGGGCCCGAACTCACGGACCACAATAACGCGACCTGAGCCGAAGTCGGACGCCCAACCGACGGAGCTACCCAGGCACTCCTGTAGCTTTCTTTTCTCACGTTTTTGTTTGGTTTTTGTATCAGGGTAGTAATGGTCTCATAAAATGAGTGAGAAGTGTTCTCTTCTATTTTTTGGAAGAGTTTGTGAAGAACTGATATGAATCCTTCCGAAATGTTTGATAGAATTCATCAGTGAAGCCACCTGGGCCTAAGTTCTTCTTTGTAGGAAGTTTTTTTGTTAGTAATTTGATCTCTTTACCTGTTATAACCCTATTTAGATATTCCATTTCTTCTTGAGTCAATTTTGGTAGTCCAAGTCTCTCTAGGAATTTCTCTGTGTTATCTAATGTGTTGGCCTAGGAGTCAATTATAATCCCTTATATTCCTCTAAGATAAGTAATAATGTCCCTGACTTCATTCCTGATTTTATCAATTTGAGTATTCATTCCATTTTTCTTGGTCAGTCTAGCTAAAAGTTTTTCAATTTTGTTCATGTGCAGACTTAATTTTATACAGAACACAAGATGTCAGTAGCCCCAAGTACCATTTGGGTTCTGCTGTGCATGTATAATAGAAACTCACTAAATGCTTATCCTTAAATGCTCTCCTGAGCTACACTCTATTCCCCTTCCCCTCAATGGCATTCAGATAGCACTAAAACTGACCCTATAGGACTGTTATGCATAACTTTATTTCTACGAGTTTAAATAAACTTGGCAAGTGTTGAAGATAAATAATTGTCATTTGACCCCTTTTAGAAGCCTTAAAACAGACAGAACGATGAAAGAAGATAGAATTGTTAGTAAATGTAGGTAAGCAATGCAGATCAGCTCACATTGAAGTCATTTTTCCTCAATTAACTAACATTACTTAACCAGTCTGCAAATTGAGTGACGCAGGTACTAAACTTTTAGAATCTGAAACCTGAATGGTCCCATAATTTCCAGTAGGAAGAGAGGCTCATGTACCGAATGCCTTGTGTATCTGCCTCACCACTGTGGCCTCCTGGAGTTGCACCTGTGCAGGGAAGGGGCAGCCCACACTTACAGGCTGTAATAAACATGTGAAAAGAGTTGGACATAAGTCCTGCCATCCATGGTGATTCAGACAAGGAGTAAATAATGATGCCAGTGGAGGTGTTTCCACAACTACTTGTCCTTAAAATTCACACTCATGCTTGTGCACACGTATACACATTCACACACATACACATACACATACACACACGCATACACACATCCCATCTGAAATAATGCCCAAATAGAAAGTGAAAGAAAGAGATGTGAGCAGAACTCAAAGATCAATGTGGAGCTCTAGATGAGGTTAGCCAGAAATGAGGCTCATCCAATAATACCAGTTTGGTCCAGAAAAGAATGAGATTCTACTCCAGCCACTCACATTCTCTGCAGTCTTTCCCTCAGATCCCAAAACTAATCTCATCCATCAACACTGACAAGAAAGCAGAAAAGCAGGATAGAACTATGCATCTATGCTTACGCTAGCCAGGATCCTATAATGAAAGAAGGAAAGATATAGAAAAACAATGAAACATTTTGTATGCCGATGAAGGATTGAAACTTTTTCAACTAATTGTAGATGAAGAATCCGTCAAATTGACTGTCAAATTTAAACAGTAACAAAAGAAGCCAAAAAACGAAAAGAAAAGAGTAATTATAGTTGGATCAGGGTAACATGACCTTGCTAGATGTTACCACCAGTATAGTAAGAGAGGTCCCCCTGACCTAGCAGAAATAAATGAGTGGGTAAAGGACAATTAATTGAAAAGACGGGTCTTAACAGAGCCCCATATGCCTGAGTTTCTACAGATCTGTGGAAGAATGAGTGAGAGTATTCTCAGCTTCACAGGAATATACCGTGTGTGTGTGTGTGTGTGTGTGTGTGTGTGTGTGTGTGTGTGTAGTGGCTCTGATATTTAAAAAGGTCAGGATATAGCAAAGAAGGTTGAGAATATAAACTGAAGCTATTGTCCTATATTCCACTTTTTCTCATTCTAGATGCTGATGGGCACCCACAATAATTACATAATCTAGCAGTAAATACTTACAGAGTTAAAATTATCTCCCAGTTATGAGACATGCTATCACAAAAATTGCCTAGATGCATTTTTCATAGCACCTATATTTTCATAGCACTATTTTCCAATGGCTACCATACTGTATGATCACTTTAATTGATCTTTTTAATTTTATTTTTTAAAGTCTTTTTTAAAGTTTTTATTTAGTTTGAAAGAGAGAGAGAGACCACAAGCTATAGAGGGGCAGGGAGAGAGGGAGAGAGAGAATTCCAAGCAGGTTCTGTGCTGCCAGCACAGAACCCAACTCAGGGCTTGAACTCACGATCATGACCTAAGCTGAAATAAGAGTCAGATGCTTAATCTACTCGGCCACTCAGGCACCGCATTGATCTTTTTTAGAAGAGACAAGTAAAATTTACCATGGGAGTCTATAAATGACTTTTTATTAGAAAAATATTCAACCTAATGAAAAAAAATAACAAATGTCTGATTTCAAGAGTTTTAGACCAATAGTTTTCAAATCAACTGATCCAAATTCCTCACTGCTTCAGGAAAATGGAGTGTTCAGAAGGAGTCAGGGAAGGACTCCAAGCTGTTCCACTCCTTACCCCAACTTCAGTGGGACCCATGCTGCTGTCGTTTTGTTTTTATACTGGGTTCTTTAGCTAACAATATATTCAAAACCATTGGCTAGATTATGGTCTATCGTTACTCTGAAATAACAAAACAACAAAATTTATAAGTTGTATTATTTCACTAATGGCTCTCTACATGGTATTTTAACTCACATATGGTAACATGAAATCACCAGAAGATCCTTAGTGACTGTGCTTAGTGTTCTCCAATTGCCCCTCCAGATTCACTCTCAACCTTTCCATCTTGCTTCCCACCCTGGGAGGCTGAAAGCCTGGACCACATGGGCATGGACCATTTCAGCAAGGATTATGTCATCATGCACTTCATCAGCGGCCTCAGCCTAGAAGTCCCGTGAGTTCGGCCAGGAGGTAGCCTGGGGTGCTAAGGGTGTCAGGGAGCTGAGGGTGCTGAGTGTGGCCCCACCTTGAGACCTAGGATCCTGACAGCAGGGCAGTCCCCTGATGCGTCTCTGCCCTCTTCTGGCTGATAGCCATTTCTTCTTACATGCCTCAGCCCGATCTTCACCTGCCTGGGCTACTGCACCAACCCTGAGGGTTCTTAGCCTTGGTAATCAGGACCATCACTCAACTCTCTTTAATTATCCTCATCCAAGTGTGCCTTGGATTCTTACTGATGCAGCAACTTCCATAACTCATATCCATGTCAAACATGACAGTCTATCATTTGTACACACATGATCTAGACTTAATCCTCATAAGAACCTATGAGGTTACAGTCTTGGCTTAAATCCACGAGTATTAGCCCAACAGATTCTACAGCATAGGATAGTTGAGCAAGGAGAGACACAGGTAGCAAGGTAAGCAAAGCCAGATCGAAGGCCTAGCTCAAGTGTGCCTGCCTAAGCCTCTAGGACCTCAGGCCAACCTGACCCATCCATGGTCAGGAACTTAGAAACAGTATCTGAGACCCTGGATCAATGGATCCTCTACCTTCCTCAATCTCCATCTCTGCAATGGAGTCTACACCTGAAGTGTTTGCCATTCTAGAGAATCAATCAGTAGCTTAGGATCAATCATAGAAGCTTCGAAAAATTTCTTAAAACAGTTTATTTCTGCTCTGTTTTTCCTCTCTTAATGATGTCCATATTCCCACAGGAGTTGGTCCCCATTGTTTATATCCTTTAACATAGCGGTACTACTAAGTTTTTTCCTTTAAGTTAGTTGACATTTCTTCCTCAAATCACATTAAAAGTAGGTTCATCTCATAACATTATTGGTAAGGTATCTGCAACCACTCCTCCTCAATTTGCCCTAATATTTAAGATGCAGCAACAGGAGCTCTGCTGCATCCAGGGGCTCAGAGACTAGGGGTGCCCCGAGCCGGGGTGGGGGGGGGGGGGACAATGAGGAAAAAACCTGTTAGCAATCCCTAAGCCCACAACTCCAGGTAAACACTTGTTTTTTTTAATCAGGAATTTTACGTTGACAAATAATAACAGCAAGAAAAGAAAGAAGTGATTTCTCCCTGTCAGTATTGGCCCTTAAGTGGAATCACTACAGTATTGTATTCTTCCATCTAATTTGCCTTGTGATGAAATCATGCATACTAAATATCAATGTTGGTCTTCTTTTTTAAGTAAATAGTATACAAGCACTGTTTCATTCTAACACATAAAAATTAAGCCCCCAAATCTCTTCCCAAGCTCGTGTTAAACTTTCATGACTGTCCTATGAGATTCTACAGAAGCCTAGGACACTTAGAGAAGGGAATTAAAACAATAATTGGAAGCATATGTGTTTACTTAACCCATCTAGTGGGAGACTAAATGTACTTTCTGTCTTACTTTCTGGTTGAGGAAAAACTTCAAAACACTAAATATAAGACAAAGAAGAACAGTATGAACCTGAAAAAAGCAGAAGAAAAAAATAGTAAGACTTGAAGCAGCTATCGATGAAATTTAAAACAGGAATTTAACAGAAACTATCAATAAAACCCAAAACTGTCTCTTTTAAAAGGTCAATAAGATTGATACACCACAAGCCAGGCTAACCAAGGGAAGAGAGAGAGAGAGAGAGAGAGAGAGAGAGAGAGAGAGAGAGGGAGGGAGGAGCCACAAATTACAAGTATCAGAAATTAAGGAGGGGTCATCACTAATGATCCCATGTACATTAAAAGGTTAATAATTAATACTGTAAACAACTCTGTTTGATAACTTAGATGAAATTAACCCAATTCCTTGAAAGAGCTGATCAAAACTCACACAAGGAGAAATATATAATCTAAATAGACCTATATTTATTAAAGAGATTGTATCAATACTTAATGACCTTCCCAAAAAAAAACAAAAAACACTAGACCTACCCAGATAGTTTTATTGATAAATTTTATCAGATATTTAAGGGAAAATGATAGCAGTTCTCTATAATCTTTTCAGAAAATTGAAGCAGAGGGAACATTTAACTCATTCTATAATGATAAGACCAGCATCACCTTAATACCAACACCAGATAGAGACCTTATAAGAGGGCACCTGAGTAGCTCAGTCAGTCAAGTGTCTGACTCTTGATTTTGGCTCAGGTCATGATCTCATGGTCATGAGACAGAGCCCTACATTGGGCTCCATGCTGAGCATGGAGCCTGATTAAGATTTTCTCTCCCTTTCCCTCTGCTCCTCCCCCCACAAACTCTAAATAAATAGATAAATACATACATACATACATACATATATACTTACAAGAATACTACAGACCAATAACTCTCAGGAACATAGAAGCAAAGATCTTCAACAAAATATTAGCAAACTTAATCCAACAATTATAAAAGAATTATACACTGCAACTTTCAGCAAGCTAGGAATTACAGGGAACTTTCTCAACCTGATAAAGAGCATTTATGAAAACCCTACAGCTAACATTATACTTAAATGATGAGAAACTAGAGGCTTATCCCTGTAATATCAAGAACAAGGCAAGAATTCTCCCACTCACCAGGCCTATACAACATTGTCCTGAAAGTCTTAGCTAATGCAATATGCCAAGAAAAGGAAATGAAAGGTATAGAGCTTGAGAAAGAATAAAGCTGTTTACCAGTGACATATTTGTCTATGCAGAAAATACCAAAGAATTTAGAAGAAAAAATTCCTGAAACTAATAAGTAACTATACTAAGGTTGCAGGATCCAAGATTAATATACAAAAGTCAATTGTTTTCCTATATACCAACAACGAACAAGTGGAATTTAAAATTTAAAACACTATATCATTTACAATCAACACTCCAAAAATGAAACACTTCTGTATAAATCTAACAAAATATATGCAAATATATATTTAAAAAATTATAAAACTTATGAAAGAAATCAAAGAAATCCGGACTAAATGGATAGATATATAAGCCATGTTCATGGGTAGGAATTCTCAATATTCTCAAAATGTTCAGTTCTTCCCAACTTGATCTATAGATTCAATGCAACCCTAATCAAAACCTCAGCAATATCCAAAGAAGTGACCTTTTTTAAAATATAAATTTTAGTTAACTGATTAGTTAGTTAGTAATATTGGTTTCAGAAGTAGATTCAGTGATTCATCGCTTACATACAACACCCAGTGCTCATCACAAGTGTCTTCCTTAGTACCCATCACCCATCTAGCCCATCCCCCACTCTCCTCCCTCAATCAACCCTGTTTGTTTTCTATCGTTAGAGTCTCTTGTTGTTTCCCTCTCTTCTCTTTCCCCCCCCTTCCCATTGGTTCATCTGTTTTGTTTCTTAAATTCCACATATGAGTGAAATCATATGGTATTTGTCTTTCTCTAAATAATTTATTTCACTTAGCATAGTACATTCTAGCTCCATCAATGTTTTTGCAAATGGCAAGATTTCATTCTTTTTGATGGCTGAGTAGTATTCCAATAAATATATATACCACATCTTTTTCCATTCATCAGTCAATGGACATTTGGGCTCTCTCCATAGTTTGGCTATTGTGGATAATTGCTGCTATAAATATTGGGGTATATGTACCCCTTTGAGTCTGTATTTTTATATCCTTTGGGTAAATACCTAAGAGTTCAAATTCTGGATGATATGCTAATTCTATTTTTGATCTTTCAAGGCACCTCCATACTGTTCTCAAGTGGCTGCACCAGTTTGCATTCCTACCAACAGTGCAAAAGGGTTCCCCTTTCTCCACATCCTTGCCAACATCCTTGTTTCCTCTGTTGTTAATTTTAGTCATGCTTACAGGTACAAGGTGGAATCTCACCATGAATATTTTCTGTATTACCCTGATGATGGGTGATGTTGAACATTTTTCATGTGTCTGTTAGCCATCTGGATGTCTCAAAGAAGTGACCTTTAATCTAGGAAACCTGAATGTTGGATAAGAGGCAGACGAGAGGGAGAGAGAATTTCACTCTCCAAGTAGAGGATGTATGACACCCCTGAAGCAGGAAAAAACATGGTATATTAATAAATGAAAAGAAGAGAGCAAATTGTAAAGTGGCAGAGAGTGAGGCTGCAGAAGAAAGTAAAGAGAAATCCTGCAGGGCTTTTAGACCAGCTGGGAGTTTGCTCTAAAGGAAATGTGAAAACATTATAGAGTTCTAAGCATGGACATGATATCATCAGATTTACATTTTATTACTTCCAAAGTATGTCTATTTTCCTTTATGATAGGTTTTTGACCCATGGGTTATTTAGAAGTGTATAATTAAGTTTCAATATATTTTAGGTAATTCCAGATATCTTTCTGTGTCAACTTCTACTTTAATACAATTGTAGCTACAAATCACAGTTTGGTAGAATTTGAATCTCTTTTTTTAATATTTCCAGTTTTTATTCAAATTCTAATTATTTAGGGACACCTGGGTGGCTCAGTCAGTTAAGCCTCTGACTTCAGCTCAGGTCATGATCTCATGGCTCATGAGTTCCAGCCCTGCGTCAGGCTCTGTGCTAACAGCTCAGAGCCTGGAGCCTGCTTCAGATTTTGTGTTTCCCTCTCTCTCTGTCCCTCCCCTACTCATGCTCTGCCTCTCTCCTTCAAAAATAAATAAACATTTAAAAAAATTTTAATTCTGGTTATTTAACATATAGCATAATATTGGTTTCAGGAGTAGAATTTATTGATTCATCACTTACGTACAACACCCGGTGCCCATTGCAAGTGCCCTCCTTAATGCCCATCACTCATCTAGCCCATCCCCTACCCACCTCCCTCCATCAACCCTCAGTTTGTTCTCTATTATTAAGAGTCTCTTAAGGGTTGCCTCCCTCTTCTTTTTTCTTTCCCCATGTTCAACTGTTTTACTTCTTAAATTACACATATGAGTGAAATTATCTCTCTCTGACTTATTTTGCTTAACATAATACATTCTACTTCCATCCACATCATTACAAATCACAATATTTCATTCATTCTTTTTTATGGCTAATATTCCATTATATATATATGTACATACACACACACACACACACACACACACACACACCAACTCTTCTTTATCCATTCATCAGTCGATGGATATTTAGGCTCTTTCCATAATTTGGTTATTGTTGATAATGCTGTTATATACATTGGGGTACATATGCCCCTTCAAATCAGTATTTTGGCATCTTTGGGTAAATACCTTGTAGTGCAGTTGCTGAGTCGTAGGGCAGTTCTATTTTTAACTTTCTGAGCAACCTCCATACTGTTTTCCAGAGTGGCTGCACCAGTTTGCATTCCCACCAACCGAGTAAGAGGGTTCCCCTTTCTCTGCATCCTCACCAACATCTGTTGTTTCCTGTGTTGTTAATTTTAGCCATTCTGACAGGTTTGAGGTGATATCTCATAGTTTTGATTTGTATTTCCCTGATAATGAGAGATGTTGTGCATAGTTTCATGTGTCTGTAAAAATGTCTTCTTTATGTCTTCTTTGTAAAAATGTCTATTCATGTCTTCTGCCCATTTCTTAACTGGATTGTATGTTTTTTGAGTGTTGAGTTTGAAAAGTTCTTTATAGATTTTGGATACTAACCCTTTATCAGATATGCCATTGCCAAATATCTTCTCCATTCCATAGACTGCCTTTTAGTTTTTTGATTGTTTCCTTCACTGTGCAGAAGCATTTTGTCTTGATGAAGTCCCAGTATTTCATGTTTGCTTGTTTCCCTTGCCTCAGGAGACATGTCTAGTAAGAAGTTGCTCCAGCTGAAGTCAGAGAGGTTTCTGCCTGTGTTCTCCTCTAATATTTTGATGGTTGCAGGTCTTATATATAGGTCCTTTATCCATTTTGAATTTATTTTTGTGTATGGCATAAGAAAGTGGTCCAGTTTTGTTCTGCAAGTAGTTGTCCAGTATTCCCAACACCATTTGTTGAAGAGACAGTCTTTTTTCCATTAAATATTCTTTCCTGTTTTGTCAAAGATGACTTGACCATATAGTTGTGGGTTCATTTCTGGATTTTCTATTCTGTTCCACTGATTTCTGTGTCTGTTTTTGTCCCAGTACCATACCATCTTGAGGACTACATCTTTGTAATAGCTTGAAGTCCAGAATTGTGATGCCTCTGGCTTTGCTTTGTTTTTTCAGGATTCCTTTGGCTATTCGGGGTCTTTTGTGGTTCCATAGAAATTTTAGGATTGTTTGTTCTAGCTCTGTGAAAAATGCTGCTGTTATTTTGATAGGGATTGCATTAAATGTGTAGATTGCTTTAGTTAAGTATAAACATTTTAACAATATTTGTTCTTGCAATCCATGAGCATGTAATGTTTTTCCACTTCTTTGTGTCCTCTTCAATTTCTTTCATAAGTGTTCTATAGTTTTCAGAGTATAGATCTTTTCCTCCTTTTGTTATGTTTATTCCTAGGTATTTTATCGTTTTTTTTTTCTTTTTGGTGCAATGACAAATGGGATCAATTCCTTGATTTCTTTTTCTACTGCTTTCTTATTGGTGTATAGAAATGCAACAGATTTCTGCATGTTGATTTTATATCCTGTGGCTTTGCTGAATTCATGAATTAATTCTAGCCATTTTTTTTGGTGGAGATTTTCAGGGTCTCTACATAGAGTGTCATGTTGTCTGCAAATAGTGAAAGTTTGACTTCTTCCTTGCTGATCTGGATGCCTTTTATTTCTTCTTATTTTCTGATTGTTAAGGCTAGAACTTAAAGTACTATGTTAAATAACAATGGTGAGAGTGTATATCCCTGTCTGGTTCATTACCTTAAAGAAAAAGCTCTAAGTTTTTCCCCCATTGAGGATTATATTAGCTGTGGTCTTTCACGTATGGCCTTTCTGATGTTGAGGTATGTTCCCTCTAGCCCTACTTTGTTGAGGGTTTGTATCAAGAATGGATGCAGGATTTGAATCATTTTAAATTTATTGTTTTGTGACTTAAATATAGTTTAGCTTGATAAATATTCCATGTGAAAATGTATATTCTGTATTGGATAAAGTATTCTATAAGTGTCAATTAGGTCAAGTTGTTTGATAGTGTTATTTGAGACCTCTCTGTTCTTATTTTCTGTCTTCTTATCCTATCCAATTGCTGACTATATTTGTGAATTTGTCTAATTCTCCCTGATGGTCTATCAGTTTTTGCTTCATTTTTGAAGCTACATTATTTGGTAAAGAAATGTATAAGATCATTATGACCTTATGAGAAATTGATAATTTTGTAATTATTAAATGACCTTCTTTATCCTTCATAATATTCTTCCCTGTGAAATCAATTTTGCCTGATAATATAGCTATTCTAGACTTCTTTTCATTAGAGTTTTCATGGTATATTTTTTTCCTTTCTTTTACTTTTAACCTATTTGAGTCTCTTTTTTTAAGTTTATTTATTTATTTTTGAGAGAGAAAGAGAGTGCAAGCAGGGGAGGGGTAAAGAGGGAGAGAAAGAATCCCAAGCAGGCCCCATGCTGTCAGTACCGAACCCAAAGCAAGTCTCACAAACCTCAAGATCATGACCTGAGCCAAAATAAAGAGCCAGAGCCTTAACTAACTGTGCCACCCAGGTGCCCTGGGTCTTTTTACTAAGATTAGAATTCTTGGGACACCTGGGTAGCTCAGTCGGCTAGGCATCTGACTTCAGCTCAGGTCATGATCTTGTGGTTCATGAGTTCGAGTCCCGCATTGGGCTGTCTGTTGTCAGCACAAAGCCAGCCTCAGATCCTATGTCCCTGTCTCTTTCTTCTTTTTTTTTTTTAAATTTTTTTAATGTTTCTTTTGAGAGAGAGAGAGAGAGAGAGAGAGACAGAGCATGAGCAGAGGAGGGCGGAGAGAGAGGAATACACATAATCCAAAGCAGTCTCCAGGCTCTGAGTTGTCAGCACAGAGTTGGACGTAGGGCTCGAACTCATAAACCGTGAGATCATGACCTGAGCCAAAGTCAAGCACTCAGCCGACTGAGCCACCCAGGTGCCCCAGATCTCCCTCTCTTTCTGCTCCTCCCCTGTTCGTGTGCTCTCTCTCTCTCTCTCTCAAAAATAAACATATAAAAATATAATAAAATAAAATTAGAATTCTTGTACACAACATATTTTTGGGTCTAGTTTTTTTTAATCCAATCTGATAAACTCTGCCTTTTAATTGAGGTATGTACAGCCTTTACATTTAACTGATATGCTTAATATAATTAGTATCATTGGATATAAATCTAAGATCTTAATATTTGCTTTCTATTTGTCCAATATTTTCTCTTTTCACCTTTCCCTCTTTTCTGCCAGTTTTGGATTTGGTGATTTTTTTGTTACTCCATTTTGTACATTTTATTGGCTTATTAGCTGTAACTCTTTGTCATGTTATTTTAGTAGTTGCATTAAGATACCCAGTGTACATACTTAACTTATCACAAACTACCTTCAAATGATATTACACCACTCCCCATATCATATAAGAACATTGTAACAGTATAATCCCATTTGTCTCCTCCAAGACTTTGTGCTATTATCATACATTTTACTTCTATGTATACTATAAACCCTACAATATATCAATATTATTATTGCTTTATATAGTCTATCTTTTTAAGATTTAATTAAGAAAAAAATGTGTATTTGTATCTATATATATATAATCTTTAGTGGTCTTCATTCCTTTTATAGATATGTATTTCTTCTGGTATTATTTTCCTTCTGCTTTAAAGATTTCCTTTTATATTTCTCATAGTGTAGGTCCTCTGGTGATTCTTTTAAATTCAATATACTTAAAAATGTTCTTATATCACCTTTGTTTTCCAAAGATATTTTCAATGGGTAAAGAATTTTAGGTTTATTTCCCCTTTCTAGTACTTCAAAGCTGTTGCTCCACTGTGTTGTAGTTTGTGTAACTAGAGTATAAGAACTATAAGAAATACCATGTCATCCACATTATTGTTTCTCTGTACATGATGCACTTTTTTTCTGCTGCTTTTAAGGTATCTATATCACTGGATTTAAGCAATTGATTAGACTTAATGTAGTTTCTTTATGTCTCTTATGTTTGGAGTTTATTGATATTTTTGAATGTGTGGGTTTATAGTTGTCATCAAACAAAATACTGGAAAATATTCAGTCATTATTTCTTCCCACACCCAAGCCTCCTCAGAGAGGCCCCTTTTACCACCCCCCTCTAGTCATTTTCTCCTTGTGTTTCTTTTTGAACACTATTGCTAGGTCTTTAAATTCACTTCTCTCTTATTCTGCAATGTAATCTATTATTAATCCTACTTGATTAGGATTGATTCTTATTTTTTAAATGTTTGTTTATTTTTGAGAGAGAGATAAAATGTGAGCAGGGGTGGGGCAGAGGGAGTGCAGTACAGAGGCTCACAGAGAGTGCAATGTGGGGCTTGAAGTCACAAACCATGAGATTGTGACCTGAGCTGAAATCAGGCACTTAACTGAGCCACCCCAATCACCCCAGATTGATTCCTATTAATTACTTATCCTGACAATCTTATTTTTCATCTCAGACATTATGGCTTTTATTTCTAAAAATTCAGTTTGAGTCCTTTATATCTTTCATGTCTCTACTTAACATGTTCAGTCTTTCCTCTAGATTCTTAAAAATATCAAATTCAGTTACAATAACTATTTTAATGTTCTTTGCTCATTCTATCATCTATGTTATTTCTGGGTCAGTTTTAATTGATTGATTGGATTGATTTCTTTTCCCTAATTATGGATCATATTTTTCTTCTTTGAGTGCTGGACAATTTGGTTGCTGAGTGCTAAGCATTTTTGTATTCCTATCAATATTTTGTGTTTTTTTATAGGACACAGTTTAATTTCTAAGAAACAATTTGATCCCTTTAGGTCTTGCTTGAGTTAGGACCATAACAGCATTTACATCTAGGGTTAATTTATCCTCATTACAGAGACAAAGCCATTCTGAGTATTCTACCTAATACTTTGTGAAGTATGAGGTATTCCACTTTGCTTATGGGAACAAGCACCGTTCCAAGTCCTATGATTGTTCCCTCTAATCCTTTTCAGGTAGTTCTCTTTCCTTAGCCTCAGGTGCTTCTCTCTTACACACAGACTGATCTGTACTGAGCTAAATACTAAATGGAGAGGCCCTGTAAATATAGAGTCTTTTTCTGTGTGGTTCCCTCTTTTCCAGTACTCTGTCCTACAAAATCTAGCCACCTTGGCTTCCTCAGGTTCCTAGTTCAAATCAGGGAGACTGCTGGGCTGTGCCTGGCTTTCCCTAATCCCTGTATCTTAGGAAACTTTCTCCAGGTAGTAAGCTGGGGTAATCAGAGGGCTTCATTCATTTGTTTCCTTCCTCCATTGCCTGATGTTCAATGCTTCAGAACCATGACTTCATATAGTTTGTCTAGATTTTCAGTTGTTTAAGGAGGGAGGGTAAATATGGTCCCTGTTTTTCCATATTTTTATAAATGTAAATGTGTACCTTTATGTTTTATCTGTACCTCATGTTAGCTATCATATAATTAGGTATTTTCTTTGTTTCCAATCTGACAATATTTGTCTTTTATTAGAACATCTTACCATTTACATTTCCTGATTTACCATTTACATTTACCATAATTACTGATATATTTAAGTTTGGATCAACCATCTTACCAAGCTCCTGTGTTACCTATTCTATATTCCTTTTCCCTTACTTCTTGATTTCTTTTGGATTATTTTTTATTATCCCATTTCTCCCCCAATTAGATAAGAAATTATATGCTTTTTTAAGTGCATGGGAAATATTTGATAAGGGAGTTTTTTTGTTTTTTAAATAGGTTGGCAGATCTCAGAAAATTAAAAGAAAAAAATCACAAAAAATAAAATTGGAAGCAACACAAAGGATATTATGTATTGTCAACAAACCAGTAAGAGACATAGAGGAAAAGAATTAGAAAAGCAGAGAAATGGAAATAGAAATAAAGAATATTAAGAAGATCAGAGAGAAAGTAACTGCTATGGAAGAATGGCAATGGAGGCCCAATTTATGCAGATGAAAATAAAAACAATAGGACAGACTAAATATTTAAAGATATAATTCAAGAAAGATCTACAGAAACAAAAGAAGATATGAATCTACAGGTTGAAAAGGACCCAACCATCCCAGGAAAAACTCACACAAAACATTTAACACCAAGGCATACTCCAGAAAATCTTTGTACATCCAGATAAAAAGTTTGTCACTTATGGGCGCCTGGGTGGCTCAGTCAGTTAAGCATCTAACTTTGGCTCAGGTCATGATCTCATGGTTCATGAGTACGAGTCTCACATCGGATGAACTCGTGCCCCACTTTGGTTGAGCCCTTCTTCTCCCTTTCTCTCTCTCTCTCTCTCTCTCTCTCTCTCTCTCTCTCTCCTTCTCACTCTCTCACTGCCCCTCGTGGGATTCTCTCTCTCCCTCTCTCTCTCAGCCCCTCACTCACTTGTGCCTTCTCTCTCTCTCAAAAAAAGAGTTTGTCACTTTTAAGTGGAGGCACCAGTGAGCAAATTAGGCTGACCTTAAATTTCTCCACAGCCAGGACCAATGCTAGAAGACAGTAATGTCTAAATGTGCTCAGAGAAAGAACAAATAACCCAAGCACTTTAAATACAGCCAAACTGTCTTTCAAGTTTGAAAGACAAAGATTGAAAAGCCTCAGCTTTTCCTACTTCCCATGACTTTATCTTTAAAAATTACCAAAGGATAAATGTCAGCCAATCAAACATAAGAGCATAAATTATTATTTTTTTTAAAAAGTGGCATGTATACAACAGAGATTGAAACCATCATGGCAACTGTGATTAAAGAATGGCAATGAAGAAATAATAATCATAAAAGGAGAGGGTAAAGGAGAGTACAAGAGGCAGCTGACAATTCTCAGATGAAACTCACTTTGGGGATTAGCCACGGTTAATGAGAATCACCTTACCTAATATTATGTCCACTTTCTGGAGGCAGCCCACATGCAATGGCTGGTCAGTGCAAGAATCTAAGGACCTAGTCCCCTCGACTTGATTTGCAACAACTCTGAGGAGCCTCCCACTCCAGAGCTCCCATGGGATTGGCTGAGGCCTTCGCTGTGACTGCCTCTCAGCTCAGTATTGTGGTGCCATGGCCCTGCCAGGTAGGCAATACAACTCAAGAAACTCTATGCTATTAGCGGTATTTGTGGTATTAAAAAAAAAAGAAAAAGACACCTGTGGTATTTACGATAAATCCATACAAGAGAATTATATTATACTGCCAAGGTTTTAAAGCAAAGCCTTGCCTTTTATGGCAGACAGTTATGTCTTTTGAAAGACAGCTCTTGGCGTACTACTGGCCCTGTCAGAGATGGAGTGCCTGATCATAGCCAATCAGATAACTATGCAGCCAAAACTGCCTATGATAAGCTGACTCTGTCAGACCCACCAAGTCATGAGGCCAAGTGGAGCCATCAGCAATCCACTATAAAAGGAAATGGTACTAAGGGATCAGGCATGAGCAGGGCCAGAAAGAATATGTGAACTTCACAAGCTAGTGACCTGAACATAATGTCGTCCCCAGTGTTGTTGGGAAATGGGACAAACTGTCCTTATCAGACCTCTGTTCCCAGCACTGTCCTTGTGTATGTATTGTCGTTATCGGACTTCTGTTCCCAGAGCGCTGGGAACATGGGACTTGACGAAGTCCCAGGAGGACGTGCAGGACAGAGCCTTCCTGGTCATCAGCCAAGTGTGCCAAGAAACCACGGCACCACAGATATACTCACGCACAGTTGCAGAATGTTCCTGATCTGCCCTTCCTTTATCTGTAGCTACTGTTCTGAGTAAAACATTCACTGTAATATTTACTGTGCTCTCCAAGCTTGCAAGGAAGGTATAAAATAAGATGCTGTTCCTAATAAAGTTTGCCATTAGCCATCAGCTCTTGGTCCATCTCCATGGCTTTCGGGGATGTTCAAGGTGCCCTTGCTTTCTGGGACCGTCACGGTGCCCTCGCTTTCTGGGACCATTCACGTTTCCATTGAGAAACGTCCCTCACCTTCCCATCAGCGGTGGTTGGGAATGTCCCTATCGTTGGGTCCCGCTCGTCGTGTCCCCAGGACCCAAGGAAATCCTACCACAAGTGGTGCCCGAACAGGGACCTGGAATGCGTATTTCGGAGCGACGAGAATGGTTGGTGGTAAGTTGGCTGCAACCCCCCATAAGGGGAACTCCCACGGCAAAGGGGGGACTTTCATTCTTTACTGCATCATCTGTTTCGCACGCTGGCGTGCATATGGCTCGTTCACGCTTGGAGGACTGTATCTCTGTGGTCCATAAGCATAATCCTTGGTTCCCTGATGAAGGGACCTTAGATGAAGAAACATGGGAGCGTGTAAAACGTAATGTGGAGGGAGCATGGCATAAAGGGGAAAAAATTCTATATGACTTTTGGCCGGTATGGGCCTTAATCAGAGCTGTCTTAGGCCCCTTTCCAGCAGGGGAGAAATCTCTTTTTGATGTTGCGGCAGCTTCTCTTCATGAATATGAAATAGGCAATTCTATAGAGCGCCAACATATCTTGGAGCGATCTCATGCAATACTGGAGAAAGATAATTTGGCTAGTTCTCCCCGGCCAGGTCACTCTTGCACCATGGCGCTGCCACCGCCGTTTCCTGATCCAATACAGACTGAAAGTAAGAATGTCCAGAATATAGATGAGGATGATCAAAATTCCTTGGAGAACCACCAAGTTGAAGCCCTCACAGAGCAGTTAAAAACGGCTACGCTAAGTTCCCCTCAGCGTTCTAGCTTGCTTCGTCGGTTTGCAAAGGCCCAATCTCTGGGCACTACTTTTGCTTTTCCTGCATTGTGCCTCACTGTACAACAGCCAGGCGGCATGACAATAGACGAGCTCTATCATACAGGAATGGAATGGGAAACTTTGACCTCTTTGAAAAAGGCCATTACTTTGTATGGTCCTCACTCCCCTTATTCTAAGGAAATGCTGACTGCGTATGTTAAACATGATAGCAGTTTGTTGCCTTATGATTGGCAGATGCTTTGCCACACTTTGTTGTCTCCCTCAGAATATTTACAATGGCAATCTTGGTATTTTGAGCTGGCTCTCCAGCTGGTTCAGGAGAACCATGTTCAGGGAGGACATCGAGCCCAATGGGGATTTGATCTTATTACTGGACAGGGTCGTTTCACTGATCCGCAAGTCCAGGCCCAAAACGGAACTTCAGAGTTATGGATAATGAAAACTGATATAGTTCTGGAAGCCTGGGACAGAATTACACCCTCAGGGGAGTCCCAACAGAGTTATGTAAAAATGTTACAGGGGGCCACAGATCCCTATGTTGATTTTATAGCATGATTAGAGACTGCTATTGAAAGGCAAGTAATTGGGGAAGAAGCTAGGCAACAAATGAAACGTATTTTGGCATATGAAAATGCTAATGAAGATTGCCAACGTTTATTATTGCCCATCAAGGATACAGTTTCCTTGATGGATTTCATTCGAATTTGTCACAACGTTGGCACCGAACATCATAAGGCTCGTGTGCTAGCAGCTATTAGGACTGCAGATCATAAGTCTCCCGCTTCTGCTTGCTATAACTGTGAACAAGCTGGCCATTTTAAAAAAGATTGTCTGAAATCGCGGCCTTTTTCTGTTAGGCCTAAACAAGCACCCACTGAATTCTGCCCCCAATGCAGAAAAGGAAAACATTGGAAAAGGAGATGTGAGGGAAAAACTGATATTGATGGTAATCCCTTACCACCCCCCGGGAAACGGGATGATGTGTGGCCATCTCCCCAAACAATCGAAACCAGTTCAAAGGACACAACCCCTCAAACTGTCCGCTCCTTGCTTCATGCCACTCGCAGGAGCGCCGGGCTGGACTTACCCACAGCCCATGCCATAGAATTAGTCCCTTCTCCCATTCCCTTACGGGTCGCTACAGGAATTTATGACCCTGTCCCAGAAGGAAATGGGACTGATTTTAGGATGCAGTAGCCTTAACGCCAAAGGCATTATTGTAAGTCCTGGAGTTATTGACTCTGATTATACTGGGGAATTAATGGTAGTTATGACTACATCTATCCGTTGGCATTTTCAGCCAGGGGACCGAATAGCACAATTGGTTCTGCTTCCTTATGTACAATTGAGTTCTCACAACCGAGCCCGTGGCTCTCGGGGATTCGGAACTACTAATATGTCAGACCAATTCTCCACGCTCATCACCCAGGTAAAACCCTCCTTAACTCTTACCATAAATGGCAAAAAGTTCACTGGATTAATGGATACTGGGGCTGACGTTACCATCATCGCTGCTAAAGACTGGCCCCAAACATGGCCTGCTCAAACTTCTCCTTATATGGTCTCTGGAGTTGGAGCCATTGACCTGGCCACCCTCCAAGCATTACAGTTATTGAAGGTCATTGGACCTGACGGCCAGGAAGCTTTTGTGCAACCCTTAATTTTAGAAATTCCATGTACATTATGGGGAAGGGACCTTTTAGAACAATGGGCAGGGACACTATGTTTTCCCTAGGGGCTATTGATCATAGGCCACCACCATTGAGAATCCAATGGAAATCAGATAACCCAGTATGGGTCGATCAATAGCCCCTTACTTCAGAGAAATTGCAAACGGCTAAAGAGATTAGTTCAGAACAATTGAGAGATGGCCATGTTGAACCTTCACAATCGCCTTGGAATTCTCCTATTTTTGTCATAAAAAAGAAATCCGTAAAATCGCGACCTCTTCTTGATTTAAGGAAAGTGAATGATACTATGTTACCCATGGGGGCACTACAACCCAGACTCCCCAGTCCTAATATGATACCCAAAGACTGGTATCTTATTATCATTGATCTGAAAGATTGTTTTTACACCATCCCTTTGCACCCAGATGATCGGCAACGTTTTGCCTTTTCTTTGCCTTCTATTAATAATAAAGCTCCTAGAGAGCACTTTCATTGGAAAGTTCTTCCTCAAGGTATGATGAATTCTCCAACTATGTGTCAAATGTTTGTGCATCATGTTTTGCTTCCAGTTAGGACTCAATTTCCTACTTTGTATATTATTCATTATATGGATGACATCCTGTTTGCAGGAAGCAACCCTGAAATTACTCAACAAGCCTTATCTTTAGCTGAGTCACATCCGAGACAGGCAGGCCTTGTTATTGCACCTGACGAAATACACAGACTCCTTATGAGTATTTGGGGTATCGGGTAACCCGACAGACAGTCTGACCTCAAATGATTCAATAAAAACAACGGCATTATGAAACACTTAATGACTTTCAGAAATTATTAGGAGACATTAATTGGCTCTGCCCCATATTAGGCATTCCCAATTATCAATTGACTCATCTTTTTCAAACATTACAAGGTCCACCTGAACTTGATAGTTCCCGAGCTTTGTCCCCTCTTGCTACTGAAGAATTACATTTGGTGTTAGAAAAATTACAGTCAGCTTTCACATTTTGAATAAACCCATTATTGCCCCTTTCTTTACTCATTCTCGATATCCCAACTAGTCCTACAGGCTTGCTTTACCAACATCCTAATCCCATTGAATGGTTATACCTGTCACATCAACCACCACATAAAATTACCCCCTTCTACGAGCTTATTGCTCGTCTGATCATACAGGGTCGACAACGCATTATATCTTTATTCGGGCATGACCCTGACGAAATTTATCTTCCTATGACCTCTTTTATGTTCAACTCTGTTTAAATTCTCATCACATTTTCAAATTGCTTTCGCTGACTTTTATGGTTCCATAACTCATCATTTACATGCTAATCCCTTACTTTCATTCTTTAAACAGCATTTTTGGTGGTTTCAAGATATCCTTAGTCCTTCTCCTGTTAAAGGTCCCACGTTTTTTACAGATGCTACAAAAAATAACCTTGCTGTAATTTACAAAAATGATGCTGAATATTATGTTGTGTCTACATCTTACACTTCTACCCAACAAAATGAACTGTATGCTATCTACATTGTTTTGCATAATGAACCTACGGCATTTAATTTAATCATTGATTCTCAATATGCCTATCATGCTGTGAAGAATTGTCCATCTGCTGTATTTCAATCTCCCTCTACCATCCTTACCACCCTTCTTTGCAAGATACAATCTCTTACCCATTGTCGGACTTCACCATTTTTCATTACCCACATTCGATCTCATTCTCAGCTTCCCAGACCACTTGCATATGGCAATAATTGTGCAGACATGTTAACTAAATATTGTGGTTTTTCAACAGCTGAAGAGGAACATCATGTTCTGCATTATCAATGTAGGCCGACTTCATCAACGATATAGGATACCATATTCTCAGGCTCGAGCCATCGTTCGTTCTTGTTCTGTATGCCATCCTCTACACATACAACATGGCCCACCTGGAATTAACCCTAGGGGCACAAAACCCAATCAGGCTTGGCAAATGGACGTTACCCATTACCTCCCTTTTGGTTGTCTCCGATATATACATGTGTTAATTGACACTTTTTCTGGCTTTATTTGGGCTCACCCTTTCCCAGGTGAAACAACTCGACACGTGAAACACTTCCTGTATTCTGCCTTCTCTGTTCTGCGGGTACCTACTGAAATAAAAACTGACAACGCACCAGCTTATACTTCTAGCATGGCAGCTTTCTTTATGGAATGGTCTATAACCCCTGTCTGTGGCATTCCTTACAACCCTCGGGGTCAAGCCCTCATTGAGCATGCTCATCGAACACTTAAATTACAATTGCAAAAAATAAAAGGGGGAACTGTACCTGGAGGGATAAAAGGAATGCCACCAGCTACAGTTGTACATCTGGCTCTGTATGCGATTAACTTCTTGAACCTGCCATCTACCGCAGATCCTATTTCCCGTGCTCAGTGCCATTTTTCTGCTTTACCCCCACTTTCTCACCTTAATATTCCTGTTCTTGCGAAATTGCACAACTGGGATGAATGGCGTCCAGCTACCTTGTTGTGGGCGGGTCCTGGTTATCCCCTTCTTTCTGCAGATGGCAAAGATGTCTGGGCGCCCCACTGATGTATCCGGCCACAAGTCCCCTCCTTGCTGGACGGCACCTCCGCCAATAAGCGGCCTTCCTGCAAGAATGCGAATGGCTGCACCTCTCCCTAAATCTCCAAATGATCCTACATTATCCCTCACTCGCCCCAACTGTGGATGGAGCCAGCCTTCTTCTGTCCAGCCGACTTGGGGCCAATTGAAATGTCTAACTCAAAAGGCAGAACAAGTAGTGACGACTACCGGACAATGGCTGACCCCTATAACATTGTTCCTGGCTGTGATTGCTGTTATCTCTTGTTCTCCCCAGGCTTTATTTGCTGAACATAACTATTGGGCCTATATTCCTCACCCTCCGCTGTTGCAACCTGTAGAATGGACTGAAACTGGCCCTAAGGTGTATTGTAACAACACTATTTATACGCCGGCTCCTTGGGGCCCTGGCATATCCAGTTTTCCTTCAGAAGAGGGAAAAAGCTTCAATTTTACTTTGGGAAATTCTTTAGCCCCTTTATGTATTGGGAATGGACCTTCTTGTCTGCCCACACAAATACAGACATGGGCATATATCTTGCCTCCATCTCGTACGGTCAGGACCCTTATGGGCCTGCTTACTGCCCTCACATTCCAGTTCTCAGAAGAGAACACTACTGATTCTACAGGAAGGTCCAATGAGCCTTTATGTCAGACTATGACCTATAAACATTATGTGTTTGCCCCTATCCATTGGTCCCGATGCAGTGGCCCTCATGGAAAAATATTTTCCTCTAATAACTCCCTATATGCTTGGGTAGATTGGGGACCTCATGGTAAACTTCTAAACAACTGTTCAGAGGATTATAACGCCTCGGTATGTGATTATATCTCTAAAGTTACTCAGCTTCCATTTAGTTTAGGTCATAATAATACTACCCATATCCATCATTTTGGCCTTATGGCCTGGGACGAGGGTGGTTTAGCCCCACCTCGCCCCAGGTTAATTACTCCCACGTTGGGACCTGAGCAATGGGACCTATGGAAATTGGCAGCTTCCACAAGAATGGGCGACGTTTTTGGGCAATTTCTCCAGCACGTCACGCTCAATGATGAATTATTGGTTCACTAGAAACCACACTTTTCACACTCCCTGCTGTGTAAAAATGCCATTTGTGTTAGCCATTGGTACTATAGTTTTTAATAATACAGAAAAGCTTCTATCCTGTTTTGATTGTAAATTGTACTATTGTCTCAATTCTACTCTGGGCATAGATTTAAGGAATCAATCTCTGGTTGTTTTATGGGCATGAACCGGACTCTGGTTACCAGTAAATCTTACCTGGCCCTGGCAAAAGGATCCCCTGGATAGCCTGGCCTACCAGGTGCTATCAAAATTATATCACCGGTCCAAACAGTTCATTGCTGAACTCATTTTAACCATAATTGGCCTCATCTTCATAGCCACTAGCACTGCTGTTGCAGGCGTAGCATTACAAACTTCCATTCAAACTCACCAATTTGTGGAAACTTGGCAAAAAGACTCACATACCCTTTGGACCCAACAGTTTGCTATTGATCAGGAAATCGAATCACAAGTAGAAGATCTGTGGCAGGCAGTACAGTGGCTAGGGGATCAGGTCTTGGCTTTGCAACATCAAATTATGTTGCCATGTGATTGGAATACCACCCAATTTTGTATCACTCCCCATAAATATAATGATACTAAATATACATGGGCCTCCATCCAACAACATTTGCAAAACTTTCATGGTAACGCTTCATTAGACATTCACCAATTATTAGCTGATGTTACTTCTACCTTCAATACACAGGTCCCTGACGTCCCTTATGGCACGTTAGTTTCTGAATTAGTGAAGGGCCTTCAGGGTCTGGACCCCAGAGGATGGTGGCAGAGTTTAATGCATTCCTTAGGTAGTTCAAGCATTGCCTTTCTCATAATGTTATGCTTGTTTATTATAGGATACTGTAGTCTCTGGTGCCGTCTCTGAGTACGGCCAACCTGCCAGCATTTAACTACTATGCTAGCCTTATGGCACAAAAAATAACAAAGGATTTTTACACTAAGGCAGTTATCATTTCTCTCTACATTTCTCTACAAGACTCTCAAAGAGCATTCTTTCTTTCATGGTGATTACAGTTGTTTGCATGGGTTCAATAAGAGTTTGTTCACTGAAATTACTGGTTGTCTTATCAAGGCTTTGACTGGTGTGACATATTCGGAGAGTCATGCATAGACTCAGATATAACCAGTTAGCTCTAAGGAACTGAGTTTGACTTTATGCAACATGGAGCCATGAAGCCTCTTGGAAATGCTGGCTGGATACCTTGCTTATAGAGTTCCCAGCAGCCTCTCCAGGTGAGTAAAGAAGGTCACTTCCTGGCAGGTGCAGGAACTTCAATATATCTTGGGGACCTCTTGGTGAGGATTTTCCCAATTCATCAGGTATCGCAGGCCTGTCTGGAAAGCACTTGGCTTGGCTTCTAGCCCGGAGAGGCTATTACTAGAAGTTCAACCTGGAGTTTCCTTATAAAAGGTCCCAGCAAAGCAAATTTAAAAATCCTCATAAACAATTCTTATTCTTGTTGGGCTTATGTAAATAATTGGGCCAAGGTTGGTAAAACTGGACTTATTCCACAGCTATATTAGTCTCAATTTGACCATGGGGTTTTTGGAGAGAAAACTTACTTATAATGCAGTTATTCTCAACTTATATAACTAATTAAGCCTCGGTAAATGATTACACTATGCTGCCTTTATTTCATAAAATAAAAAAGGGGGAATTGTTGGGAAATGGGACAAACTGTCCTTATCGGACCTCTGTTCTCAGCACTGTCCTTGTGTATGTATTGTCGTTATCGGACTTCTGTTCCCAGAGCGCTGGGAACATGGGACTTGATGAAGTCCCAGGAGGATGTGTAGGACAGAGCCTTTCTGGTCATCAGCCAAATGTGCCAAGAAACCACGGCACCATAGATATACTCACGCACAGTTGCAGAATGTTCCTGAGCTGCCCTTCCTTTATCTGTAGCTACTGTTCTGAGTAAAACATTCACTGTAACATTTACTGTGCTCTCCAAGCTTGCAAGGAGGGTAAAATAAGATGCTGTTCCTAATAAAGTTTGCCATTAACCATCCGCTCTTGGTCGGTCCCCATGGCTTTCAGGGATGTTCATGGTGCCCTTGCTTTCTGGGATTGTTCACGTTTCCATTGAGAAACGTCCCTCACGTTCCCATCAGCGGTAGTTGGGAACGTCCCTGTCATTGCGTCCTGCTCGTCATGTCCCCAGGACCCAAGGAAATCCTACCACACATTGTGGCATCAATGCCTCTTCTTCAGCTCACACATATAGCCAGCCACACTGGGGCCAGGGGATATTGAGACCAGCTTACTAAGGAGAAACAAGGAAAGCCTGGTTTTTATGTCGATCAGTTTAGTATATCAATACAAAGCCGAAAAGAGACTGCTGCCACATCACAGCCCTACGTGCGGCAGCCCTGAGAGGCAGCAGTGAGTGACATCTCCTCATGGATACAGTCTTGGGCACCACACCTCACCATCCACTTTGTGAGGAGGGAGGAAGCCTAAAGTCCGAATATACATGGACTCATGGGAGGTGACAAAACTCTCAGCTGGTTGAGGAAGAGCCTGGCGGGAAAACAATTGGGAGGTCAGAGGAAGAGACATGTGGATGCACTTATGGAATGAGTACAAAGTGTGTGAAGATCATTGAATCAGAGGTTAATGCCCACCAGAGAACACCCACCACAAAAGAGACAGCAAACACAAAGTAGAGAGAACGACTCCACCAGCTGGCATCAGCTAATCTCTCATCACCACCTCAGGGCTGGCACAATGGGTGCATGAAGAGAATCAGCGATGGTAAGGAGTGGAGGCCACCAAGACCAGTCTGTCAGCTGCTGCTGCTGAGTGTTCAACCTACCAGTGACAGCAACCCACACTGAGCCCGATACAACACCATCCCTGAGACAATCAACCAGGCACATTAGGGCAAGTTGAGTCTATTGGACCTTTTCCATCCAGAGAAGGGTGGTTTAACCTTGTCTGTAATTGATATATTCTGGAGATGGGTTTGCCTTTCCTACCCACAGAGCCTCATCCTCTGTTCCTGGGGGCAGCCTGGACCATGACTATCAGCACAAGGATATGAAGGCCCACTCCTCTTGCCCCAAATTAGGACAACTCTGAATGTCATCCCAGCTCCAGAGCACCCCCACTGGAGTGGCTGAGGCCTTTGTTGTGACTGTGGCACAACTCAGGTGTTGACTCTAAGAAGACTTTTCAATAAACTTCATGCACAAAAGGCTCCATCTCAGACTGTACATCCTGGGGAACCTGCTTGCAGTACAGGACAAGGCTGGAAACAAGAACACCAGGCCAAGCCACAGTGTATCAAGAGCCCTCTTCTATACACTATCCATTGCTGATCCAATCTAGAACTAGTGGGCACATTCTAGCATGAGGTGCTCAATGATAAAACTGCTAATTCTGATTTCTGAGTCTCCAAAAGGGATCCAGTGTTTACATCCTTGAGGGTGCACCCAGGGTCTGGGCTTCTGAATTAGAAAATTGGGATTTCAAAAGAGAACAGAGTATTGTTAAACTGACAAACACAAAAAAAGGGGGGGGTCATGTTTGTGCCCACGGGTTACAATACAACGTGTGTTAAATAAAACCATATGATAAAATAGGCCCTGTGTGAAATTCCTAAACAAACAGAATAGCTTCAACATGATAGCAAATATGAGAATACTGGTTTTCTAATTCAGAAAAATGAACTCTCTAGAGAAGAGCTTAATAAACCAGATTAAAGCTATAATATAATAATATCTGCAGTAGTTTTATGTTGTCTAGCAATGCCTTCAATGGATCCTGAGAACATTTAAATATTGTTCTGTAATAGAAAATTGCCAACTCTGACCAAAGAGAAATAGATTTTAGCTACTATACCCTTTTTTCTCCCTTCACTTTTTTTCTTCTCTCAGAGGTATTTTTTCCTGCCAGAAAAGCCAGAAATTACCAAAAATAAAAACAAGCCCTTGAAGTCATATAAGGCTATGTAAAGCACCTGAAACAAGAGGGTGACTCTAACATGTGTTCCTTGAACTTGAATTTTTACAGGTGTCATATTTAAAACTTCATATTAATCTATATCTCTATTTAGCTTACTGAATGAATAAGGTATCTAGCAATTAAATTTACTGTAATTATTTATCATTTTATCACACTTGATTAAATGATTTTTATATATTTAAAAAAAACTCCCGTACATATAAAGACCATAGACAAAGTCCATATTGAAACATAACAAAATAATGTGCCAAAAGTGATAAAATAATAATTTGGGGCCCTAGAGAAAATAATCATTCAAATTCAATACTAGAAATACTAGAAAGTCAATCAGAGAAGAGCCGTAGTGGCATTTAGTTTTCTCAATCAATATCCTAACAGTAAACAACAGTTTTTATTTCCCTCCAGAATTCTTGTTTGCTCATCAAAAGATCAGTGTCTGTTTATACTGGGTCTTATTTTTAAAACTGCCAGGATCAATTGAGAAAACGCCATCTATAGTTTCTTTGGAACATGGTTGCCACAAGTATTAGCAATATTTTGGTAAAAGGAGTAGACAAGGCCCCCTTTTAGATCTCTGAGGACCCCTTCCCCAGCACCCATGGCCAGGCTGGCTCCATTGCCTCAGGTCTCCTGCCTACAGACTCCGAAGGAGAGAGGAAGCGAATTAAGTAACCAACGTTAAGAGCCAGGGAGGAAAAGAAAGAGCTTCAGAAGTATCTAGGTTTTGCTTATGTCTTTCCAACATGATACAAAAAGTAAATTCTTGTCCCGGACCGAGCGGCGTTGGTGGTATAGTGGTGAGCATAGCTGCCTTCCAAAAAGTAAATTCTTCAGAAGAGTCAAAAAGGAAAAATACCTGAATGATCTGAGAACATGCATTTGGCTCCTAATTAATCTTTTTGCAGGACATTTTGTTTTCTTTTCCACACATTCACTTCACCCAATCGAGATCCCTTCCCTGGATGCAGAACTCAACCCTGTGGGCTGCCTTCATTTCTATCGAGTTACATAATGACAGACAATTGCATTAAAACACATCCACGCATTTTTATATCTACGAAGTGCCTGATACTAAACAACTCTGGTCTGCTCTTTGCAAAATTTCAGCTTTTATTTAGCTAAGCCAAAAGTAAAACAAATAAACAAATGTCCTATTTCTCTTAGGAAACTGTCTACTGGCAAAACTTTTCTGGTCAAATATATAAATTTTTGCTCCCAATGGGCCAACATAACACATGTGCCTATAAATAGCAGAGAAAGCTTTTCTGGAAAGTACTACATGAAAATGGTTTATGTCAAGATCCTTTCTCTCTGAGCCTTGCATCAGCCCTGATGCGTTTCCCCCAAATGGCTGTCCTGCTGAGTCTGCTTATTTTCAAGTCAGTCTGGTCATTTTCAGCCATTACTTTTGCCAACAGAACAGAAGAAACAGAGAGAGGATTTTTGTAAGTTATCTTTTATCCTGAGCACTGCCAAGTCATTCTTTACTCAGGATAATACTGTTTTTCTCAGAATTGCCCAGCCTGTTATAATAATGGAATATTATTAAAAAAAAAAAACACTACCTTATTCATATTTTATTTAGCTTAAATTTTAGCTTGCCATTTCCCAATTCCAGAATCCAGTCAGCGCCAGTTTTGGCAATAACCCCATACTCTTATTCTGCATCCTGCCAACAAAGGCCAGTTCTTACTTGGGGCTTCTGACTTGGACCAGTTGGTGACACGAACTTGGGAAGTGTGAGGAGGACCTCTCATCCCTGTTGCTCAGATTATGCCAACCTGACTGGCTTTCTGCCCAGGAGTTACCAGGATGGCCGAAAATGCAGTACGCTCCACTCTATGGCTTAGAAAATTCATTCCATTCATATAAAAATTAAAATACACAGAAAAATATACCCTGTCTCTATCACTGTTTAATTTACCTGCAAAGTTCCAGCCATCCAGTCATCAATCTCACTGTTACCCACATTCAGCAAAAACCCCAGAAGGTGCTTTCTTAAAATTATTGCTTTCCATGTTTATATCTTAGTATAATAAACATTTTGTCTGTCCTCCAATCTTTTTTAAAAATAAAAATAAATTTAGGAAATTTTTATGTACAGAGAATACATTTTTAAAAATTTACAAATAAATACAAATAAAATAAATTAAAAAATAAATTTAGGACATTTTTATGTACAGAGAATACCCATATATTCCCTCTCCCCTGTGGTATACTTTCCCTAATTAGCATCTTGCACTAGTGTGGTACACTGGACGGACCAATAGTGACACATTATCATTAACTAGAGTCTTTACACTAGGGTTCACTCTTTCTGAACACTCTATGGGTTTCTGACACTCTATGGGCATAACGCATGTATCCATCATTACAGTATCATACTGCCCTAAAAACGTCCTGTGCTCCACCTAATCACCCCTCCCCTCCCTACCCACCACTCCCCAAGCTCCTAGCAACCACTAATCTTTTAACTCTTTGCCTCTTGAGATATCGTATAGATGCAATCATACAGTATGTAGCCTTTTCAAACTGACTTTTTTGACTTAACAACATGCATTTAAGATTCCTCCATGTCTTTTTATGGCTTGGTAGCTCATTTCTTTTTACTGAGGAATAATGTTCCATTCCTGAGAAGGCATCTATTTCTTCCTCCTCCTCCTACGTCATCATCATCACTATATGCCAAGCATTATTCTACATAAGTGCTTTATACATGTTAATTTAATCCTTTCAACAACTTTATAAGATAGGTACTAGAAATATCCCCATTTTACAGATAAAAGAGAGAAAATATTTTACAGAGGAAACAGGGAAGATAGCTTAAGTAATTTGCCCAAGGCTACAAAACTAATAAATGGTGGAAAAGGATTTAAGCTCAGGTAGTCTGGCTCTAGGGTCCATGCCCTTAACCACTATAATATACTGCTTCATGTAAAAGTAACTCACAGAGCTATATTGAATATATAATTACATATATAATTGAATTAGGGGTGCTCTTTATTATTTCTCAGGAAGAGTAACTCCTCTTTCCTACATGTTAAATCCATTTACTTTTATTTACTTGAGTAACTATGTAATGAGTGTCTCCTTACCTACATTCAGCAATATCAGGGTGCATAATTGGTGATAGTAATTATACTCATCATCTAATCTTCAATTCACATTCAATTGTCCTATTATATAGTATTTCCATAAAAATTTCAGATATCTTAGCCAAAACTATACTTTCCAATATCAACTAAAAAAAGTAATATATTAATTTTACAAACTTATTAAAATTCCAGACTGACTAACACTGGGCCCACTCATAGTCATGTTGTAAGAGGTCCTTGGAGAGCTACTGCATCAATCTCACCACCTCCTTTGGGCCACACAGCAACCTGGTAGGTAAACTTAGCAGGAAAACTACTCTTGAAGTACCAATGATATTGAAGTCATTTGTCAGCCAGCAAAACAGTCGATTTTTAACTCAGTAAAGTTACAGCTTGCAAATTTCAGAATTTCACCCATGCTTGCAAGAACTTGTTTAAGCTTCTTCCACCACCCCTCCTAGCAAAAGCTCCAACTGAAGGATCCATGCCTAGCTGTCTTAAAATGTAAACGGTCCTGTAGACTAAAAGAGCTTCACTGTAGGGACCCATGGCCCTGGGACTTTTGCTGCACAGATCATCCTTCTGATCAAAGATGACATGGCTAATCTTTTTATTTTGTGACCACCTCTGGGAGAAGAATCTGATACACCTCAATCTTCTCACCTCCTTAGCCAGTGGCAGGTATCCTTAACCTAAGGCATCATTCTCCAATCTAAATATGTAAATTTAGGGTGACTGGCTGACTCAGTCTGAAAAACATGCAACTCTTGATCTTGGAGGCGTGAGTTCAAGCCTACATTGGGTAGAGATTACTTAAATAAATATGTAAATTTATCATGGGGTTGCAATAATTACTTAGATAATGTAAAATAAGACTAGGCCAGATCATTTACAGTTTAATGTTTAACTTCCATATTATTAAATTAATGCATACTTAATAGGGACCAGAGTAAAAGCAGGGGGAAATTCTGTCCAGGAATGACTATTCTTTCACTCCATCACCCCAGAGAAGTATCAGTTCATTTTTCAGCAACTTGATTTCTCACTGGATTAAGGATCCTGAGGAGTGAGACCTAAGGAAAGAGTTAAGAATTTGTGAGAATTGAGGGAGGGAGTTAAGATGACAGAGCAGCATGGAGACCTTGAGCTTGTCTCATTCCTGAAACGTAGCTAGACTGACATCAATTTTGAACACCTAGGAAATTGATTTTAGGATTAACACAACAAACTGCATAATTTAAGCCACAGAACTTGGCAAGTAAGTGGTGCAGAGAGGTGAACTGGAAGAGAAAAAAGCTGTGGAGAGTAGGGAACTATTTTTGCAGAGAGAGGACAGAGAGAAAGGGGGAGAGTGCAGTGCACTGGGATCATGCAAGAAAAGCATTTCCCAGAAAGTAGCTGGAGAGAAAGAGAGAGAAACAGTGAAAACCTTCGCAGGGGACTGAACAAGAAATCTGTTCCCCAAAACCATTGACAGGAAGAAAGGAGAGGGTTCCAATACCACCAGGATTCTATAAACAGTGGAGCACAGAGTCTGAAGTTCAGGAGCTCAGTGCCTGGCAGTGCTCTGGTGAGGAAGCAGGGTGAATCCCCGGGAGCTGGAAGCAGAGTCTGTGTGCCACATGGGGAGAAGCAGTTCCCCTGCTTGGAGTGCATTTGGTAGAGGATGTATGGCCTCCCCATAGGCAAAGTTCCCAGCAGACCCCAGAGAGCAGCCATGTTTGCTGTTATTGGGACAAAGACACCAGAGTGAGGTGAAACCTGGTGCTGGCTGTGTGTTGTGGTTTGCCATAATCTCTGAACCTCTGCCACTACATGATCACATGAACATTTTCTGGGCAAGCTGGCACACAGCCATTGCTCAGCGAGAGCTCCCCCAGAGAGTCAGTGCAGGTCCAAGCTGCAGGGGTCTCTGAAGTGTGGGGTTAAACACCATCTGAGATGAAACTCTGGAAGGAGGTGCCACCTGGCAGGCAGACAGCTTGAACACAGACAAGGTAGAGGTGGGAATGGATGGAGGCTGAAACAAAGGAGGGGTGCTTGATCACAATCGGTGAGAGGGCAAAGGTCCTGCACCAGAGACTAGGGAGCTGGGTGAAGCCATTTCCACCTCTCCCATGCATGTGCACCACACTGATCCACCCCAGTAAGCTAAGCAGTGCCACCTAGTGGAGAATGGAGCTCTTACACCAAGCCCCACCCAACTGCGCCCTGCAACCATATCCCCTAGAAGACCACTTAGTGTACAGACTATAGAAGGTTTCATAGTTTCAGGTCTAGGGGAAACTGGATGTAACTTCATTCAGGTTTTATTCTGTTTCTTGGTTCATGTATTTGCCCATTTTCTTTGCTTCTGTTTTTGCTTAAATTGTTTTCTTTCTTTCTTTTCTTCCTTATTCTTGCATGCAGAAGAGAAAAACTGTTTTTATTTTTATTTGTTTACTTTATTTTTTTAATTATTCTATTTCATTTTACTAGATTCTATATAAATTTTTAAAAATTTTAAATGTTTTCTAATCTTTTTTCTTTTCTTTCCTTTTTTTCCTCTGTTCTATCAAGCTTCTTTCAAAAACCAGACCAAAGCAATCTAGGGTCTAGTTTCCTTTATTTGACTTTTTGTTTTGTTTTTAATTTTTAAATTTTAATTTTTTACTTTATTAATTTTATTCTTCCTCCAAAATGACAAAACAAAGGAATTTACTCCAAAAGAAAGAACAGGAAGAAATGGCAGTCAAGGGTTTAATCAACAGAGATATAAGCAAGCTGTCTGAGTTAGAATTTAGAACCACAATAATAGGAATACTAGCTGGGGTTGAAAAAAGCACAGAATTCCTTTCTGTGCAGATAAAAGAAAGAAAATCTAATCAGGACAAAACTAAAAATGCTATAACCAAGATGCAATCTCAAATGGATGCCAAGACAGCAAGGATGGATGAAGCAGAGCAACAAATCAGAGATATAGAAGACCAAATTATGGAGATAATGAAGCAGAAAAAAAAGAGGTAAACAAAGGCAAAAGATCACAATACAAGACTTAGAGAACTCAGTGACTTCTTAAAAAGGAGTAACATCCAAATCATTGGAGTCCCAGAAGATGAAGAGAAAGAAAAAGGGGCAAAAGGATTATGTGAGCAAACTATAGCAGAAAATTTTCCTAATCTGGGGAAGGACACAGACATCAAATTCAAGAAGCACAGAGAACTCCCATTAAAAAAAAAAAAAAGACCACCACCATGGCATATCATATCAATTTACAAAATACACAGACAAGGAAAGAATTATGAAAGTAGCAAGGGGGAAAAAAGTCCTTAACCTATAAGGGAAGACAGATCACGTTCATGGCAGACTCATCCACAGAAACTTGACAGGCCAGAAAGGAGTGGCAGGAAACATTCAACATGCTGAATTGGAAAAGTATGCACCCAAGAATTTTTTATGCAGCAAGGCTGTCATTAAAAATAGAAAGAGAGATAAAGAGTTTCCCAAACAAAAATTAAAGGAGTTTGTGACCACTAAACCAGCCCTGCAAGAAATTTTAAAGGATACTCCCCTTTGAGTGGAGAAAAGGAAAAGAAAAGAAAAGAAAAGAAAACGAAACAAAACAAAACAGCAACAAAGACTAAAAATGTCCAGAGAACACCACCAGAAACAACTCAACAGGCAACACAATGGCAATAAATTCATAAATTTCAGTGCTCACTTGAAATGTCAATGGATGAAACACTCCAATCAAATGACATAGGGTAAATAATAATAATAATAATAATAAAGACATAGGTATCAGAATGGATAAGAAAACAAGACCCATCTATATGCCACTTACAAGAGACTCATTTTTAGACCTAAAAACATCTGCAGACTGAAAGTAAGGGGACAGAGAACCATATATCATGCTAATGGTCATCAAAAGAAAGCTGGAGTAGCCATATTTAAATCAATCTAGATTTTAAAATTAAGACTGTAACAAGAAATGTCATTACATCACAATTAAGGGGTCTATCCACCAAGAAGATATAACAGTTGTAAGCCTTTATGCCCCCAACATGAAGGCATCCAAATACACGTCAATTAACAACATAAAAAAACTCATTGATAATAATACCATAATAGTAGGGGACTTTAACACCCCACTCACAGCAATGGACAGATCATCTAAGCAGAAAATCAACAAGGAAACAATGACTTTGAGTGACATACTGGACCAGGTGAACTTAACACATATATATTTAGAACATGTCATCCTAAAGCAGAAGAATACACATTCTTCTCCAGTGTACATGGAACATCCTCCAGAACAGATCACATAGTAGGTCACAAATCAGCCCTCAACAAGTACAAAAAGATCAAGGTCATACCCCGCATATTTTTCAGATCACAATGCTATGAAACTTGAAATCAACCACAAGAAAAAATTTGGGAAGACCATGAATATTTGGAGATTAATGAACATCCTACTAAAGAATAAATGGTTAACCAGGAAACTAAAGAGAAAATTAAAAGGTACATGGAAGCAAATGAAAATGAAAACACAACAGCCCAAAACCTCTGGGATGCAGCAAAGGTAGTCATGAGAGGGAAGAATATTAGCAATCCAGGCCTTCCTAAAGAAGGAAGAAAGGTCCCAAATACACAAAACCTAACCTTACACCTAAAAGAACTGGAAAAAGAACAGCAAATAAAACCCAAAGCCAGCAGAAGATGGGGGTAAAAATAAAGATTAGAGCATAAATCAATGAGATCAAGATTTTAAAAAACAACAACAGTAGAAAAGATCAATGAAACCAGGAGCTGGTTCTTTGAAAGAATTAACAAAATTGATAAACCCCGAGACAGATTTGTTAAAAAAAAAAAAAAAAAAAAGGAAGGGACCCAAATAAATAAAATCACGAATGAAAGAGCCACAACCAATAACCAACACAGCAGAAATACAAACAATGATAAGAGAATATTATGAACAATTATACAACAAATTGGGCAATCAGGAAGAAGTAGACAAATTCCTAGAAACATATAAACTACCAAAACTGAAACAGGAAGATATAGAAAATTTGAACACCACTTAACCAGTAAAGAAGTTGAATCAGTAATCAAAAAATCTCTCAACAACCAAGAGTCCAGGGTCAGACAGCTTTCCAGGGAAATTCTACCAAACATATAGAAAAGAGTTAACACCTATTCTTTTGAAGCGGTTCCAAAAATATAAAAATGGAAAGAAAACTTCCAAACTCATTCTATAAGGCATTACCTTGATTCCAAAACCAAACAAAGACCCCACTAAAAAGGAGAACTACAGACTAATTTCCCTGACGAACATGGATGCAAAAATCCTCAACAAGATACTAGCCAACCAGATCCAACAATACATTAAAAGAATTATTTACCACAACCAAATGGGATTTATGCCTGGGATGCAGGGCTGGCTCAGTACAGCAATCAGTGTGATACATCATATTAATAAAAGAAAGGATAAGAACCACATGAACCTCTCAATAGATGCAGAAAAAGCATTTGACAAAATATAGCATCCTTTCTTGATAAAAAAAAAAAAACCTTCAAGAAAGTAGGGATAGAAGGATCATACCTCAAGATCTTAGAAGTCATATATGAAAGACCCACCACTAATATCATCCTTAATGGGGAAAAACTGAGAGCTTTCCCTGTAAGGTCAGGAACACAATTCCCCATAAGTTCAGGAACACAACAAGGATATCCACTCTCACAACTGTTATTCAACATTGTATTGGAAGTCCTAGTCTCAGCAATTAGACAACAAAAAGAAATAAGGCATCCAAATCCACAAGGAGGAAGTCAAACTTTCACTCTTCATAGACAACATGATACTCTATGTGAAAAACCCAAAATATTCCACCCAAAAACTGCTAGCACTGATCCAGGAATTCAGCAAAGTCACAGGATATAAAATCAACATACAGAAATTGGTTGCATTTCTATACACCAATAATGAAGCAGCAGAAAGAGAAATCAAGGAAACTATCACATTCAGTTGCACCAAAACCTAACCAAAGAGGGGAAAAATCTATACACTGAAAACTATAGAAAGCTTATGAAAGAAACTGAAGGTGATACAAAAAAATGGAAACACACTCCATGCTCCTGGATTGGAAGAAGAAATACTGTTAAAATGTCTATATTACTCAAAGCAATCTACATATTCAATGCAATCCCTATCAAAGTAACGCCAGAATTCTTCACAGAGCTAGAAAAAACGATCCTAAAGTTTGTATGGAACCATAAAAGACTCCAAATAGCCAAAGCAATTCTGAAAAAGAAAACCAAAGCAGAAGGCTTCACAATTCTGGACTCCAAGCTCTTATTACAAAACTGTTATCATCAAGACAGTATGGTACTGGCATAAAAACAGACACTTGGATCAATGGAACAGAAGAGAGAACCCAGAAATAGACCCACAAATGTATGGCCAACTAGTCTTTGAAAAAGCAGGAAAGAATATCCAATGGAAAAAAGATAAGTCTATTCAGCAAATGGTGTTGGAAAAACTGGACAGTGACATGGAGAATGAACCTGGATCACTTTCTGACACCAAACAAAAAAAAATAAGCTCGAAATGGATGAAAGAGCTAAACGTAAGACAGAAAGCAATCAAAATCCTAGAGGAGAAAACAGGCAACAGCCTCATTGACCTCAGCTGCAACAACTTCTTACTTGCTGTGTTTCCAGAGGCATGGGAAACAAAAGCAAAAATGAACTATTGGGACCTCATCAAGATAAAAGTTTCTGCACAGTGAAGGAAACAATCAGCAAAACTAAAAGGCAACCAATGGAACGGGAGAAGATATTTGCAAATGACATATCAGATAAAGGGTTAGTATACAAAATCTATAAGAACTTATCAAACTCAACATCCAAAAAAAAAAAAATCCAGGGAAGAAATGGGCAAAAGACATGAACAGACAACTTTCCAAAGAAAACATCCAGATGGCTAACAGACACATGAAAAGATGCTCAACATCACTCATCATCAGGGAAATTCAAATCAAAACCAAAATAAGATACCACCTCACACCTGTCAGAATGGCTAAAATTAACAACTCAGGCAACAACAGAAGTTGGCAAGGATATGGAGAAAGAGGATCTCTTTTGCACTGCTGGAGGGAATACAAACTGGTGCAGCCACTCTGGAAAACAGTATGGAGATTCCTCAAAAAATTAAAAATAGAACTACCCTACAAGCCAGCAATTGCACTATTAGGTATTTATTCAAGGGATACAGGTGTGCTGTTTCAAAGGGACACATGCACCCCAATGTTTATAGTAGCACTATCAACAATAGCCAAAGTATGGAAAGAGCCCCAATGTCCAATGACATTCAAAAAGAATGAAATCTTACCATTTGCAACTACATGGATGGAACTAAAGGATATCATGCTAAGCGAAATTAGGCAGTCAGAGAAAGACAAATATCATATGATTTCACTCATATGAGGACTTTAAGATACAAAACAGAGGAACATAAGGGAAGGGAAGCAAAAATAATAATATAAAAACAGGGAGGGGACCAAAAACATAAGAGACTCATAAATATGGAGAACAAACAGAGGGTTACTGGAGGGGTTGTGGGAGGAGAGATGGGCTAAACGGGTGAGGGGCATTAAGGAATCTACTCCTGATGGAGGAGGGCAAGATGGCGGAGAAGTAGGGAGCTCTGTAATCTGCGCTCACCCACATCGATTTAACTGAGAAGGACTGAAAGGAGAATACGCTGATTTGCAAGTGGGGGAAAAGAAGAAAAAGACGCCAGAAAGAAGACAACCTCAAAGATGGCTGACGGCAGTGGCATCCATTCCAAGCGGCACTGGGAAAGGCGGCTCTCGAAAGGCAGCCCTGCCTCAAGCACAAGCCCAGCAAAAGGCGGCGGTGGCGGCGGCGGCAGTGCCACCGCCAGCACAAGCCAGGCCGGGAGGCCGGCAGCCAGCGGGAGCACATCTCATCTCCGTGTTGAACTGCACGGACTAGGATTTGGAAGCGAGGCGGAGCTTGGAGAATACCGTTTGGCTCGCCCGCGGCACAGGGAGATCGGACTCAGAAGAGCAGCTTGCAACACTTGGTTGCGGCAGAGCTTGAAGCGCCACCATTCTTCTCCCCGCAGCCACCAAGGCGGGGCCTCGGAGAGCAGCCCCCAGACCCGCCTACCTACGCCAAACCACGCCCATCCGCACAGGAAAGTTGTCTTTCTTTTTTATTTTTCCTTTTTTCTTTGCTTCTCCTTCTTTTCTCCTGCCATCCAGATATATTTCCCTTAGCATAGTCTTTTTTTTTTTAATTTTTTTTATGTTTTTTATTTTTATTTTTTGAGAGACAGAGAGAGACAGCGCGAGCAGGGGAGGGTGAGAGAGAGAGGGAGACACAGAATCTGAAGACAGGCTCCAGGCTCTGAGCTGTCAGCGCAGAGCCCGACGCGGGGCTCGAACCCACGAACCGTGAGATCATGACCTGAGCCGAAGCCGGACGCTTAACCGACTGAGCCACCCAGGCGCCCCCCCTTAGGATATTCTTATCTCTCCTCTTGGATGGTTATATAATTTTAGACTGTCCATAGTCTTTTGCTGTCTCTGTACCCACCTTGTTTTTGTTTTTGTTTCTTTTTCTTCTCTCTTTTCTCCTCTTCTCTCTTTTCTTTGCTTTCCTTTCCTTTTCTTTACTTCCTTTCCCCCTTTTTTTTTTTTTGCTTGTTTGTTTGATTTGTCTGAGTGTTTGCATGCTTTTGTTCCCTGTATGTTAGTCTGTATTCCTTTTCAGGGATACCTCAAAAACAAGCAAAAGTGCACAGGGTGGACTGTCCCAAATATCACTGACCAGGGAAGTAAAATAACCAAAGGCACAACAAAAGAAACCGAGAGACACCATTAAAAGAACACTTCCTGAAACGACAGGCCCTGGACAGTCAATGAGCCTCCTTCAATAGAGCAATACTAACAGGTGCACAGGGCATAACAAGCTTTTAAAACTGACAAGGGACAGAAAGCTGGCCAAAATGACAAAACGAAAGAACTCTCCTCTAAAGCAACTCCAGGAAGAAGTCACAGCCACAGAACTCCTCAAAACAGATTTAAGCAACATAACTGAACAAGAGTTTAGAACAATTGTCATAAAATTAATTGCTGGACTTGAAAAAAACATCAAAGAGGCTATTGATACACAGACTAGGGACCTTCAAAATAGCTGTGTCAAGTTAAAAAAAAGCTAGAAATGAGGTGCATAATAAAATGGAGGCAGCCACTGCATGGATTGAAGAGGCAAGAGGAGAATAAGTGAATTAGAAGACACAGTTATAGCAAAAGAGGAAGCCGAGAAAAAGAGAGAGAAATTGATACAGGAGCACAAAGAGAGAATTCGAGACCTGAGTGATACAATCAAATGGAACAATATCCGTATCATAAGAATTCCTGAAGATGAAGAAAGAGA
>CM053569.1:77082081-77133040 GCA_028646485.1 Cryptoprocta ferox
GGCGGAGAAGGACAGATACCATATGTTTGCACTCATAGGTCTAACAGGAGAAACCCAACAGAGGACCATGGGGAGGGGAAGGTGGAAAAAGAGTTAGGGAGAGGGAGGGAGACAAAACACGAGAGACTCTTGAATACTGAAAACAAACTGAGGGGGGAAGGGGAGGGGGAAAGAGGAAGGGGGGTGATGATCATGGAGGAGGACACTTGTGGGGAAGAGGACTGGGTGTTATATGGAAACCAACCTGACAAGAAACTATAAAGTTAATTTTTAAAAAATGTGAAGTATGGGGAAGGAAATAGATCTCAATTAGTACCTTATTGGTCTAGTCCAATGGATTAAAGCCTATCTGGGGTAAAAAAAAAAAAAAAAAAAGGACTCTACTCCTGAAAACACTGTTGCACTATATGCTAACTAACTTGGATGTAAATTTTTAAAAAATTAATAAAATGTAGTGGTAACAAAAAGAAAATCATTATGATACTGGCACAGAAACAGATACAAAAATCAATGAAACAGAATAGAGGGCCCAGAAATAAACTCATGCATATATGGGCAATTAATCGATGACAAAGGAGGCAAGAATATACAATGGGGAAAGGGCAGTCTCTTCAATAAATGGTGCTGGGAAAACTGGACAGCTACCTGCAAAAGAATGGAACTGAAACACTTTCTTACACTGTACACAAAAATAAATCAAAATGGATCAAAGACCCTAAATGTAAGACCTGAAATCATAAAACTCTTAAAAGAAAACATAAGTAGTAAACTCTTAGACATTTGTCTTAGCAATATTTTTTGGATTGTTTCAGGCAAGGGCAACCAGCGCAAAAATAAACAATTGGGATTACAAAAAGTTTTTCCAGAGCAAAGGAACCCATCATCAAAATGAAAAGACAACCCATGGAATGGGAGAAAATATTTGGAAATCATATATCCAGTAAGGGGATAATATCCTAAAAATAAAAACAACTCATATAACCTAACTGAGGGGCAGAGGATCTGAATAGAAATTTTACCAAAGAAGACATCTAGATGGCCAACAGTCACATGAAAAGATGTTCAACATTACTAATCATGAGGGAAATGCAAATCAAAACCACAATGAGATATCACCTCATACCTGTTAAAATGGCTATAATTAAGAAGACAAGAGATAACAAATATTGGAAGAATGTGGAGAAAAAGAAACCCTCGTGTATTGCTGGTGGGACTGCAAACTGGTGCAGCCACTCTGGAAAACAGTATGGAGGCTCTTCAAAGAATTAAAAATAGAACTACCATACAATCCAGCAATTCCACTTCTGCATATGTATCCAAAGGAAACAAAAACAGTAACTCGAAAAGATATATGCACCCCCATGCTCAGAATTATTTATAATAACTAAGACATAGAAACAACGTAAGTACCATCAATAAATGAATTGCTAAAAAAAAAAAGTGTGGAAAATATATTTACATAAACACAGTGGAATATTATTCAGTTATAATAAAGGAAATCCTGCCATTTCCAACAAAATGGATGGAACTAGAAGGCATTATGCTAAGTGAAATAAGTCACACAAAGATAAATACACCATGATCTCATTTATATGTGGAATCCAAAAACAACAATAACAACAACAAACTTTATATAGAGAGAACAGATTGACGGTTTGCAGAAGCAGGGTGATGATAAAAAGGTACAATCTTCCAGTTACAGAATAAATAAATACAGTGGTGGCTACAATTAATAACACTGTATTGTATTGAATTGAATGTTGCTAAAAGAGTAGATCTTAAAAGTTCTCACCACAAAAAATAAATGTTTTGTAATTATGTGTGGTGACAGATATTAACTAGACTTACTGTGGTGATCGTTTCACAATATATACATATATTGAATCATGTACAATTGAAATTAATGTTACATGTCAATTATATCTCATTGTAAAATTATGTTACTTTTGATAATTTAGCTATGTAGGACCCATGTTATTTTTAAGAAGTATTTAGAGGGGCGCCTGGGTGGCTCAGTCGGTTGAGCGTCAGACTTCGGCTCAGGTCATGATCTCACGGTTCGTGGGTTTGAGCCCCGTGTCGGGCTCTGTGCTGACAGCTCAGAGCCTGGAGTCTGTCTTCGGATTCTGTGTCTCCCTCTCTCTCTGACCCTCCCCTGCTCACACTGTCTCTCTCTCTCAAAAATAAGTAAAATCATTTTAAAAAAAAAATTTTTAAAGAAGTATTTAGAGGTAAATGTTAAAATATTGATATCTTGCTTTAAAATACTTAAATATAAACATAGTTTTGAAAAAGAGGAAGATCAGTTGCAAAAATGTGAGTAAAACTGGTTCAATTTTCAAAAATCATGCTCCAGTGTCAAGAATTATGCTTAACTGGACAAAAAGATGCATGGATGATAAGATTTAATCTCAAGAGGCCTCCTATAACTGTCCCACTTCCACACACACACAAAATTCCAAACAAAAACTTCTCTAAAGTATAGCGTCAACTTTAACTGATCCCCTCATATAATTTTAGAGAAACTTTTAGGTTTGTTATACCAATGTTCAGAATCACTAAAGACAGGGATTAGAAGATCTGAAATTATAGCAAACTATTCCAGAATAATCACAACTCAGGCGACATGGAATGCTGGTTTCACACTGTTGTCTTTATTGCATGTGCTTCATTTTCATACCCTCCATGGAAATTATGTCCTTTGTACAATAACAAACATCCTTCATTCTAAGCACATATCTAATAAATAAGGAAGCAAAGATCAATGTTTGGGAGAGAGGAATAAACTTCAGTTAATGCCTAACAATTAACTAGTTTCATCATAATACTTTATAAATTGCTGTGGCTGACAGTGCTGGTCACTGGGAATAACGTAAAGGCTACTAATGAAAAGTAGTAAAGGGCTTAGATTCTCAGGGATATAAAATCAACCTAATTAAGATACAAATGCATTAGACCAACAGAGTACACATTAGTTCTCTTCAGGGAGCCTACAGCAAATTAAAAAAAATATTGCAGACATATGATCAGTATACAAAAATCAGTTGTAGCAATGAATTGTCAGTGAAATTAAGAGAACAATTCCTGGGGTGCCTGGATGGCTCAGTCGGTTGAGCATCTGACGTCCGCTCAGGTCACGAGCTAATGGTTCGTGGGTTTGAGCCCCACACCGTGCTCTCTGTTGTCAGCACAGGGCCTGCTTCGGATCCTCTGTCTCCCTCTCTGCCCTTGCCCCGCTCTCTCTCTCTCTCTCTCTCTCTCTCTCTCAAAAATAAACATTTTAAAAAAAATTTTTAAAAGAGAACAGTTCCGTTTATAATAGCATCAAAACTAGTAACATATCTAGGTAAACTTAAAAAAGAAGTGCAAGATTTGTACACTACAAAGAAAAGAAACTATGAAACATTGTTGAAAGAAATTAAAGAAGATGCAGATAAATAAAAAGCCATCCCATGTTCATGGGTTGGAAGATTTAATATTATTAAAATGGAAATACTTCCCAAAGCAATCTACAGATTCAATGCAATCTCTATCACAATTTCAACTTTCTTTTTGTTCGTCAGAACAAGTTGATGTTGAAAGTCACATGCAAATGCAAAGGACACAGAATAGCCCAGTCTTGAAAAAACAAGAATATTGGAGGATTCATAATTCTTGATTCCAAAACTTACTTCAAAGTTGCAGCAATCAAGACAGCGAAGTGTTGGCATTAAGGCTAGACTTACAGATCAATGGAAAAGAATTGCAAGTCTGGAAATAAACCCATATATATATAGCATATTGATTTTTGATAAGGGTGCCAAGACCATTCAACAAATGGTGCCAACATAACTGGATATCGCCATGCAAAAGAATAAATTTGGACCCCTTCCTCACAGTATATACAAAAATTAATTCAAACGAATCAATGATCTAAATGTGAAAGCTAAAAGTATAAAATTTGGAGAAGAAAACATAGATGTAAATCTTTGTTAATCAGTCAGGACCAATAGATGATAGATAAACAACTAGATAGATTGATAGATCGATTAATCAATAGAGATAAATGGATGATAGATGGATGGATGGATGAATACATACATAGACAGACAGACACAACATAGAGACTGATTTAAGGAACTGGCTCAACTGACTATGGGGGCTGGCCAATCTGAAATGTGTAGGACAGGCTGGCAGGCTGGAAATTCAGGCAGGACTTGATGCAGAACTTAGTCTCCTCCAGGAAACCTCAGGTGTTTCTTTTAAGGCCTTCAACTGATTGGAAGAGCCTACTCCCATTATTGAGGGCAGTCTCCTTTACTTAAAGTCAGATGACTGTAGATGTTGTCTGTATCTGTGTCTACATCTATAAAGTATCTTAACAGGTATACCTAGATTAGTGTCTGATTAAGTAACTGGTTACTATAGGCTAGCCAAGTTGACACATAAAACTAGCCATCATATGACTTTGGACTAGGCAATGATTACTTAGATGTATCAAAGTACAAGCAACCAAAGAAAAAATAGAAAAACTGGACTGCATAAAAATGAAAAACTTTTGTGCATCGAAGAATACTGTCAGGAGAGTGAAAAGACAATACAAAGAATGAGTTGCACACCATGTATCTGCTAAGGGTCTACTACCCAGAATATATAAAACCTCTTACAACTCAACAATGAAACAAAGGACCCAATTTTAACAAGAGGTGAAGGACTTGAATAGACATTTCTCTAAAGAAAGTAAACAAATAGCCAGCAATCTTGTAAAAAGATGCTTAGCATCACTAGTGATTAGTAAAAACCACAATGAAATACCACTTTATACCATTAGGATTGCTAGAATCAAAAACAAATAATAAGTGTTGACAAGGATGTGGAGAAATTGGAACCATCATACACTGCTGGCAGAGATGTAAAATGACACCACAACTTTAGAAAATACCCAGGCAGTTCCTCAAATGATTAAATACTGCTATCATGACTCAGCAATTCTACTCCTGGGTGTCAACCCAAGAGAAATGAAGATATATCGACGCAAAAACTTATACACAAAAAATTTAAAAACAAAACAAAATCTTCCATCCAGGCTAGAACATAAGTATTTAGAAAGTGAGCTGATAACAAAGTTCTGGAAGTCATTGTGGGGTTTTTATTTGCACTTTTACTCTGTTTAGAGACAACAATTCAGAAAACTAGTATATTTGGTAACAACAGGTGTAATTTTCAGTGACTAAAATATTTTCTGACATAGTGACTCACAACACCACTACTCTCCATCTGTGATCCTAGCAAGATACACCTTCAACATAGCTGAGTCTTGGCAAGTATTTGACTTCTTCCTTGCCCAGGGAACACATCTAAACACAGTCGTAATTGAATATTTAGAGCCATCATTTTTACATGAGAAATGATTCTCAAAAGAAGTGGTCTCAAAACTAGAGAAGTCATATTCATCCATCAGTGCTAACAGGAAGTCTACAAATAAAATAACACAACCTCAGAAAGAGGTTCACATTATGTGAAGTTCAGAACCAGAAAGGAATTAAAATAAAGATGGGTGGCTCAGTCGGTTGAGCATCTGACATCGGCTCAGCTCATGATGTCACGGAGTTCATGACCTCATGGCTCATGAGTTCGAGCCTCATGTCAGGCTCTGCACAGGCCAGCTCACGCTCTGTCTCTCTCAAAGATAAACATTAAAAAATAAAAACAAAAACAATCTTAAAAAAAAGTTTTTAAACCTACTTGAAAGAAATCTCCTTTGTTTTGCAAAAGTAAATGACATGTGCCTGGAACAGTGGTGAGGAGTTTCCCAAGGTTGGAAAAAGAACTAGTATTAACAGAAAATGAAGGTTTGGAATCTGTGCAGCAGTGTTCAGAAATGCTCATTCAACCAGGGGGAGGGACTAGCATTGCAAATAAACTGAAGATGACCAGAACAATATGAGGCATGTACCAATGGCGAGCCCACAGAGGGTCAAGGTACAGCAAGGGGATGAGGGATGGAGACTGGAAACATCACTGTCTGCATAAGACAATGCCAACGGCAGGAGTCACAGTAAAACTAATTTATATATAGCCCAGATGAGAACATTTGAAAGAGAATTAACCTTCATGACGTAGCAATGTTCAATTTAGATATCTGGGGTGGAATCACCCCTACACCACCACCTCCAAACACACATGCTTTGACAGTCTGCAGAGCTCAAGTATGGGGCTGGTAAAGACACCAGAGGAATTAACAGCAGAGGGCCAGAAAAGTAAGCAACAAGGGAGAATTCAGAAAGAGAATCAGCACACTACGTAGAGTACTCCTGTGTACAGAGCAAGAGAATGAGCATAAGCACCCAAAACATGGTTTATATTTCCTATTCAATAGCGTCTGCTATATGCTAAAGACACCGCCATTATTTTCCCCCCAAATACTGTATATTAGACCCTTTGGTATTGAAAGTGTGGTCCAATGAGGGGACATGACTGGGAAGTAAGAAATACTGAGCATTAGGTCCTATCCCGAGAGATACTGAATTAAATTCTGTATTTTAACAAACCCCCCAAAATGCCATTAAAATGTGAATTTTGGTCTAATACTACTAAATTAAATCCTTTCCAGACTGCACACTATATGCAAATAAAACTATTATTCTGAGTGCCCTCACAGGACCAGCAAGGCTTCACACATGTAAAGCATTCTATGATGCTTAGAGCACACACTGGAAGTGACTGAAAAACCAACAACCTTGGCTCTGAAAGCAAGCATCTCAGAACCTCTCTCCTCCAGCTTCCTTTCATGGGTGAGGAAACTACTCCAGGGAACATGGAGATGGTCTAAAGCCTAAGTTATTTTTAAATGACAATACAACCCTTTAATAATTTACAGGTTATCAAACACCAGCATAAGCAAACCCGTATTTACGTTTTCTATTCTCTTTAAAAGATACGCTGTCTAAAAAGAATTATCCACCATGATCCAGTGGGATTCATTCCTGGGTTACAGGGCTGGTTCAATATTCGCAAATCCATCAATGTGATACAATGAATGAATCAAGATGTGGTTTATAGATACAATGGAATACTACTTGGCAATGAGAAAGAATGAAATCTGGCCATCTGTAGCAACGTGGATGAAACTCGTGGGTGTCATGCTAAATGAAATAAGTCAGGCAGAGGAGGACAGATACCATATGTTTTCACTCATATGTAGAACAGAAGAAACTTAACAGAGGACCATGGGGGAGGGGAAGGAGGAAAAAGAGGGAGAGGGAGGGAGACAAAGCACAAGGGACTCTTGAATACTGAGAACAAACTGAGGGTTGATGGGGGTGGGGGAGAGGGGAAAACGGGTGATGGGCATGGAGGAGGGCACTTGTTGGGTTGAGCACTGGGTGTTATATGGAAATCAACTTGACAATAAACCGTAAAAGAAAAAAATAAGACATGTTGTTGATCATAGTATGTATAGCTGTTCAAGAACCTTAGAAGTCCCAAGGATAGATGCTTTTCATGAATGTCCCCCAAATGCCAACACTTCACCACTTCTCTTGGTATTTGCCACTAGATAAGTTGCTTATTTGCCAATCGCTAAGCCCAGTAGAATGTCACAATGAGCTGTGTGACACCACTGTATACATGCTGGGTGGACTGCAGGAACCTAATACACTTCTGCTCAATTAATGAATATAACCAACCAAATAAAATCAATTGATCAAAATCAGACAATTGTTACTGGTAAAGTCAGTATTAAAAGCCAGTTTTAACACCAGGCCGGGGAATTAGAGGCAAATACTAACTTAGTCCACATTTTAACTCTGACTAGATAAAAACCAACTGAATAATCATTTACTAAGGTTCTAACCTGTCCAGAATTACATTATATACAGATTAGTAAAAGGAAAAGCCTTGCTCTTGAGATTTGCTTTGACACACCACATAATGACATTTACTACAAGTAGAATTTTCTGTAGGGGGCAGGAGGAGTTCACAACTCAAGTGACTTCACTGTTTATATTCACAAGTGAAGATGATTAGTAGAAGAGGCAAGTTTGAAATATAATTTCCTTTTCCTTTAATCATGTTCCTTAGCATATACACTTATGTAGGTTGTATATATGACATTTTCCACCGGAGCACAGTTGAAATAGTGGAGCTTTCAGCCCGAGTTATGAAGGCTTTCTTTGGCACTACAGGTATGGTACCTCTTCCCAATGGATTTCAACATAAAGACCTGTTGCTGGTGTCAGAGCAACTGTGCCCATCCAGAGGTGGATCCACCAGACCTACCACACCCATGTGCAGAACAGAGGGAGGGGATCATCCGGCCAACGGTGGGAGTGCCAAGCACACCAGGACTAACATCCAGAAGCCGATCTGTTTACCTTCAACCAAGAGCAGAAATTAAATCCATCCAGAATTGAGGTGCCTGGGTGGCTCAGTTGTTTAAGCATCTGACTCTTGGTTTCAGCTCAGGTTGTGATCTAGCAGTTTCATGAGTTCGAGCCCCACATCAGGCTCTGTGCTGGCAGCATGGAGCCTGCTTGGGATTCTCTCTGCCCCTTCCCCCACTTGCACTGTCTCTGTCTCTCTCATAATAAACAAAATAAAATGAAATAAAAAATAAATTCATCCAGAATGCACAAGCAGCTTAAATGAAGCCTACATAACCTCATATAGCCTCTTGAAAAATCAGCCCACACTTCACATAGTAGAGACTTGATGCAAATGCATATTTTAACATAATTTAAGATTTAATGCTCTTAGATTAATAACATTTTTAAACGCTAGCATTTATTGATCACTCTGTATCAGGCTGTAATTAAAACATTCATATTATTTCATGAAACCACAACCCTGGGTAAACATGGACTTTACAGAAGAAACTGAAGGTTGTTACATAGGCTAACTGCCCCAAAAGCATAGGGTGTATAGCAAAATGGTATTTGCCCCAGGATTTACACTAGCTTCTTCTCTACTCTTCATCATCAATCCTGTTCCCCTTAGAACCTTATTGCTAAGGGGCACTTAGGCTCTGTCTGTGCCAAAGTGATCATTCATTCAATAACCAAGAGTTGACCATATTTATATTTACGTGTCACCTAAATATTATCATTTGTATTCATATACTAGCAAGTAGCATTTCACAAGGACTTAACACAGGGAAGTCTTGAAAGTAACTATCCCACTGTGTTTGGTAAACAGAACCCACTAAGTTTTCATCACATAAAGAGTTACCTCATTTCTGGCAGTCATGACTCCAACAATTTTTAATCCAAAAAAGTAATTCTAACATTTCTTTGTAGCCAAATACATTTGTTTTCAAAAGGTGGTATTTTTAATAATCCTAAATATCTCAAATAAGAAAACATCCAATTTTTTATTTTTAGTTTCAAAAAATATACTTTGGAGGTATGTCATTTAAAATTCAAATAATTTAATTATTAAAATAGATTTATAAATAATTTTACAACTTTATTATGGTGAGGATCATGACCACCATAGTTGGAGGCTGGACATCAACTCTCAGAAGTAAAGCCAAAAACATCAACACATGAGGACAGAGGAAGAGAACAGTGATAGGTTGAGAAAAAGACCTACAAATTACAGTGGTAAAGAAGTTCGGAGAGGAGTCAGGTTAGTGAAAGAAAAGGATTACAAACATTAACAGAGATGATGAACAAAGGGCACACGGTAGGAATTAGGGCATAGCCAGTGGTTCAAGTGGTGAAGTGATTTCCCAATAGTATTCTTCAACTTTATGGTTAGTGTTGATGTCAAAGGAAGATGGAGGCTATCACGACCAAGATGACGGGGAAAACTGAAAGTGTCTAAAGGAGCAGAAAGGAAAAATCAACAGGACATAAGAGAATTTGGTCACAAGACCAAAGGGGACAATGGGCTGATGGAAAGGAAAATCCACCAGAGAACGATGGCAGAGTCATCAAAACAGAAAGGGAGGGGCTGGTTTCAGCTGCAGTTTGTATTCTGAACCCATAAACGCAGTCAGCACCCCTTACGACTGAGTTTGGGGACTGCACATTTAGCTTGAAGACACCACTGATTAAAATGTGTTACCCTAAGTTAAATGTTATCAATGTATCAAGTTACCTATCATCACCAACCATAAATGATTTTCCTTTCTATGCAGGACCACAATGACAGCTAAGTGAGTATCGCTCTAATGCTTCATAATCAAGGGTTTAAGACAATTGTGGGTCTCAAAGCAGACTCAGGAGGTTTAGTTCTTTTCAAGAACTAACAGAAAAGAACAATAATAGACTTAATACAGAACTGTATTTACACTGAATGAAGGTCAGATAACATAGCAAAGATGTTTCTGTGGCAGTCTGGCAAGAGAAAAAAAGGTTAAGAAAATTTGAGGTCGAGCAGCACACCACAGTATAGACATTGCAAAAAAAAAAAAAAAAAGGCAAGAGAGAACACCGATATTTACATTTCAAGCAGATTAAATAACACATCCTCAATTCTAAATTATTTTACATTTTAATTACTCTGTGGTTGTATGTAATTTACTTTATAATTTTATAAAGGCCCAAGAGCATATACAACATTTGCATTAGTACAGTTTTATGCATTAAACAATGTTTTAACAAAAATAATTCAAAATAATAGTGAGTCCACAAGTATTATTTTTCTCCTTAAAGAAGTCCATACATTACTTAAGATTAAGAAACCCAGGCAACTATTTTACTTTTCTTGCGTGTACTCAATTATTTTCACTTGCGTATTGCAATTATCGAAGAAGTCTACTGCCCACTTTAAATTACCTAGATTTTTAAAATTATAGCAAGAGAAGATAATTTATGATAAAAGATATAATCTGGACATCTGACAATCATTACTTACTTGGCTTGAAAAGGAGTAAAACAATACATTTCTCTTTGTCAGTTATCAACTGTGAAGAAAATCTACTTTTGTTCCTCTATTAAAGGCTGCTAAACTACAAAGTAGGCTGTAAAATACCAACCACCCTATGTAATCAAGAATTTACAGTTACCGTGCTTGTTGACTGTAACTAATTTTACTACAATATGAGGACATTCTGTTAAAATCTCACTTCACATTACATTGTAAATTTTCCAGGTTACTTTGTTATCTATTGTTTAAAAAAAAAGCAATATTACAATGAAAGATATACACTCAATTATTAATAGTGCTTCCTTATAATTTTTGAAAAAAATTCTTTTTTAATTACTCAACTACTGGACTGAACAACTAAAAGTTTTTACTCTCAATAATTTGCCTCTTTACGGACCACAGGTTTCTCATCACTGTTGGGATTCTTAGTCTTCCTTTGGGGGTAGAATATTAACTTCACTTTTGTATAATTTCTTGGCTGCCAAAACTTCTAGATATACTTAAATAGCTGATTACTGAACAAGGACAAGATAAAATAACTCACATTAAGTCTACATGTGGCAGCAAATGGATCACTGCACAAACCTTAAATGGTATTTGGTCAGTTACTCACTTTAGAAAAAAATGATTGCTGAAATCTAAGTTAAGAAAGCGAGATCTATCTGGCTTTTATCATTGATTTCCTAAATGAACTTGCTAAAAAACTTGTGGGTTGTTCTTATATACTACATGTAAAATGAGATGAAGCAGAACCTTAAGAATTTTTTTTTGGGGGGGGGTGAGAATACCCTACTAAGGATGTAACACCATGGCACCTTCTTCCTATCCAATTATTTTTTTAATCATGTACTCACCCCATGAGTTCCCCAAACTCCCTTATTTCACAAAATGGTAGTTTTGACATCACTTTCTGTACCATCGAATACCTTCAAATTTTTCTCTTCAGAAAATGCTTATGGAGTATCTTTTATTTTCAATACTCCACTATACTTTTAAAATAACATTTTCAGTGTGAACTATGGTAAGACTTCCATCCACTCTTTATAACTTCTATAACGCATACTAACTTTAGCATAAAAGATACTTTATTTTCTTCCATACATTTCCTGCTTTTTAGTAAACAGTACTGGGTGGGAGTTAACAGCTAATGCTCTTATCGATTCTGTAATTGCATCATTACAGAATTGCATGATGATGCATCCATGCCTTTTTATAATGTTTCTATTTTATATGCAAAATACATTTACTTTCCAGAATTGTGAGAATTGGAAACTTTTTGTGAAAATAACCCAAAATCAATCGAGTTGGTACTGGAAAATTATATTGATAGTTATCAGAAAAGTAAAATCAGTGCCTTTTAGATCCTTCCCAGCAATAAATGATACTAAGATTCTACACATATGTCTAAAAAATACACTTCTAAAACGAAACTTGGGGGGGGATCCTTAAATACTTCCCAAATCCCATTATGTTTATCATTAGTACTTATATTCTTTAAAATGCACGTAAGAACATAGTCATGTGCTCACTAAAAAGGTTAACCTAGTTCTGATCAAAGTAATTTTCCATGATGCACCTACCAGAACCACCCAAGGCCATACACACCACATCTATTAAGGATAATGTACTAACATCTTCCATGTGTCTCCTCTAAATTTTCAATACAATATTAATTTCACATGTATTTATCAATAATAACATAGAAATATTCAAATCAATGAATTGGCATTAAGCTATCCAGAGTAATAAACCACATATAGTAAAACTAAGATACTCTCCAAGCACTTACTCAAATTGAAGTGATATTCTTTTAAAAGGATAATTTGAAATTATAAATTTCTTATCTATTACACCCAGAAGACTCAAATACCAGTATCCTTACAAATGTTTGTTTCAAAATTCTGAAAACCCATAATAAATGCCATTACTTTAAAATATTAGTAAAATGTTAAAATCAGCAATTCTGAAAATTAGTAATTAAAACTATTAAAGAGTAGTAACATTGACCTAATAGGACAAGAACTTTATTTTTGTAATCTTTATTAATATATGATCATCCCCTCAGGTCACAACTGCTAGCCTTTTAAACAACGTTTCAAAGGCAACTTTACAGTTCATTTAATACCACACATTCCTACAACCTTAGCCACTTTAGAAAACAAAGGAAAAATTGCTTCAAAAATGCAGTCTTAGAAATGTTACCATAATTAAGAGCAGCTCTACATTAGCTCCTTCTATAATCAACCAGTGTCTCAGATTGCCATGTATATCTTGATTGTGACATGCAAAATGGGTTCTGCTTTGGGAACTGGCTAATTGGCATGCAGATTTCTGCAGAGATCCACAGTCCCAAAAACAAAACAGAGGAAATAAACATTCTAGGGCCGACTCACAGAACATAAACTTGGGAGAAGAAACCCTTCCCAACAGTGGATATGGGAAAAGGAAAAAGGACAAGTGATCAAGTACTCAGATTCTCAGTCCACCAATATATACATTATTTAACAGCATTCAAATGGTTATTAGCTCCCATGTGTGACAGGACACATTCTCAAAGTGGAAAACAAGTTGTTAAACTGATTCAGACCATCAGCAATGGTCTTACATATGATAACATTGTAATTTAAGTTAATCTTCAACCATTTAAAATTTTTAAGAATGTATTCCAAGGTAAAATTTCAAACCTACTTTAATAAATTACACATGCACTAATTTGTGTTTATATATTTTCTATCTGTCATTTGAAAGCATTTTAAACCTCTTTGATAATGAAAAAGAATAGCCATGTTGAAATTAGTAAATTTAGACAAACTTCCACTGACTTTCATGTATTACTGACCAAGAAAAAGTCGCCCAGATCTTTAACTTCGAATGAATTGATAAAAACATGTCAGGACATCTTTGAGAAATTTGTCCTTCGTACCTGACCACCTTTCTATTTTCTTCAGTGAATACACAGAAGGGAGTATTTCTAACAAAATAGTATACCCAGTGCTTTGAAATGAAAAACAGTGACCTCAAGCCTATTTTGGTAAAGGCAGAACACAAATGAACTTTCAATTCAAAATCAGTATTTACCAAAGTGGAGATTAAGTGAACTTGGATAAAATTAATCCCAATTAGTATTAAAAGCACTAGGAGAAGACATGTCACAGAAACTAAAGAAAAAAGAAGTTACGAATTAAAAATGGAATGTGTATTTGGATGATCTGCAATCTATAATTCTGTAAGAATTGTTAGAATCCAGTTTTAAATAACATTTCTGATAAACTCAAATTCAAAATATAATACCTGGGATTCCTCCTTCTCCAAAGAAGAAATTAAACTAATTAGGTAATTTGTTCTCTGAAATACTCTGCAAATTCCAATTCACAAGAAGTATACAAAATAGAGTAATAATAAAAGGTGTGTATAGATGAAGAGCTACAGTAATTCCAATTTCTGCTACCCCTGCAAGGTTCTGTACATGTACCACATCAACATAATAGAAATGGCACGGTTTCTCAGGACACGTTCCACATTTTATTTACATTTTAAGACTAACTTTAATCTCAAAATCACATATCCATACACCTATTTCCTTTTTTGTTGATTTCACTTAAATGCATGGTTTGTCAAACAAAGACTGTAAACAAATATTTACCATGTCTGTTACATGTAACACACAGGAACGGCTTTTAACAGGTATTCATCGGCCTCCCCCACAACATTTTTTTATTATAAATACAGGTATCAAAACAATCCTGAACATATTTTTGATACTACTAGTAGTCAGCACCCACACCGCTTCAAAAATCAACACAATTTGTGACAATATTCATTGTACCTGCTACTTTAGACAATTTCAACTTGAAGCTCTTTCACTAAGCAAGATGGATAAAGCATGCCAGTTCTGTTTTTCCTTCTTGAGATGTTTTTACTTTTCAGAAACACACATGCTTCCACAGCATATGACTCTTCTCTCCATGCTTTCATCTCGAAAACCTGAATTCTATCTTGAGTACTCCAGGTTTATGCTTAAATGACAGTGCCTTAACAAGAGAAAACAAATGGTGCTGCATTTTTCCTCCTGTAAGCTGAAAACATAATGGTGTACATGTATTAAATATATCCTTACAAATGTCCAGGTCATGTTTACCAGCTGGAATTCTTTTACTTAATGTGTGGGTATTTTGCATTGTGATATTTAATCAAGACATTAACATGAGTAGAAGGTTGTTGATTTAAGACAAGTTTGAGATCCACTAAAATTAATTGTTGTATGTCTGTCCTTCTGGCGGCTGTGGAAGCTTCACATTTTCTTTGGACATCATCAGACGCCGTAGCTCCTGGAGTACGACTTTAATGCTATATGAGTTTTGCCATTTTGCTAACACTGGTATGCTCCGTGCATCCACCTGAAATGGGGGGAAAAGAGCAAATTTAACCACAAAATTTAAAGTACTATGGCACCAATTTATATTAAACATACTTTAGTAAGAAGTCCTTTAAAAATCATAGCCTGGCTCTATTTTCACAAAAGAAACACTACAAAACTACAGGTTCATAATACAGGAAAAATAATCCTCTGTAACAGGTATTTCATAAAACTGTGTCTTGTGTGTCTGTGTGCTTTTTTTATACCTTACAATAAACATGTAGTGAACTTTCGACAAGAGAAATAAACAAACATTACATTAAATAACTACACTCTAAACATAGTTGCCAATGTTTTCAATGAGACAAGGTCTGAAGATTCCTCTCCATTTCCAATGCCACCACCCAGAATCTGGGCAATTATCTCCACTGAGATTTAGAAAAGAGCTGTTAAACCAATCTCTGCTTTTGGATTTTTCTTTCCAATGTATTCTCTGTACTATACTAACCTAACCTGCACTGTGGAAGACTGACAGAATGGGGCTAGAGCAACTCCCAGGTAACTGACATCACTTGACCTGTCTGGCAGTTCCCTGGAAAACCTCACTGACAGGCTTTTTTTTTTTTTTTTAAAGATTATTTATTTTGAGAGAAACAGAAACAGCATAAGTGGGGTAGGGGCAGAGAGAGAAAGAGACAGAGAATCCCAAGCAGGCTCCATGCTGTCAGCACAGAATCTGACATGGGGCTTGAACTCACGAGACTGTGAGATCATGACCTGATGAGCCAAAACTAAGAGTCAGATGCTTAACCAACTGAGCCACCCAGGCACCCCTCAGGGTTTTTCTTTATCTGTCCTCAAAATTCATCCACTGAGTACCGCATATTCCTCCTCCCACCCACATCCACACCTACCCCAGGCATCTGTCAAAAATAATCAGTGTCAATTTTAATATCTCTGCTGCCTGGGGAGACAATAATGGGTCAAACAGGAAGGTGTTCAAAATATTTCAGAGGAAAAATTGGGAAATGAGATGTCCACAGGGGCTTTGGAAAGTTCCAACATATGCCTGTGAATCTAGAAGACCACACATGTACAGGGCTGTACGAAGGCTCAGCAAAAGACATGATAAACTCTCTCCTCTGGCTGACCTTGAGCAACACATAAAAAAGATTACAAAGTAGGATTTATCCTGGAACTACAAGTTGGCTCAGGATTTTAAAAAGTCAGTCAATATAATACACCATATTAACAGAATAGAGAACAAAAATTATAATTATTTCAATAGGCATAAGAAAGCATCTGATAAAAATCCAACAACTTTTCTGATAAAAAACACTCAAAAAACCAGGAATAGAAGGGAACTTCCTCAGCCTGATAAACAGCATCTATAAAACCTACAGTTAACATCACACTTAATCACCGCTGCTACTCATGACTGTACTGGGGGGTTCCAGCCAGGCAATCAGGCAAGAAAATGAAATGAGACACCAGATTGAAAAGAATGAGTAAGGCAGTCTCCATTTGCAGATGATGTGATCTTGTAGAGAAAATCCTAAGGTATCCATTAAAGAAACCAGTAGAGCTAAAAAAATAATAGAGCAAAACTACAGGATACAAAATCAATTTATAAAACCATGTTTGTAGGGGCACCTGGGTGACTCAATCGGTTGAGCATCTGACTCGATTTAGGCTCAGGTCATGATCCCAGGGTCATGGGATGGAGCCCCAAACTCGCCTCCATGCTGAGTCTGGAACCTGCTTAAGATTCTCCCTTGGGGGGCGCCTGGGTGGCTCGGTCGGTTAAGCATCGGCCTCGACTCAGGTCATGATCTCACGGTTCATGGGTTCGAGCCCCGCGTCGAGCTCTGTGCTGACAGCTCAGAGCCTGGAGCCTGCTTCCGATTCTGTGTCTCCCTGTCTCTCTGACCCTCCCCTGCTCACGCTGTCTCTCTCTGTCTCTCAAAAATAAATAAAAAACATTAAAAAAAACATTAAAAAAAAAAAAAGATTCTCCCTTGGCCCCTCTCCCGAACTCTTTTTAAAATAAAAAAATAAATCAATTAATTGAAAGAACCCATGTCTGTATACTTGCAATAAACAATCTGAAAATAAAATTAAGAAAACAAGGCCATTTACAACTGGGTAAGAATAAAATACATAGGCATAAATTTAACAAAAGAAATATAAGACTAATAAAATGAAAACTATAAATTACTGTTAAAAAATTAAAGACCTAAATAAATGGAAAGACATCTGCCGTACATGGAGCAAAAGACCTAATATTGCTAAGATGACAATACTCCTCAACATAGTCCACAGATTTAATAAAGGCCCTATCAAAAGTTCAACTACATGAGGTTTTTTGTTTTGTGTTTTTGTAGAAATGAACAAGATTATTTTAAAATTTATGTGGAAATGCAAGGAACCCAGAATAGCCAAAACAAATAACAAAGTTTTTCCAATTTTAAAATTTACTACCAAGGTACAGTAATAAAGAAGGGTGGTGCTCACATAAGGTTGGACATCAGATCAATGGAATACAACAGAGAGCAGAAAAGTAAATCCATGTATATATGGTCAATTAATCTCTTGACGAGAGTGCCAGGAATACATAAACAATGGGAAAAGGATAGTCTCTTCAATAAACGGTGTTGGGACAACTGGATATCCACAAGCAAATGAATGAAATTGAGCCCTTAACTCATATCACACACAAAAATTACCTCAAAATGGATCATACACATAAATTAAGAGCTAGAGCTATTAAAAAAAAAAAAACAACTCTTAGAAGAAAACAGGAGTAAATCTTCATTACATTGAATTTGGTAATGGTTTCTTAAATATCTAATGCCCAAAATGCATTCAACAAAAGATAAATTGGCTATATCAAAACTTAAAATTTTGCATTGCAAAACATCAAGAAAGTATCGACAATCCACAGAATGAGACAAAATACTTGCATATCATATATTTGATAAGGAGCTCTCATTCTGTATATAAAGAACTCATACAACTCAGTAATAAAAAGCCAAATATCTCTCAATTAAAATGTGAACAAAGGGAGATTTGTGGCAGACAGCTGCTATGAATGATTTGTGTTCCCCCAAATTCATACTTGAAACTCTAACACATAGGGATGGTATTAGGAGCGGAGGTCTTTGGGAGATAATTAGGTTTAGATGACATTATAGGGCAGAGATCCCATAATGGGATTAGTGTCCTTTATAAGAAGAGAAAGACTAGGGCTTGCTCTCTCCTTCAAGAAAGGGACAGTAAGATGTTAGTCATCTGCAATTCAGCATGAAGGTCCTCACCAGAACCCAACCTTGCTGACATACCACTGATATCAGGCTTCCCTACTTCCAGAACCGTGACAGATAAATTTCTGTTGTTGAAACCACCCAGTCTATGGTGTTTTTGTTATGTCAAGCCAAACTCAGCAGCTTTTAAGATGGCTCCCAAAAATCTTCCAATTCCTGATATTCATGTTCTATGTAATCCTTCCCTTTGAGTATGGGCTAGATTTAGTAACTCACTTCTAATGAAGAGAATGTTGGAATGTTTATTTCCAATACTAAGTTACAAAAATACTGACTTCATCTTGCTCTTTCTTCCTTTCACTCACGTGCTTCACAGACAGAAATCAGTTGCCATATTCCAAACTGCTCTGTTCCACCGTGGAAAGGAACTGAGGGTGGTCTCTGGGAAACAGTATGCAGGAAACTGAGGCCCTCAGTACAAAAACCCACAAAGAACTGAATCCTGCCAACAACCACATAAATGAGGTTTGACCAGATCCTTCCCTAGTTGAGCTTCAGATGAGATGATGGCACAGGCTGACATCCTGATTGCAACCCTGGAGAGACCCTGAGCCATAGGACCCAGCAAAGCTGTACCTATATTCTTAGCCCACAGAAACTATGAGATAATAAATCTTTGTTGTTTTAAACCACTTAAAAAAAAAAAAAACAGGTCCTGAATAGACATTTCTCCAAAGAAGATACGCAAATGGCCAATAAAAGATACTCAACATCATTAGCTTAATCCAGGAATTGCAAATCTAAACCTCAATGTAATACCACTCCATGCCCACTTTGAATGACTATAATCAAAAAGACAGTAACAGGTGTTGACAAGGATGTGGAAAAGTTGGAACCCATATACACTGTTGGAAAGAATGCAAGATGTTATGTCCACTTTGAAAAAGTCTGGGAGGGGGCCAAGATGGCGGAAGAGCATGGAAGGTTTTTCTTTGCATCTCTTGCCCCTGAAATGCAACCAGATCAACACTAAACCATTCTGCACACCTAGAAAACTGATTTGAAAATTAACACAACAATCTGTACAACCTAAATGACAGAACTCAGCAAGAACACAGCACGGAGAGATGAACTGGGGGAGAGAGAAGCCGTGGAGGGCAGGGAGCTGTTTTTACTTGCAGAGAGAGGAAGACGAGCGGGGAGAATACAGGAAAAGTACCCCTCCCAAAAAAGCAGCTAGAAAGAAAAAGGAAGAATGGAAACAGCCGCAAGGACTCAACAAAAAAGGGAGAAAGGAGAAAGGAGAGGGTTTAAATTCCAGTAAGACTCTATAAACATGGGGAGTGCAGAGTCTGAAACTCCACAGCTAGATACCTGGTGGCGCTCTGGTGGGAAGGGTGAATCCCTGGGAGCAGTGAGGTCCGAGGGGTCCGAGGGCCACACAGGAGGCGGCAGTTCCCCTGCTGGGAGGACATTTGGTAGAGGCTGTGCAGCCTCCCCACAGGCAAAGGTCCCAGTGGACCCCAGAGAATGGCCACATTCACTGGTGTTGGAGTGAGGACATTAAGGGTAAAACCTGGCATACGCACCTACATGTGCCACAATCCACCCCAGTAAGCTAAGCAGCGCCATCTAGTGAAGAACAGAGCTGTTACACTAAGACCTGCCCAACTTGGCCAACCCCGCTCTTGAGAAACACCACAAGTCTCTCCACCTGCTCGGTTTACGGACTATAAAAGTGCTTCACAGTTTGAGTTCTAGAGGAAACCAGATGTAATTTGATTCATATTTGATTCTGTTCTCTGGGCCATCACTCCATTTTTTTTTCTTATTCTTGAATACAGAAAGAGAAAAAATTTATTTTTATTTTCCATTTTTATTAAAAAGATTTATCTGTAACATTTTTCTATTGTACCTTTTACTGTTTTGTAAAATTTTCATATTCTATTCACCTCAATCATTTCATTTTACTCTATTTTATTGTATTCATTTTTTCTAATTTTCAAACGTTTTCCTTTTTTTCCCTTTTTCCTCTCTTATCTTTCCCTTTTATCTCTAATCTACCATATCAGAACACATGTAGGATCTAGGACCCTTTATTTGATTTTTTTTTGTGTTGCTTTTGTTTAATTTTTATCTTTTTGACTTTATTAATTCCTTTTCTTCCTTCAAAATGATGAATCGAAGGAAGTGACCCCAAAAGAAAGAAAAGGAAGAAATGACAGTCAGGGACATAATCAACACAGATACAAGCAAGATGTCTGAACCAAAATTTAGAATCACAATAATGAGAATACTAGCTGGAGTTGAAAATAAGATTAGAATCCCTTCCTGTGGAGATAAGAGAAGTAAAAGCTAGTAAGAATGAAATAAAAAATGCTATAACTGAGATGCAATCTCGAATGGTTGTCACGGCAGCAAGGATGGATGAAGCAGAGGTGCGAATCAGCGATACAGAAGACAAAATTACGGAGAATCCTGAAGCACAAAAAAAAAGAGGGAATCTGGGCAAAATTCACAATATATGAATTAGAGAACTCAGACTCATTAAAAAGGGGTAACATCAGAACCACAGGGGTCCCATAAGATGAACAGAGAAAGGAGTAGAAAGGTTATGTAAGCAAATCATAGAAGGAAACTTTCCTAACCTGGGGAAAGATACAGACATCAAAATCCAGGAAGCACAGAGAACTCCCATTAGATTGAACAAAAACTGACCAACTGGGCTGGGGGGGGGGGACACCAAAGGACCAAAAGCAACAAAGACTAGAAAGGACCAGAGAACACCACCGGAAACAAACTCTACAGGCAACATAATGGCAATAAATTCATATCTTTCAGTACTCACTCTAAACATCAACGGACTAAATGCTCCAATCAAAAGACACAGGGTAACAGAATGGATAAGAAAACAAGATCCATCTATATGCTGTTTACAAGAGACCCATTTTATCCCTAAATACACTTTCAGATTGAAAATAAGGGAATGGAGAAGCATCTATCATGCTAATGGTCACCAAAAGAAATCCAGACTAGCCATACTTATTTCAGACAATCTAGATTTAAAAATAAAGACTGTGACATGGGATGAAGAAGGGCATTGTATCATAATTAAGGGGTCTATCATCCACCAAGAAGATCTAACAACTGTAAATATTTATGCTCCAAACGTGGAAGCACACAAATATATAAATAAATTAATCACAAACATAAAGAAACTCATTGATAATAATACCATAATAGTAGGGGACTTCAACACCCCCCTTATAGCAATGGACAGATCATCTAAACAGAAAATCAACAAGGAAATAATGGCTTTGAATGACACACTGGACCAATGGACTTAACAGATATATAAAGAACATTTCATCCTAAAGCAGCAGAATACACATTCTTCCCCAGTGCACATGGAACATTCTCCAGAATAGATCACATACAGGAACACAAATCAGCCCTCAACAAGTACAAAAAGATCGAGATCATACCGGGCATATTTTCAGACCACAATGCTATGAAACTTGAATCAACCACATGAGAACAATTTGGAAAGATAACAAATACTTGGAGACTAAAGAACATCCTACTAAAGAATGAACGGGCTAACCAAGAAGTTAAAGAGGAAATTTAAAAGCATGTGGAAACCAATGAAAATGATAAAACCACAGCCCAAAACCTCTGGGATGCAGCAAAGGCTGTCATAAGAGGGATGTATATAGCAATCTGGGCCTTCCTAAAGAAGGAAGAAAGGTCTCAGATATACAACCTAACCTTACACCTTAAAGAGCTGGGGGAAAAAAACAGCAAATAAACACAAAACAGCAGAAGGAAGGAAATAATAAAGATCACAGCAGAAAGCAACACTACCGTAATCAAAAAAATAGAACAGATCAATGAAACCAAAAGTTGGTTCTTTGAAAGAATTAACAAAATTGATAAACTCCAAGTGATTCTCATCAAAAAGAAAACGGGAAGGACCCAAATAAATAAAATCAAGAATGAAAGACGAAAGATCACAACTAACAAAGCAGAAATACAAACATTTAGAGATTATGAGTAATTATAGGCAAATAAAATGGGCCATCTGGAAGAAATAGACAAATTCATAGAAACATATAAACTACCAAAACTGAAACAGAAGATATAGAAAATTTGAACGGATCCATAAACAGTAAGGAATCAAATTAGTAATAAAAAAAAATCTCCAAAAAACAAGAGTCCAGGGCTGGATGGCTACCAGGGGAATTCTACCAAACATTTAAAAAACAGTTAACACCTATTCAGTTGAAGCTGTTCCAAAAAACAGAAAAACAGAAATTGGAAGCTGTTCCTTCCAAACTCTATGAAGCCAGCATTATCTTGATTCCAAAACCAAAGACCCCTCACTAAAAAGGAGAACTACAGAACAACTCCCCTGATGAACATGGATACAAGAATTCTCAACAAGGTACTAGCCAACTGGATCCAACAATACATTAAAAGAATTATTCACCATGATCAAGTGGGATTTATACCTGGGATGCAGGGCTGGTTCAATATCCACAAAACAAATCAGTGTGATTCATCACATAAATAAAAGAAAGGACAAGAACCACATGATCCTCTCAATAGAGAAAGCACTTGACAAACCATAGCATCCTTCCTTGATAAAAACCCTCAAGAAAGTAGGGATAGAAGGATCATACCTCGAGATCATAAAAGCCCTATATGAAAGACCCAACGCTAATTTTATCCTCAATGGGGGAACACTAAGAGCTTTCCCCTGAAGGTCAGGAACACAACAGGGATGTCCACTCTCACCACTGTTACTCAACATAGTATTGGAAGTCTTAGCCTCACCAATCAGACAACACAAAGGAATATAAAGCATCCAAATTGGCAAGGAGGAGGTCAAACTCTCACTCTTCGCAGATGACATGATACTCTATATGGAAAACCCAAAAGATTCCACAAAAAACTGCTAGAACTGATCCATGAATTCAGCAAAGTCACAGGATATAAAATCAATGTACAGAAATTGGTTGCATTCCTATACATCAATAATGAAGCAACAGAAAGAAAAATCAAGGAATTGATCCCATTTATAATTGCACCAAAAACCATAAAGTACCTAGGAATAAACCTAACCAAAAAGGTGAAAAATCTATACATGAAAACTACAGAAAGCTTATGAAAGAAATTGAAGACACAAAGAAATGGAAAAATATTCCAACTTCCTGGATTGGAAGAACAAATATTGTTAAAATGTCAATACTACCCAAAGCAATCTACACATTCAATGCAATCCCTACAAAATAACACCAGAACTCTTCACAGAGCTAGAACAAACAATCCTAAAATTTATATGGAACCAGAAAAGGCCCCAAATAGCCAAAGCAAACTTGCAAAAGAAAACCAAAGCAGGAGGCATCACAATCCTGGACTTCAAGCTGCAGTACAAAGCTGTAATCATCAAGACAGTAGAGGACTGGCATAGAAACAGACATTCAGAACAATGGAACAGAAGAGAGAACCCAGAAATGGACCCACATATGTATGGCCAACTCATCTTTGACAAAGCAGGAAAGAATATCCAGTGGAATAAAGACAGTCTCTTCAGCACATGGTGCTGGGAAAACTGGACAGCAGCATGCAGAAAAATGAACCTGGAACACTGTATTACACCATACACAAAAATAAACTCAAAATGGATGAAGGACCTAAACATAAGACAGGAAGCCATTAAAATCCTAGAGGAGAAAGCAGGCAAAAACTTTGACCTTGGCCACAGCAACTTCTTAACATGTCTCCAGAGGCATGGGAAACAAAAGCAAAAAAGACCTATAGGGACATCAAGATAAAAAGCTTCCGCACAGTGAAGGAAACAATCCGCAAAACTAAAAGGCATCGACAGAATGGGAGAAGATATTTGCAAATGACATATCAGATAAAGGGTTAGTAAACAAAATCTATAAAGAGCTTATCAAACTCAACACCCAAAGAACAAATAACCCAGGGAAGAAATGGGCAAAATACATGAATAGACACTTCTCCAAAGAAGACACCCGGATGGCTAACAGACACATGAAAAGATGCTTAACATCACTCATCACCAGAAAAATACAAATCAAAACCACAATGAGATACCACCTCACACCTGTCAGAATGGCTAAAATTAACAACTCAAGCAACAACAGATGTTGGCGAGGATGTGGAGAAAGAGAGCTCTTTGGCACTCTTGGAAACTCTTGCAAACTGGTGCAGCCACTCTGGAAAACTGTATTATGTGTCTGTTAGCCATTTGGATGTCTTCTTTGGAGAAGTGTCTATTCATGTATTTTGCCCATTTCTTCACTGGGTTATTTGTTTTTTGGGTGTTCCTCAAAAAATTAAAAATAGAACTACCCTACGACCCAGAAATAGCACTATTCGGTATTTATTCATGGGATACAAGTGTGTGGTTTCAAAGGGGCACATTGCACCCCAATGTTTATAGCAACACTATCGACAATAGCCAAAGTACAGAAAGAGCCCAAATGTCCATCGATGGACAAATGGATAAAGAAGATGTGGTGTTATATATACAATGGAGTATTATTCGGCAATCAAAGGAATGAAATCTTGCCATTTGCAACTATGTGGATGGAACTGGAGAGAGAAATTAGAGAAAGACAAGTATCATATGACTTCACTCATCTGTGGAACTTAAGACACAAAACACATGAACACAAGAGAAGGGAAGCAAAAATAATGTAAAAATAGGGAGTGGGACAACATGAAAGATACTTGAACATAAAGAACAAACAGAGGTTTGCTGGAGGGGTGGTGGGAGTGGGATGGGCTAAATGGGTAAGGGACATTAAGGAATATACTCCTGAAATTATTGTTGCACTACATGCTAACTAACTTGGATGTAAATTTAAAAATAAATAATTAATTTTTTAAAAAAGAAAGAAAGAGAAACAGTATGGTCATCCCTTAAAGAGTTAAACATAGAGCCATCATATGACGCAGTGATTCCATTTCTAGGTACACATCCAGCAGAAATGAAAGGTTCGCCCATACAACCTTGTTCACAAATTTTCTCAGCAGCATTCATGACAGCCAAAAGTAGAAAAATCCAAATGTCCATCTGGTGATGAATAGATAGGCAAAATGTGATAGACAGATAGACAGACAGATAGATAGAAAGATAGATAATGGAATCATTATTCAGTAATAAAAAGTTATAAAAGTTACAAGGTACTGAAATATGCTACAACATGGATGAACCTTGAAAATACATTAAGTCAAAGAAGCTAGTTGCCAAAAAACCATGTATTATATGATTTCATATTTATGAAAAGTCCAGAATAGGCAAATCTATAAAGACAGAAAGACTAGTGGATGTTCAGGGTATAGAAAAGTGACAACCAATGGGTAGGGGTTTTCCTTTGAGAGGGACAAAAGTATTCTAAAACTGAACTATGGTAATAGGTCCACAACCCAGTGAAAATTAAAAAACACTTAATTAGACAGGAGTCCGGGCAAGATGGTGGAGAAATAGGGAGCTCCGTACTTCCCATCAGCATCTCTCAAACAAAGAAGGGCTGAAGCCAAAGGACTCTGAACCTCAAGAGTCTGGGAGGAAAAGTGGCGGAGTCACTAAGAAGACAGCCTCATAGGTGCATGACTGTGAACTGGGAAAGATAAAAATGCGCCCGGACAGGGAGGCACAGAGGGGAGGGAGCCCCCTCTGCGGAGAGACAAAAGAAAGAGAAAGAGCGACTGGGGAATCTTAGAACAGTCCCTGGAGAAGAGAAAAAACTGGGCCCAGGACGGAGAGGAATCGTATCATCCCATCTCTACCTGCAGGAGACTTTCGGAGAGAGATCCTATCTCTAACTGCGGAGCTTTCTTTGTGCTGGGTGCCCTGTTCCCAGAAATCCCCTCCGGGTTAGACAGTAAGCAAGGGATCGCAGTCGCAGTTGGCCCCGGGAAGAACCAGTCTCCTACTCGATCCCCAGCGAAGAAGTGCCCCAGCTTGTGGGATTACATTTCGGGAGGTGTCATTAACGCACACGGAGTAAGACATGGAAACGAGTCTGAGTGCAAAACATAGAACACGGACCACCCTGGCTGCACCCGAGGCAGAGTGAAATCAGACCCAGAAGAGTGATTTGCAACACCTGTTTCGAGAAGGGAGTAGGGGGTCGCCATTTTTCTCCCCACAACTACCAAGGCAGGACTGCGGGCCCACCAAACCATGCCCATCTGAGCTGGGTAGCTGCTCTGTTACTGGAGCCTCGATACAGAAACAGCCTCTCTTCTCATATCAGCACTGATGCATTGCCATGATTATCTCTAGATCAATTCTTGCTATTCAGATATATTCTCCCTTACCTCATTCATATCTCTCCCTTCCTCTGGACTGGGTATTCTGGTTATAGTTTTGCTTAAACAGGCATATATAAGCCATTCTCTTGATGCATGTTCTCTCTCCATCATTACCTTCCTTTCACTCTGTCTGAAATAATCAGACTATATAGTTTCTCTGGGTAACATTACCTTCGTTGTTTTTTGTTTTTTTTCTTTTTTTCCTCCTCACCTCCTGACATCTTCTCCTTTTCCTCTATCTGAATTAAGCCTTTTAGTCTCTCTGCCTGGTCAATGTTCAATTTCTCTTTCTGCCCACCCCAGTCATTTCTCTCTTTGTATATGTTCTTCCATCAGCACCGCCTCCACCCTCCTCTTTATTTGTAGCTGGGATTTCTTGTTTTATGCTTTTAGACTGTCCGTTGACTTTTGTTGTTTTTGTTTTGTTGTTTTCTTCAGTTTCCTTGTTTGTTTGATTTGTTTGTCTGTTTCCCTGCTTTTGTTCCCAGTTTGTCTGTCTGCTTTCCTTTCCAGGGCTACCTCAAGAAACAAGCCAAATACACATGGTGGAGAGTCCCAAAAATCACAAGTAGGGAAATAAAATAACCAAAGGCACAACAAGAGAGACCAGGGGACACCATCAAAAGAACACCTCCTGAACGGACAGGCCCAAGACAGTCTATGAGCCTCCTTTAATTAAGCAGTACTCACAGGTGCAGAGTGCATAACAAGCTTTTAAAACTTACAAGAGACAGAAAGCTAGCCAAAATGATGAAACGGAAGAACTCTAAAGAAATTCCAGGAAGAAATGACAGCTAAAGAATTGCTCAAAAAAGATAAAAGCAACATAACTGACCAAGAACATAGAACAATAGTGATAAAATTAATCACTGGGCTTGGAAAAGGCATGCAAGACACCAGAGACGCTATTGCTACAAAGACTATGGACCTTAAAAATAGCTGTGATGAATTAAAAAATGCTATAAGTGAGGTGCAAAATAAAATACAGGCGGAAGTGCACAGATTGAAGAGGCAGAAAGAAGAATAGGTGAATTAGAAGACACAATTATAGAAAAAGAGAAAGCCGAGAAAGAGAAATAAATTGATCCAGAAGCATGAAAGGAGAATTCAAGAACTGAGTGATGCAATCAAATGAAACAATATCCCTTTCATAGGAATTCCGGAAGAAGAAGACAGAAAGAGGCTGAAGGGGTACTTGAACAAATAATAGCCAAGAACTTCCCCAATCTGGGGAAGGAAACAGACATTGAAAACCAACAGGCACAGAGAACTCCCCTCTGTGATTCAAGACGTAACCTGAATTGATCCTCTCCATGGCATATCATAGTAAAACTGGCAAAATACAAGGATAAAGAGAGAATTCTGAAGGCATCTAGGGATAAAAGGGCCCTAACATACAAAGGGAGACCTACAGGGTGGTTGCAGACCCATCTACTGAAACTTGGCAGGCCAGAAAGGAATGGCAGGAAATCTTCAATGTGATGAACAGGAAAAATATGCAGCCATGAATCCTTTATCCAGCAGGCCTGTCATTCAGAATAGAAGGTGAGATAAAGGTTTTCCCAAGGAAACAAAAATTGAAGGAATTCATCACCACTAAACCAGCCCTCCAAGAAATCCTAAGAGGGACTCTATGAGGGAAATGTTGCAAGGAACACAAGGTACCAGAGACACCACTACAAGCATGAACCCTACAGAGACCACAATGACTCTAAACCCATAGTTTTCAATAATAACACTGAACGTAAATGGACTAATTGCTCCAATCAAAAGACATAGGGTATCAGAATGCTTAAAAAAAACAAGACCCACCTATTTGTATTTGCTATCTACAAGAGACTCATTTTAGACCTGAGGACACCTTCAGATTGAAAGTGAAGGAATGGAGAACCATCTATCATGCCACTGAAGTCAAAAGAAAGCCGGAGTAGCCATACTTATATCAGACAAACTGGACTTTAAAGTTAAGGCAGTAACAAAAGATGAAGAAGGACATTATATAATAATTACAGGGTCTCTCCATCAGGAAGAGCTAACAATTATAAACATCTATGCACTGAATTCGGAAGCACCCAAATACATAGAAGAGTTAATCACAAACAGAAACAATCTTATTGATAAGAATGTGTTAATTGCAGGGGATTTTAACACTCCACTTACAGTAATGGATAGGTCAACTAGACAGAAAATCACTAAGGAAACAATGGACCTGAATAACACATGGGAACAGATGAATTTGACAGATATATTTAGAACTCTACATCCTGAGGTTAGGGAATTCACGTTCTTCTTGAGTGCACATGGTACATTCTCCAAGATAGACACATATTGGGTCATAAAGCAGCCCCAATAAACATAAAAGAATTGAGATCATACCATGCACACTTTCAGATCACAATGCTATGAAACTTGAAATCAATCACAGGAAAAAGTCTGGAAAACCTCCAAAAACATGAAGGTTAAAGAACACCCTACTAAAGAACAAATGGGCCAATCAGGCAATTAGAGAAGAAATTTAAAAATATATGGTAACAAATGAAAATGAAAATACAACAAGCCAAACTCTTTGGGATGCAGCAAAGGCAATCCTAAGAGGAAAGTGCATTGCAATCCAGGCCTATTTCAAAAAACTAGAAAAAGAGCACATACAAAATCTAACAGCACAACTAAATGAACTAGAAGCAGATCAGCAAGAACACCCCAAACCCAGCAGAAGAAGAGAAATAATAAAGATCAGGGAAGAAATAAACAATATAGAATCCAAAAAAACAGTTGAACAGATCAATAAAACCAAGAGTTGGTTTTTTGAAAAAATAAACAAAATTGATAACCCTCTAGCCAGGCTCCTCAGAAAGAAAAGAGAGAACACCCCAATAGACAAAATCATGAATGAAAAAGGAGGTATTACAACCAATCCCTCAGAAATAAAGCAATTATCAGGGAATACTAAGAAAAATAATATGCCAACAAACTGCACAACCTACAAGATATGGGACAAATTCCTAAACACACATACACTACCAAAATTCAAACGGGAAGAGATAGAAAACCTGAACAGACCCATATGGTTATGGGGACCAGGGAAGAAATTGAATCAGTTATCAAAAATCTCCCAACGAATAAGAGCCCTGGGCCAGATGGCTTCCCTGGGGACTTCTACTAGACACTTAAATCAGAATTAATACCCATTCTTCTTAAGCTATTCCAAAAAACAGAAATAGAAGGAAAACTTCTGGACTCATTTTACGAAGCCAGCATCACTTTGATTCCCAAACCAGACAAAGACCCAACAAAAAAGGAGAATTACAGGCCAATATCCTTCATAAATACAGATGCAAAATTCCTCAACAAGATACTAGGAAATCGAATTCAACAGCATATAAAAAGAATTATCCACCATGATCAGGTGGGATTCATTCCTGGGTTACAGGGCTGGTTCAATATTCGCAAATCCATCAATGTGATACATCACGTTAACAAAAGAAAAGAACCAGATGATCCTGTCAATAGATGCAGAAAAAGCATCTGACAAAATGCAGCATCCCTTCTTAATAAAAACCCTCGAGAAAGTCGGGATAGAAGGAACTTACTTAAACATCATAAAAGCCATCTATGAAAAGCCCACAGCTAATATCATCCTCACTGGGGAAAAACTGAGAGCTTTCCCCCTGAGATCAGGAACACGACAGGGATGTCCACTCTCACCACTGTTGTTTAACATAGTGCTGGAGGTCCTAGCCTCAGCAATCAGACAACAAAAGGAAATAAAAGGCATCCGAATTGGCAAAGATGAAGTCAAACTTCCACTTTTCGCAGATGACATGATACTCTACGTGGAAAACCCGACCGACTCCACCAGAAGCCTACTAGAACTGATCCATGAATTCAGCAAAGTCACAGGGTACAAAATCGATGTACACAAATCGGTTGCATTTTTATACACCAATAATGAAGCAACAGAAAGAGAAATCAAGAAACTGATCCCATTCACAATCACACAAAAAACCATAAACTACCTAGGAATAAACCTAACCAAAGATGTAAAAGATCTGTATCATGAAAACTATAGAAAACTTATGAAGGAAACTGAAAAAGACACAAAGAAATGGGAAAACATTCCATGCTCATGGATCGGAAGAATAAACATTAAAATGTCATTACCCAAAGCAATCTACACATTCAATGCAATCCAATCAAAACTGCACCAGCATTCTTCTCAAAGCTGGAACAAACTACCCTAAAAGTCATACGGAACCACAAAAGTCCCTGAATAGCCAAAGTAATATTGAGGAAGAAAACCAAAACGGGAGGCATCACAATCCCAGACGTTAGCCTCTACTACAAAGCTGTCATCACCAAGACAGTACGGTATTGGCACAAAAACAGACACACAGACCAATGGAATAGACTAGAGAACCCAGAACTGGGCCCACAAATGTACGGCCAATTAATCTTTGACAAAGCAGGAAAGAGTATCCAATGGAAAAAAGCCTCTTTAGCAGGTGGTGCTGGGAGAACTGGACAGCAACAAGCAGAAGAATGAAACTAGACCACTCTCTTACACCGTACACAAAAATAAACTCAAAATGGATGAAGGACCTGAATGTGAGACAGGAAACCATCAAAACCCTAGAGGAGAAAGCAGGAAACAACCTCCTTGAACTCAACCGCAGCAATTTCTTACTCGATACATCCCCAAAGGGAAGGGAATCAAGAGCAAACACGAACTATTGGGACCTCATCAAGATAAAAAGCTTCTGCACTGCAAAGGAAACAATCAACAAAACTAATAGGCAACCACTGGAATGGGAAAAGACAGTTGCAAATGACATATCAGATAAAGGGCTAGTATCCAAAATCTATAAGGAACTCACCAAACTCCACACCCAAAAAACAAATAATCCAGTGAAGAAATGATCAGAAGACATGAACAGACACTTCTCCAAAGAGGACATCCAGATGGCCAACAGACACATGAAACGATGCTCAGCGTCACTCATCATCAGGGAAATACAAATCAAAACCACACTGAGATACCACCTCACGCCAGTCAGAGTGGCTAAAATGAACAACTCAAGAGACTATAGATGCTGGCGAGGATGTGGAGAAACGGGCCCCCTCCTACACTGTTGGTGGGAATGTAAATTGGTGCAGCCGCTCTGGAAAACAGTGTGGCGGTTCCTCAAAAAATTAACAATAGAACTTCCCTATGACCCAGCAATAGCACTGCTAGGAATTTACCCAAGGGATACACAAGTGCTGATGCATAGGGGCACATGTACCCCAATGTTCATAGCAGCACTTTCAGCAATAGCCAAATCATGGAAAGAGCCTAAATGTCCTTCAACTGATGAATGGATCAAGAAGATGTGGTTTATGTATACAATGGAATACTACATGGCAATGAGAAAGAATGAAATCTGGCCATTTGTAGAAATGTGGATGGAACTCGTGGGTGTTATCCTAAGTGAAGTAAGTCAGGCAGAGTAGGACAGATACCATGTTTCCACTCATATGTGGAACAGGAGAAATTTAACAGAGGACCATGGGGGAGGGGAAGGGGGGGGAAATAGTTAAGGAGAGGGAGGGAGGCAAACCATTAAGAATAACTCTTAAATACTGAGAACAAACTGAGGGCTGATAGGGGAGGAGGAGAGGGGAAGGGGGGTGATGGGCATGGAGGAGGGCACTCTTGGGATGAGCACTGGGTGTCATAGGAAACCAACTTGACAATAAACTATAAAGGAAAAAAAAAGGATTAAACATTAAAAAAACGTTTACATAAAAAACTCACTTATGAACACTGAATTGTATGGCATGAAAATTGTATCACAATAAACTGCTTAAAAAGGAAGAGAAATAATTTTTAAATAATTCTCTTACAAGTAAGTGAAGCAATCAGAAGGATATTATAACGCTAAGATGTACTTAAAGTGCTTCCTCTAATGCTTTAACTTAAGGAGTAGCAAACCCCTTAGCCTATTTTTAAATAGACTCCACTAACGAATAATAGTTTTTTTAAATTTTTTAATGTTTGTTTATTCTTGAGAGAGAGAGTGAGAGAGAGCGCATGCACGGGGGAGGGGCACAGAGAGAGGGAGACACAGAATCTGAAGCAGGCTCCAGGCTCTGAGCTGTCAGCACAGAGCCCGACGCGGGGCTCGAAACCCACAGACTGTGAGATCATGACCTAGCCGAAGTCGACGCTTAACTGACTGAGCCAACCAGGCGCCCCTGAATAATAGTTTTCAAGTGGAGAGAATACCAGGCTGTTTCCAAAACAGAAACAAACACTTCCAGATATAACGTTACATGATATTAAATAAACCTAAGTGACTGCAAATCCTGTGAAATACCAACAGAGTACAAACACACACAGACAGAAAAAATGTGGAAACGAAGATGAAGAAGAGAGAGGAGGAAGAAAAGAGCATGGGAAAATAAATATCATGTCAGAACAAATCTCCATCTTATCGTTCTATAAAATACAGTAACTTTCAAACTTGAGACCTGACAGCATAAAGCACTATAATTTATGCTTTACTGTGCTAAACCCTCATGAGAAATAATTTTGCCTTGTTGTATTACATAAATATAAACCAAAATTACTAAAGCAGCACCCAAAATTTATCAGGTACTTAAATAACCTCAAAATGATATAAAATTATCCTGGCACATGACCAATGGCCAGTGTGACATTTTATACTAGTTATGAAAGTAATATTTCAAATTCTTAAATATCAATCAAAAGAAAAACTGATGTCCAGTGTACTCACCCTATGTCTAACCTATACACTCACCTATGCTCTAATAATTAAAATCAGTATTTCTTTCTCTTTTCAAATCCCCATCCCAGACTGACAATATGAAGTGTTGGTGAGAATGTACAATCACAGGATACTGTTACACACAGCTGACAGGACAGACACGATACAACCCTGTGGGAGTAAGCTGGCAATATTCAATCAAGATGAAGGCGAGCCCTACATTGCAGCAGATATTCCACTTCTACGCGGCTGTCCTGGAGCTACTCCCAAGTGTGTTCCATGGAATGACGCCAGGCCTTGAGCTAATTTTTTTGCTGGTCCACCACAAGACAGACACAGAAATGGAGTGTGTTTCAAGAGTTCTATGGTAATTTGACAGAGAAATTTTTGTTCAAAAAATCTGAGCTTAAACAGTAAAACCTTGGCTTGCGAGCATAATTCATTCCAGAAATGTGCTTGTAATCCAAAGCAATTGTATATCAAAGCAAATTTCCCCATAAGAAATAATGGAAATTCAGAGGATTCATTCCACAATCCAAATATATTCATATAAAAATGATTACAATAATATAATATAAAATAATAAAGAAAATACAAAATATAAAGAAAAATTAACAAATTAACCTGCACTTACCTTTGAAAACCTTCAGGGCTGATGTGAGGGAGACGAGAGGAGGGTTACTGTGTAGGATGACTTTCACTATCACTAACAGATGTTGACTACAGTACAGTATTAATAAACTCTTTGTCATATACTGTATTTAATGTAACTGGCAATAAGGCAGCAGAAGAAAGGGTCTCTATCTGTAGGCAGCCTGACCTAAAATGAATCAAAGCATTCTTTTTTTTTTTTTAATTTTTTTATTAATTTTTTTTATTTATTTTTGAGAGACGGAGAGAGACAGCGTGAGCAGGGGAAGGGCAGAGAGAGAGAGGGAGATACAGAATCCGAAGCAGGCTCCAGGCTTTGAGCTGTCAGCACAGAGCCCGATGCGGGGCTTGAACCCACGAACCGTGAGATCATGACCTGAGCCGCAGCCAGACACTTAACCGACTGAGCCACCCAGGCGGCCGAATCAAAGCATTCTTAAGCTTACTCTTGTATGGAAAAGTAAAGAGCCGTCCATAGGCCCTTTGAAGAGACAAAAAAATACACTAGTGCCAGTTGTGGGCACCTTCCAACGTTCTGAAAATCACTGATTTCTGCCAAACACAAGAGCCTGAGACTGAGCATCCAGGCATGGAAGACAATCACCCACAATCCCACAGCGAGCGAGCGAGCGAGCGAGCAAGCGAGAGAGAACCACTGCATTGTGGTGATCATGTGAAATTCGGCGTCACATACTACTTGTATTGCAAGACGTCGCTCGTTTATCAAGTTAAAATTTATTAGAAATGTTTGCTCGTCTTGCGGAACACTCACAGAACAAGTTACAAGTTACTCGCAATCCAAGGTTTTACCGTATTTTCTTTTATATTTCATTTTCTTAGTAATTTTTATTGTATTTTATAATAGTACTGATCTACAACATACTGGAACCAACAAACCAACCATTAAACACCCAAGTCGTGAGAAGCACTGCCCTAGGGTAGAAAAATACTTGTATAAGAATGTCCACTGTAGCAATCTTTTCAGTGAAAACTGAAATCAGCCTAAATGACCAGCAAATGAAAAACTGAATATTAAAAGGAACAATCTCAGCTAAATGACTCAACATGGATGAAGCTCAAAAATCACTGACATGATTCCACACAAAAGTGATACAATATAGAGGTATACACACACATGCATAGTTAAAGCCTAACAATCATGCACAGAAATGATAAACACCAAATTCAAGATGATGAGACTACCTCGGAGGAAAGTAGAAGGGGAAACTGGGGAAAGGTACACAGAGTTAACTATTTACAATGTAGTCTTTCTTTAAAAACAGGCTGTTACAAACAAGACCAAAATGCTAAGATTTGACAAGGGAAAATGGATGATGTTGGTTATATCGTTTTCTAAATCTCGTCTATATATTAAAAATATTTCTTTTTAAAACACCAAAAATGTAAACAATGAGAAAAGTGGTAATAATTTATAGAAATCGCTACACAGGAAAAGATTACCAGAGTAAAAAAAGAGACAGAATTCAGACTGGAGAATCAGGAAAAGGCTTCTGGAAGAAAGTGACTTTTACACTGAAAAGGGAAGGATCTGTAAGGATCAGCCAGAGTGAGGGAGATGTCCAGAGAGGAAGAACAGTGCAATGGTCTTGAGGCAAAATGAAAGGTGTGCAGGGCAGTGTGGACCCTGTAAGTCCCAATGAACCATGGCAAAAAGCATGCACACTGTGGGTGAAGTCATTAAAGAAGCTTAAAGCACAGAAGTGACATAACACAATTTGTATTTTAGAAAGATCCTTCTGGTTGGCTGTTTGCTTTGGAAAGATCGGAGAAGGTAAGAAAATAGAAACAGAGAGGTTGTTGCAAGACAAGAGATGATGGTCAACATTTATTTGGTGGCAATGTAAACAGAAAAATAAGATTCAACTCAGGTCACAATTTCAACAAAGGTTGACAGGACTTAATGATACAGATGGGTGAAGGAAGAAAAGCAGAGAGGGAGACAAAATGTCAAAAAATGGACAAGACACCCATGAGATCAGATAAACTTGCTAGAGGTGTGTTTGAAATTTAATCCTGAATTTCCTAGTTCTCACAACAATGCAGAACCCATCATTAATTACTTAATTTACAGAGTCTATAATATGAAAGCAAACCAGCAGTTGAGAAGAACAGCTACTCTCCTGGCAGAGAAATTTAACAAATACATCTCATAAAGGCAATGCAGTGTGTCACAAAAGAAATTCTCTAAACAATATCCTTTTTGTATGTTCAAAATGTTTTATAATCCTGCTTCCATCACATCTCTTAATATTATCTGTCATAGAAATACTTAAATATGCATACTGTAATTTCTAGTATAACCACTGAAACAACAAAAATAGAATGAAAAAATTTGAGAACATTTCAAAAATTAGAAAAGAAACAAAAACCACATGCAAAACAAGATACCACAAAATAAGAGGATTTATTAAACCTAAAGATATCAATATTATATTAAATGTGAATGGGCTAAATGTTCCCAATAAATTACAAAGATTGACAGGCTGACAGGAAGGACTCTCAGAACCCACCTTTTAGTTGGCATGCATCAGGTAGGGAGACTTCTAAGTGACCCAGCGGGTTCAGAGCTGAGATTTCCAACAACCTGTCACCCACCTTCTTCCTGTCAGGGTCACGCTTTCATCCAGCACATCCAGCAGGGAGGCACTAGCCATTCTGGGGCCTAGCTGTGGGTCTGCACACTAGACTGAGGTTGGGGGCTAGAGGGCTAGCTCTATGTGTCCAGGGTTCAATTTGTTGCCAGAGGGAATTACAAATGTGGAACAGATGAAATATGGAATAAACCCTATTGTGTTGGAATAGTGTGTTGGTATAAACTCATGGTTTTTAATAGATGATAGATAAGGCAGGTATATAAATAGATAGGAAAGAAAGAGGGAGGGAGGCTAGGTATACACACACAATACACTGGGTAAAATTACTAAAAAAAAGAGAGTATATATATTTTTAAGATGTTAAAAACCACTAGTGAGGAAAAGGAACACAGAGATGGGATGAGGAGGAGCACACAAGAATTTAAGGATATTGATAACATTCCATTTCCTAAGATGGATGATGTTCATTTTATTATTATTATGTTATTACACTTCCCAACACATATTTTGCGAGTGAGTGTCCTCTCAACATGGCATATCAAGAGCCTGGAGTTAAAAGTCTTAACATGAGCCTTAACAACCCAACCAGACTGGAAATTCAGCCTTTCCACTGACTTCCAGGAAGAGCATTTCATTGTGGTTTATTTGTTTAAACAGACAACACACTCAACCAGACTGTTTGTTCCAATATAGACACACTTGTTCCTCAAAGCCTCCCCTTCATGAATATTCATCCTTTCGATCTTGCCAAATGTACCTTAACCTTAAAGAAATATAACATTCAAAGAGAATGTTATCTTTTCACCAAATAAGGATTCAACTAAAATATGATTACTGAAGCAATTAATAAAACCCTGAGAGAACTGTTGCCATCACATCTATCTAGGCTGGTACATAAGGTTTTTTATGGACAGGTTGATTTGTAAGAGAAAAACATAAGATATATTTCTTTTAGACTTTCAGGTAAACAAAAGTCCGTTTTGTATTTTAACTTTCTCCTATGTATTGTTTTATAAAAATAAAATGACTATTTTAACTTACCATTCCACTGGAATTATTAATTCCATTCATATTAATTTTGGTTACAAATCTAACTGATGGAGGAGCTTCTGGGTATTTAGGTCCACATTCTACTTTCAGGCTATATATTCTGTTTTCATAATTTGTCTGGAAGGCAAAAAATATATATACAATAATATTCAACAGCTAGTAAAGAGAAAAGTACAATATGAATGTATTTGATATTACTTCATGATCAATAATTTATTTTTACATTCAAATTTATTTGATAAGCTAACCATCTATAGATTTCACTTACCCAAACTGATCCATAGCTTCCTTTCCCTTAAGTAAGAGCTATTCCCAAGTGGAGGTCAGATCTGGGATATTAAACTACTGTAATTTAAAATGCATGCAACAATCTTGTACATATATTACTGATTATTTCAACACTTTAAAAAGGAACACCTATGTGAAAGTCAACCAAGTTTAACAGTACGCATCCATTAACAGGCCCAGTAGTTTGGATATGTACAGAAAGGACTAACATCAGAGAGATCTCAAGGAAATCATCCAGTCTGTACTTCAATCTGGACCCACATTAACCTCTCTACAAAACTTGCCTTAAAATATAAGAATAGTAGGGGCGCCTGGGTGGCTCAGTTGCTTAAGCGTCCAACTCTTGGTTTTGCCTCAAGTCATGATCTCACAGTTCGTGGGTTTGAGGCCCATGTCGGGCTCCACGCTGCCTGCTTGGAATTCTCTCTCTCCTTCTCTCTCTGCCCCTCCCCCGCTCCCTTTCCCTGTCTCTCTCAAAATAAATACTTTAATAAATAATAAAAATAATGGTAATAGCACCCAAGAAATTCTATAATGTTAAAAATACTCAAAGTATGTGGAAACAACCAGAACTCTCACACTTTAGGAAACAACTGGCATTTTCTTATAAAGATAAAGAAGTGTATACCTACCTACCCTATGATGTAGCAATTCCATTCCTAGGCATTTTATCCAAAAAAAATGGAAGTAACCATGTTCACAAAAGGCTTTTAGAAGAATGCTGATGGCAGCTTTATTTCAAATAACCACAAAGTAGATAAAATCCAAATACCATGAACACAACTGATAAATACATTATGGTATATATCCATAAAGTAAACTACTACTCAGTAATTAAAAGAAACACTACTACTACTGTATGGAACAACACAACTAAATCTCTGAGACATTGTGCTGAGTCAAAATAAGCAGACTGGTAAATACACACACTGCATGATTCCACTTATACAAAATTCTACAACATGCAAAACCGCTCCCAGGTAAGGAGGCAGTGGCTGGAGGAAGGCGGGAAAGAGCACAGGTGACTGAAACTGTCTATATCCAGACAGGAATATAGGAAACAAGGTGTATCTATGGAAACTCATGGTAAAATTGTGCATTTCATTATATGTAAATTATGCCTCAACTTTTTTAAATTAAGTTTAAAAAGTCTAAGCTAGCCTTTTACAGTAAACATCTTAACTTTGGAAACCTTGGTCTAATTTTATCACTTCAAATTAAAAAAATAAAACAGCCACATCTTTCTGTTATCTAATCAATAGTAAAATAAAAAAGTAAAAAAAAAGGAATATTTACGAAATATATACTATAGTCAGGTACTTTCCTATTGTCTAATTATTAAGTCATTTAATTCTCCAAATTAAAGAGCATAGTAGCTCCATTTACATATAAGGAAAACTTGGAAAAGTTACTAAACCTCTAATGCTAAAGAAATATTGCTTCAGAAAATTAAAAACACAAACATATATGGAAAAACAAAATTGCTGATCATATAAATCTAAACAAATACTAGAATAACATAAAAAAAATGAGGGATCTTAATAATGCATAAAAAAATTTAAAAACCCCTAACCAAGTAACAGTAACCAAGTAAGGTAAAAACGTCCCCATTATGTTGCTTAGATGTAGATACCTGAAGCTCGGGACAAACTGCTCTAAATATGGCACCTCCTAAAGAGAAAACAGGTGAGACAGTAACTCCTGCAGGTTTTATTAAAAGGCAACTGGAGGAGTGCACAAGCACTCACCCTCACTGGGTTCCACACGTCTCAGTGAGGAAGTCGAGAGATGGTGAGAGATGGTGACAGATGGTGAGAGATGGTGAGGGATGGTGACGAAAGGCCGAAAACTCACTGGCTGGCTGGGAAGATGCTGTGCCTTTGTAAGGTGCTCCCCTCTTGCCCCTTCCTGGCTTCCAAAGGAAGTAAGAAGAGGCTCCGAGACCACTACCCTCAGAAAGGGGAAGGGCCAGGGGCCTGGGTGGCTCAGTCAGTTAAGCATCCGACTTCGGTTCAGGTCATAATCTTGAGGTTCGTGGGTTTGAGCCCCGCGTCAGGCTCTGTGCTGACAGCTCAGAGCCTGGAGCCTGCTCTGTCTCCCTCCCCTGCTCATACTCTGTGTGTGTCTCTCTCTCAAAGATAAAAACGTCCAAAAAATTAAAAAAAAAAAAAAAAAAAAAAAAGGAAGGAAGTGGAAGGCCCGATGAACAGCAGTCCAGCATGTGCACTGGCAGCATTGTGTCTACAACAGCCCTTTCGAGGAAACCAACACTCCCCTCCCCTCCTACCGTAAGCTAGAGCAGCCTTCACTATGTACTGGGCACAGCCTGGACACAGGGGCTTCCTGCAGTTGGGTGACACCAGGAAAGGCAGCTAGTCTGGGTGTGAGATCAAGTGGGAGCTATTTGTCCACACTTGGGAACTGTGCTCCAGGCCAGCCCACAAAGTCACTGAGGAACCCACACACAAGCTCTAAAACATTCCTAAAGTTTCAAGTCCTTTGGAGGTAGTGGCAGGAGAAAAACTAAATCTAAATAATTTCAAATTTATACTCTACCAAGTTCAGACTGTCAAATACTTCAGACTATTCATAAGAGTGTTCATAAATTAGGGGCGCTTGGGCGGCTCAGTTGGTTAAGCCCCCACCTCTTGGTTTCAGCTCAGGTCATGATCTCACAGTTTTAAGTCCCATCTCAGGCTCTGTGCTGGCAGCACGGAGCCTGCTTAGGATTCTGTCTCCCTCCTCTCTCACTCCCTTCCCCACTCACACTGTCTCTGTCTTTCCCAAAATAAATAAATAAAAACTTAAAATAAAATCCATAAATTAAAGCACTTTCTTTTTTAAACAGACCATGGTAATAATATTCACAAGCAGTGAAAATCAAGGTTTTCATTATAAATATGAAGTTGTAAAACACAGTAAGAATCATAACCATCAAATTACATTTCCTTCCTCAAATATCTTACGGAAAAATCAAAGCAGTAGAAGGAAATGGGAGTTTGTCAGGCTACCAGTGTGCTCAAATTTTGCAAAGAAACACCAGAAAATATAAAACATATGGTGATTCACTCTCTAAAGTTAACATTGCTGATTACTTACTTGATCCATTTTTCTTTTGTAAAAATCAAGAGGCCATCTAAACTCTACCCAACAGCAAAACAGCTGAAATGCTCTCGTCAGGTAGCCAATAGTATATAAAACCAAAATCTAAAAAAGAAAACCTTCAAACTGGTATGCTTTCCAACAAGTCAAAAACATTATGTAATACATATTTCAAAGACTCACTGCCAGGAGTGCAGTAAATGGGATCTTTGAGTAAGGAATGCAATGTGGAAAAAATATTCCCCAGTCTGGAAAAGATTTTGAGTAAAAATAAACTTCATAAGCTTAAGACCTAAATAAAATAAAACACAATGGGTCTGTTGCCAACAATGCTAGAAAATATGCAAAAATCATAGGCTTTTCTCTGTATTTTATAGACAAAGAAGTTGAGGCCTCTAGTATATACAAGGCAAGTCAAATGTCAAGAGGGCAAATAGCAGTGTGCACTCAATACAAACCAATTTTGAAACCCTTGGTTACACATAGCGAGCGGGTTAGTAACACGTTATGTCAAAATACACTGTTTGCTCTTCCCAAGTATCCCCTCCATTTTCCTCACCTTTTCTCCTCTCTATCTGGAATGTTCTCCATCCCCATCACCACCTTCTGAAATCCTACCAGTCAGTCCTTTAAGGCTCATTCCAAAGGCAACTTCCTCCACTGTTCAGCCTTCCTCAATTATTCCAGCTAGAAGAAACATATTCTAAAGTCCCGTAGTGAACTTTCTCTGCCGTATTTAGAATCTGTCATTTGTAATTATGTTTTCTTCTCTACTCAACTGCAAACACCTTGACGGCAATGACGATATCAATCTTTTCCCCCCAGTCCTCCATAAAATAAAGCATTATACCCTACACACAGGAAGCATCAATAAATGTATACAAAATGAATTAAAAGTGAGGAATTGTTTCAGTTAGAAGTGATAATTACTTTAATATCAATATTAAATAAAATGCTTACTCTAAAATGATAATAAATGTTAACAGAAAATATATATAATTTATAGCACTGACCCTTGGTGGCCCAATAATCATGCCTGTCCACCTTGTAAGTGTCATATCTTCGTCATCTTCAAGGCCCCAGCTAACCGTACCATCGCCTACTCCTTTTTGTCCTTCTTCAAGTTCTTCCAACAAGCGAAAATTACGAGGAACTTTAACTCCTATACAAAAGAATGTCAATGTAAATGTAAAAAGCCCATAATTGCAAGAGTTGCATATATAGAAATTCAGCTTTTTCCAGCTTAAACTTTACAAATTATTTCCCAAAAAGTCAAAATTCTGTTTGCATTCTGCCCCAGAAAATGCTCAACCTAAAAACCACTCAAAATGAAACCACTAAAAAAAAAACACGGTAACAAATATTAACTGCAGTGTAGAACATGTATATAAATTCCAAATAAATCAATGTTATCCTGGCATAAATCAATCACAGGGAAATCATTATAATATGAATATTTTCCATAACGGAGATTTCTGTTCCAAGCCTAGAAAGAACACTGCATCAAATAAATGGGCATGACCAGAAAGTTCAAATTCATTAACACGTACTCTCTAAATGCTTCTTAAAGACCAGAATTAAGTTCCATCTTTAAAAAAGCACTAGAGGGTACAATTTTTTTCAAGAATGCTGAGGCAGCCCCATCCATGGCCCCAGTCAGTCTCCTTTCCTGTTCTCATCCCTAACCAAAAGGGTCTTACCTCTCCCCTGTGAGCACGGTACATCATCACCACTTGGGGAGTTCCTTGATTTGAGAATAACTCTCCTTATGGATATAACAATTTCTTAGGACCCGCCCATCACCTCTGGGCCCAACCCAGCAAATTTTTGATGATCCATGAGCCCTTCTCACACCTCCCCTTTCTTTAGACTTCATCACCCCTACTTTATTTCTAAAATCTTAACACAGAAGTCTTCCTCTCTGCCCAGAACCTAGCATTTCACAGACCTGGTCTTCACCACCACTGTGACTTCCAACCCCTGGAATCCAATCATGATTCTTCCAACTTAGCACAGCCTTTCCTACAATTACTGGTATCACCTCTCCAAAGGACGAACCTGTGCTCTTTCACGTTCTCAAAAGCATCTAGATTGAAACATCCTCCAGCCCCACCACAGAAGTCTTGAAAAAGTTATGTAAAAGCCCCCAGAAGCCTCTCTCTTTGGCTCTTACTAATTCACAGTAATCCTGCTGGACATATAACAAAAAAGGCAATAAAAATACTGTAAATTAAAAGAACACTAGCCATTTTATGCACTGTGCTTCATTAAAAAAAAATGTCTAAAAATCTTGGGCCACAGAAATACAGAGCTTTTACAAATCACGAAAAACAAAAATAATCATTATTACAACTACTATGATTATTAATAACCATTTGTTGAGCATACGTTGTGTTCTACTTTAGATAAATTATCCCCTTTAATCCTAAAAGCACCCATTTTACAGTTGTGGAAACTGGGGTATGAAGAAGTTATGTGACCTACCCAAGGTCACACAGCTGTAAGAGGGAGGTACAGTATTGAAGTCCAGTTTTCTAGACCAAAGCCACTTTTACATCAAGTTGCAAAGCAGTACAAACTACACAAGTAGCATATTCTGTCACAGATCTAGAAATCAGACTGCCCAGAAGTCCAGTTCTGCTAACCACTTGACATGTGACTCCCAGCCCTGTTTTCTCATCTGTAAAAGTGAGGTAACAATAGTTCCTACCTCACAGAATCACTGTAAAAATTAAACAAGGTAATCCATCTTAAACACAATGTTGACTATGATGATCATTTTAGTGTCTGTATTAGAGAGAATTACATAAAACTTCCATTCACCTCCATCTGTGCTATGTGAGAATAAAAGCTCTTTGTTCAAAACTGTAGGGTGGCCCCTAGAAATTTTACCCTAAGCTGTAAGTTTCTATTCACCTAACATCGGGACCGCTGCTATTTTCCTGTAGCTATATAGTCATGACCTCCACAATACATTGCTACTGAATTCCTTTTTAAAATAACCTTAAATCAGCTTGATTATCCTTACCCTTATGAAGTCATTCCCCAAGAATTATTCTAAATTTGCATTGAATTTTGTTGCCTATTTATAAACAATTCAATCAAGTGACCTTTATGAGCATCTAAAACTACACAGTGAACTGTAAAATTAAGGTTTCTTTTTATATAAGTGCCATAAAAGTGATAAACCTAGTTGCTGCTAAACTTTTCACCATTTCTTTACACTGCATTTTGGGAAAAAATTTTAAGATTAATAGATAATTACTGACAATATTAATATTTAAAAAATTATAGCAGCCAAGACGATTTTGCTTTTAAAGTATAAAAAAAGAACACAAAAAATACTGAGTCATATTTTCAAATTCAGGGTTAGAGTACTGTGGTTTTATTTCACCCAACCACTAATGTCTGTGAAGAAATAAAAGCCACAAGATGGGGATGGTGCTCTATGAAAACTGAAGTGCATATGTAAGCTCCCTCTGGATCTCTTGCCATATATGAGCCTTTCTCTATAGTTCTACTTGTCTTTTTCCTGTACGTCTGTGTGTGTTGTTAAGTTTAAACTATTTTATTCTATTAGTCTTGGATCTTCATTAAAAGGAGGGAAAAGAGTAACCCATAAACCCATCCTTTCTAGCTGAAACTTTTAAAATGCTGTCAATTTTTGGTCCAGAAGAAAACCAAAGATCATCCAGTCCAAAACCTAATACTTAAGAAGAAATAAAATTATCACCAGTAAAAGCTGGGTGATAATCCTAAAGTCATTTAACTATTACCTGACCAAACAAGTCAAAAACCTTCTCTAGGCTTCTCCACTAATCTAGTTTCCTCTTTAGTACATTACAATGGAGCTGCACTCCTGGGAAATAAGACCAAAAGTAATAACATTCATAACCAAAACTCTGAAGGATATCAAGAAAGGATATCAAATTGCATATCACTTGCCTTTAATTCCCATGATACCAAAAATAAAGGCATATAGACAGCCAAAGACTAGAATGAATCTTTCCATGCAATGTTTATTAAGAAAAAAGATTTCTCAACTCATAAATTTTTACCTTTTTCAAGTTATAAGGAAAAAAGCCTAAGACCCTGAATAGTAATAAATCTATCCATCTAGCCATACAAACGTGAGAAACAATAGTAAAGCAAATTTACTATCAGTTTGCAATTAATCATCTAAATTAAGAAAGTTCTAAGATAACATAAAAAAAAGAGGTAGTATAGTTTTAGAGAGTGCTACCTGGTGGTGAACAGTCTAAGATGTACAAGAGCCCCTAATACTAAAAAATAATTATTGTTACCATTTTAGTGTTTCTCTTCAGATTACTTTCCAGACAAAATATATGGTGTCCATGCTTTTTCTCCAACATGAGTTCATGATTCATAGTTTTGTGACTTCCTTTTTTTCTCTCCTACCAACTTATTTCTATGGCAGACATAATCAAGTGCCATCTTAAAATGCCCCAATGAGTAATATTAGTCTTGCCTGGGAAGCAGGGGTAGGGACACTTGACTAGGGGAATCATCACCTACTCAAAACTTAAAGGAAAATACCTGTAGAAATGGAATTAACCTTTTCTGTCTCATGTGCTTCTCAACCCTCCTTTAGCTGGTCGTCACGGACACCCAGGTCCCAGGTCGGCTATGGGTCCCTTCCCCTCACCCCACTACCCAGAGGGTCTACAAGGTTAAGGAAGAGACTATATAGGGCATGTGTGCTGTGGGATGTGGCCAGGCTGTTTACCTGTGCCCTGCAGAATTCTCGGGCATGGATTTCAACAAACCTGAGCGGATGCACTGTTAAGATGGAACTCAGGAAAAGTCCCACCTTTGATTTTAGTTCTCTGATTCTGCCCCACTGTGGGAGTTCTGAGTTCTCAAACCCCCAACAGGCTGACTTGATTAAAAATAACATATTTACTGAGCACCTCCTATGAGACAAACATTTCCCAAAAGCTTTACAGGCAGAAGTCATTCATTAAATGTCACCTTGTAAGCTGATATAACATCACCGTTTCACTAGATAAGAAAATTAAGACAAATTATTAGGCTGAACCTTATAAAATGAAAGTGCTACTATTCAGGCATTTTTTTAACCAACAGAAAGAGGAATCTCATAAAATTCAACCTAATTACATGGAGAGTCAGTGAGTCAGGGTTGAAGCTCTTAAGCCAGAATTTCCACTGCCTACTCATAGAACCCACTAGTCCTGGAGGGAACTCCTTTCTCTGCCTCCTCCTAATTTGTCCCCAATCCCTGCAAATCTGATAGGAATGAGGGACATTCTGACAGCACAGAGCCTGCTTGGGATTCTCTCCCTCTCTCGCTGCCCCTCCCCCAATCATGCAGGGGCCTGCTCTAAGTAAATAAATAAACATTACAGAAAAAAAAAGAATCTTTCCTTATGTCACATACTGGGTGTGCTCAAAGCAAAATACTACTATCCAGGGAAATAATACCGCCTTTTATATTTTTCAAATTACTTTCTCATACTGCCACCTAACTGAATGTAAAAAAAAGTCTTTTTGAGGTATGATGGGCAGCTAATCCACATTTTACAAAGACCAAGACCACTAAGCGAGTAGTTTAGTCAAAACTAAAATTTAGCTTTCCCAGCACAGGCACAAACTGGCACTGTACACTGCATCTCAAAATCCAGAAAATTTTATTCATTTTTATTCTTTTCAAGTAAGCTATATGGCCAATGTGGGGCTTGAACTCATGACCCCGAGATCAAAGTCACATGCTCTATCAACTGAGCCTCTGGGCACCCCAAAATCCAGAAAACTTAAAAAAGAATGGAAGGGGTGCCTGGGTTGAGGGCATCAGTCAGCTGAATGTCTGACTCTTGGTTTTGGCTCAGGTCATGATCCGAAAGGTTGTGGGATCAAGTCTCTTCTTCTCCTCTTCCCTGCTTGTCTCTCCCTACCTCTCTAAATTTAAAAAATAAAAATAAAAGCCCTATGGATTAAAAAAAATGTAGGGAGATTACAGAATATGTAAAACTGAAAATACATATCTTCCAAAAACCACTCACTGTTAAAATTTGCCACATAAGCAAAAACACTGTAAAGAAAGTGTTAAAATTTAAGTCCGAGAAATTTATGGTTTTGCAGCGCTTAAAATCATTTATTAATAAAAGCGTTCATAAAAGCACTCTGAATAATACTTCACAATTTTTCAGAAATTTAAGAGTCAAATATTTGTTTGGTTTTAAATTATCTATCTTAATGGGACAAAAAAATAAAATTATGAAAACACCACGTAGAGGAACACACATAAGACAACAAAGTATCAGACCTATATTTTGTCATCCATTCACTATTGTATTAATTCACGCCTTCACTCAATAAGCATCTGACTACTACCAGATGCAGTTACTGATAGGTGCTTGAAACCAGGAGGACTAGAAGCTTAATTTGCTCTCAAGAAGTTTATAATCTATAACAGGAAGATGATTAAAGAGAGCACAATACAATGCGAAAAATCCTTTGGGAGCATCTAGAAAGGACAACTTACCCCAAAAGAAGGGACAAGGAAAGTCTCCTAAAAGAAGACACTCACCAGATGCACCATAAGAACAGAAACCATCCAGGGTGAAGAATGGGTGAAAATATGTAAGATGTCAGTGGAGAAAAACTACAAAATACAAGTAAAGAACATCAAAAACCTGAGTAAACAAAGCAATCTGCCTACATGACAAACACTGCAAAGGTTAAGTACTCTAATCTATAGATCCTCTCAATTTAAACTGAAATTCAAATAGCATTGTTCCTGGAACTTGACAAACAGTCCTAATATTCTTCTGGCAAGAGTTTGGAGAAAATTTTTAAAGAAAAAGAAAACAGAAGGAATAGTTCCCCAGATATTAAGATTTTCTCATCAGCCAAAGAAACTAAGATAATGTGAAATTAGTGCAGAAATCAACAGACTAATGGCGGGGAGCCCCCATAACAGATACATGCACATATGAAACAGGATATATATACTCTGAAAACTACAGAAGACTTATGAAAGAAATTGAAGAGGACACAAAAAATGGAAAAGCATTACATGTTCATGGGCTGAAAAAATAAACACTGTTACAATATCTATACTACCCAAAGGCGCCTGGGTGGTTCAGTCAGATAAGCGTCCGACTTCGGCTCAGGTCATGATCTCACAGTTCGTGGGCTCAGGTTCTGCGTCAGGCTCTGTGCTGACAGCTCAGAGCCTGGAGCCTGTTTCGGATTCCGTGTCCTTTTTCTCTCTGGCCCTTCCCAGCTCTCTCTGTCTCTCTCTCTCTCTCAAAAATAAATAAACATTAAAAAATATTTTAAAAAAAGAATATCTATACTACCCAAAGCAATCTACATATTTAATACAATTCCTATCAAAATAACACCAGCATTTTTCACAGAGCTAGAACAATCCTAAAATCTGCATAAAACCACTAAAGACCCCAAATAGCCAAAGCAATCCGGAAACAAAAAACCAGGCTAGTGGTATCCGGATTCCAAATTTCAAGCTAAACTACTACAAAGCTGCAGTCATCAGGACAGTATGGTACTGGCACAAAAACAGATACAAAGATCAATGGAACAGAATAGAAAACCCAGAAATGGACGAACAACTATATGGTCAACTCATCTTTGACAAAGCAGGAAAGAACATCCAATGGGGAAAAAAAAACCATCTCTTCAACAAATGGTGCTGGGAAAACTGGACGGCAACATGTTGAAGAATGAAACTACACCACTTTCTTACACCACACACAAAAATTCAAAATGGATGAAGGAACTAAATGTGAGACAGGAAACCATCAAAATTCTACAGAAGAACACAGGCAGAAACCTCCCTGACCTCAGCTGCAGCAACTTCTTACTAGACACGTCAGGGAAGGCAAGGGAAACAAAAGCAAAAATGAACTATTGGGACTTCAAGATGAAAAGCTTCTGCAGTGAAGGAAACCATCAACAAAACTAAAAGGCAGCCTATGGAATGGGAGGAGAGATTTGCCAATAGCATATCTGATAGAGGGTTAGTATCCAAAATCTATTAAAAAAACTTGTGAAACACCCCCCAAAAAAACAACCCAGTTAAGAAATGGGCAGAAGAGATAAATAGACACTTTTTCAACAGAAGTCATCCAGGTGGCTAACAGACACATGAAAACATGCTCAACATCATCAGGGAAATAAAAATCAAAACTACAATGAGATACCACCTCCCACCTGTCAGAAGGGCTACAATTTAACAACAAAGGAAACAACAGATGCTAGTGAGGATGCAGAGAAAAGGGAAACCTCTTACACTCCTGGTGGGAATGCAAACTGGTGCAGCCAGTCTGGAAAGCAGTATGGATGTTCCTCAAAAAGTCAAAAGTAGAACTACCCTATAATCCAGCAATTGCACTAGTAGGTATTTACCCAAAAGATACAAAGATACAGATTCAGAGAGGTACTGCACCCCTGTGTTTATGGCAGCACTATCGACAATAGCCAAACTTTGGAAAGAGCCCAAAAGTCCGCCAACTGATGAATGGGTAAAGAAAATGTGGTATAAATACATACAAGGGATACTCCACTATCAAAAACAGTGAAATCTGTCATTTGCAATGATGTGCATGGAGCTAGAATGTTATCATGCTAAGTGAAATAAGTCAGAGAAAGGGAAATATATGATTTCACTCATGTGGAATTTAAGAAACAAAACAGATGAACATATGGGAAGGAAAGGGGGAGGGGGAGGGACATAAGGCTCTGAGCTGTCAGCAGAGCCCAATGCCCAGTTTGTTCTCTATCATTAAGAATCTCTTAGTGGTTCAGTCGGTTAAGTGTCCAAGTTTGGCTCAGGTCTAAGAGTTTCTTAACTATGAGAACAAACTATGGATTGATGGGGGGAGGTGGGTGGGGGATGGGCTAGATGGATGATGGGTATTAAGAAGGGCACTTATGATGAGCACTGGGTGTTGTAGTAGTAATAAATCACTGAATTCTACTCCTGAAACCAATATTGCACTGCATGTTAACTAATCAGAATTTAAATAAAAATTTGAAAAAAATAAAAAAATAAAATCATTATTAAACCTAACACAGAAGCGGGCAAGATGGCGGCGAAGCACGGAGCCCTGTAATCGCGCACGCCCGTATGGATTGAACTGAGAAGGACTGAAGGGATAAAACTTGGATTTGCAAGTGGGCAAAAGAAGAAACAGACGCCAGAAAGAAGACGACCTCAGAGATGCCTGAGTGAGTGACTGTGATCTGGGAAATTAGGGGACGGGCGGGTCCCGGTGGTAAAGGGGAAAGGAGTCCCCGAGCCCAACACAGGGAGAGCGCGCTGTGCCCCGGAGAGACCAGGGAAAGAGAAATCCGTCCCATCTGGCCGGCGAATTCTTCCTTGGGCGCAGCGGCAGCCACTCCAAGCCGCACCGGGAGCGGCGGCGCCAAGAAAGGCGCCTTGAAAAGCCGCAGCTGCAGCGGTGGCGGCACCTCCGCGAAAAGGGCGGTGCAAGCCGGGCCAGGAGGCCGGCCGCCAGCAGGAACGCATCTCATCCCCGGTGACGGTGTTGAACTGCACGGACTGGGATTCGGAAGCGAGGCGGAGCTTGGAGAATACAGTGTGGCTCGCCCGCGGCACAGGGAGATCGGACTCAGAAGGGCGGCTTGCGACGCTTG
>CM053569.1:77133540-77177034 GCA_028646485.1 Cryptoprocta ferox
ATGAAATCTGGCCATTTGTAGCAAAGTGGATGGACCTCGAGGGTGTCATGCTAAGCGAAATAAGTCAGGCGGAGAAGGACAGATACCATATGTTTGCACTCATAGGTCTAACAGGAGAAACCCAACAGAGGACCACGGGGAGGGGAAGGAGGAAAAAGAGTTAGGGAGAGGGAGGGAGACAAAACACGAGAGACTCTTGAATACTGAAAACAAACTGAGGGGGGAAGGGGAAGGGGGAAAGGTAATGGGGGGGTGATGGTCTTGGTGGAGGTCACTTGTGGGGAAGAGCACTGGGTGTTATATGGAAACCAACCTGACAAACTATAAAGTTAAAAAAAATAAAAATAAAAATAAAAATAAGTTAAAAAAATAATAATAGCAAAAAAAAATAAATAAATAAACCTAATATAACCAGTTCCTTGAACAAGCAGTAAATGGCCACACACATATTTATGACAATAAATGGATTATATATACTTTGACATAAAATACAAATGATAAAACAAGAAAGCAAAACAAACAAGAAAATTTGTAAAAAAAAAAAAAATGCACACTGAAAATGATGAAATTATACACCCATCAAAAATTTAACTTAGGGGTGCCTGGGTGGCTCAGTCGGTTAAGCGTCCGACTTCGGCTCAGGTCATGATCTCATGGTTTGTGGGTACGAGCCCCGCGTCAGGCTTTGTGCTGACAGCTCGGAGCCTGGCGCCTGTTTCAGATTCTGTGTCTCCCTCTCTCCCTGCCTCTCCCTCGTTCGCACTCTGTCTCTCTCTGTCTCAAAAATAAATACACATTAAAAAATTTAAAAAATTTAACTTAAAACATGCTAAACACAATGCTGAAAGAATTACGGGAAATGTTTTTATACATTTTTATACATCCCTGGAAATTCCACCTTGCTCAAGAGGTAATTTGACAAAATATAACAAGAATTTTTATTCATATGCTTTGACTTCAAATCCCACTTTGTGGGGCGCCTGGGTGGCTCAGTCGGTTAAGCGCCCGACTTCGGCTCAGGTCATGATCTCACAGTTCATGGGTTCGAGCCCCGTGTCGGGCTGTGTGCTGACAGCTCAGAGACTGGAGCCTGCTTCTGATTCTGTCTCCCTCTCTCTCTGACCACTCATGCTCTGTCTCTGTCTCTCTCTCAAAAATAAATAAAACGTTAAAAAAAATTTAAATTCCACTTTGTGAAATTCACCCTCAAGAACATAACACGAGGGGTGTAGACTGCCTCCAAACAGCTATGAACAATTTTTCTCCCTCCAGGCACAGCCTCCTACCCCCATCAAGGGATAGAGGCTATCTCCCATCCCCTTGGCCTTGCCACTTTTTTTGACAGAATATGGTAGAAGTGATGCTGGTGCAGTTGTGAGAATAGTGTTCTCAAAGGCCTGGTAGCTTCTGTTTAGCTCTCTCAGGAGCCAACCACCAATTAAGACACTACCAGAATATGAAGAAGTCAAACAGGCCAGAGAACGGCCACTCCTCATTGAATCAAGGCACCTACCTGGGCCCAGCCCATCATCACATGAGACCAGCAGAACCACCTAGTCAATGAGAAATCATGAGAAAGAACAAATCACTGTCTGAAGCCACTAAGTTTTGAAGTGATTGGCTATTTAGCAATAGATAAAGGTGAGAAGGGCAGGTGGAAAAGTAGTCTGGAGAGAAACGTTTAGCAGTGCAAAAACTTAGATTGGCATACATTCATGTAACTATGTCATATATGTAAAATAGTATATAAAATCATTTTAAAATACATGAGTTATATCCCACAGCTAACATTATCCTTAATGGGGAAAAACTGAGAGCTTTTCCCCTGAGGTCAGGAACAAGATAAGATGTCCACTCTCACCACTGTTATTTAACATAGTACTGGAAGTCCTAGCTACAGCATTCAGACAACAAAAAGAAATGAACGGCAACCAAATTAGTAAGGAAGAAGTAAAACTTTTATTTGCAGATGACATGATACTCTACAGAGACAACCTGAAGAACTCCACCAAAAAACTGCTAGAACTGATACATGAATTTAGTAATGTCACAAAAAACAAAATCAATGTACAGAAATCTGCTGCATTTGTATACACCAATAATGAAGCAGCAGAAACAGAAATTAAGAAAACAATCCTATTTACAACTGCACCAAAAATAACAAGATACCTAAGAACAGACCTAACCACAAAAGTGAAAGACCCATACTCTGAAAACTATAAAACACTGATGAAAGAAATTGAAGACAACACAAAGAAACAGAAAAACATTCCCTGCTCATGGATTATAAGAACAAATATAGTTAAAATGTCTATACTACCAAAAGCAATCTACATGCAATTCCTATCAAAATACCAAGAGCATTTTTCACAGAACTAGAACAAACAATTCTGAAATTTGTAGAGTTGTCACGAAAGACTCTGAATAGCCAAAGCAATCTTGAAAAATAAAAACAAAACTGGAGGAATCACAATTTCAATTTTCAAGTTATATTACAAAGCTGTAGTAATCAAAAAACAGTATGGTACTGCCAAAAAACAGACATATAGATCAATGGAACAATATAAAAAAAAAAACAAAACAGAAATATGGGGCGTCTAACTTCGGCTCAGGTCATGATCTCGCGGTTCGTGGGTTCAGGCCCCGCATCAGGCTCTGTGCTGACAGTCTGGAGCCTGCTTCAGATTCTGTGTCTCCCTCTCTCTCTGCCCCTCCCTTGCTCGCTCACTGTCTGTCTGTCTGTCTCTCTCTCTCTCTCAAAAATAAACATTAAAAAATTAAAAAAAAAAAAAAGAAACCCACAACTGTATGATCATTTAATCTTTGACAAAGCAGGAAAGAGTATCCAAAGGGAAAAAGTCCCTTCCAGAAATAGTGTTGGGAAAACTAGACACCAACATGCATGAGAAAGAAATTGGACCACTTTCTTACACAATACACAAAAATAATTTCCAAATTGATTAAAAACCTAAATGTGAGATCTGAACCCGTAAAAATCCTAAAACAGAACACAGGCAGTAACTTCCTTGACATTGGCCATAGCAACTTTCTTCTAGATATGTCTCCTCAGGCAAGAGAAATAAAAGCAAAAACTCTTGGGACTACATCAAAATAAAAACCTTCTACACACAAAGGAAACAATCAACAAAATTAAAGGTAACCTATGGAATGGGAGAAAATACGTGCAAATGGCATATCCAACGAAGGGTTAGGACCCAAAATATATAAAAGAACTTACAAAACTCAATACCCAAAAAACAAATACTGTAAAACCTGGGATTGTGAGTAACTTGTTCTGCGAAGTGTTCCGCAAGACCAGAAAACATTTCTAGTAAATTTTAATTTGATAAATGAGCGATGTCCTGCAATACAGGTAGTACATGACACCAAATGTCAGTCACATAATCACAACTGAGCCAGTGGTTCTTGAAATTTGCTTTGTTATATGAGTGCTTTGGAATACAAGCATGTTTCCAGAATGAAACAAGTAAAACCAAGATTTAATTTAAAAGTGGACAGAAGAGGGTGCCTGGGTGGCTCAGTTGGTTAAGCTTCCGACGCTTGATTTCAGCTCAGATCATGACCTTGTGGTTGGTGGGATAGAGCCCAAGTCAGGCTCCACACTGACAGCGAGGAGCATGCTTGAGATTCTCTCTCTGCCCCTCCCCCATGTGCACGTGCACACGCTCACTCTCTCAAAATAAACTTTAAAAAAAAAATGGATAGAAGACATGAAGAGACATTTCTCCAAAGAAAACATACAGATGGCCAACAGATATGTGAAAAGATGCTCAACATCACCTACCATTTGAAAAATACAAATCAGAAGTACAATTAATTAGAGAGATCACCTCACGCCTGTCAGAATGGCCAAAATTGGCAACAAAAAAAACAACAGGTGTTGATGAGGATACAGAGAAAAACTCTCTTGCACTGTTGGTGGGAATACAAACTGCTGCAGCCGCTCTGGAAAACAGTTACGGAGGTTCCTCTAAAAGTTAAAAATGAACTACCCTAAGATTAGCAGTCGCACTACTGGGTATTTACCCAAAGAATACAAAAACACCAATTCAAAGGGATACATGCACCCCTATGTTTATGGCATCATTATTTACAATAGCTGCGATATGGAAGTAGCCCAAGTGTCCATCAATTGACGACTGGATAAAGAAAAGTGTGAGAGAGAGAGAGAGAGAGGCAATGTGATACTATTTAGCCATAAAAAGAAATGAAGTCCTGCCATTTGCAACAACGTGGAGCCCGAGTATTAATGCTAAGCAAAGCAGTAAGTCAAAGACAGACAAATACCATGACTTCATTCATTATGTGGAATTTCAGAAACAAGCAAAAGGGAAGTAAAAAAGAGAGAAAGAAATCAAGAAACAGACTCAACTACAGAGGACAAACTGATGGTTACCAGACGGGAGGTGGGTGGGGGTGGGTGAAGCAAGTGATGGGGATTAAGGAGGGCACTTGTGAAGAGCGCCAGGTGACGTATGGAGGTGCTGAATCCCTATACTGTACACCTAAAGCGAATACAACACTGTATGTTTACTAACTAGAATGATAATAAAAACTCGGAAAAAAAATAAAGTACATGAATTATATTAGCTGTATAAACAAAAAAACAGAACTAATAACAACACAGACGCATTGGTCATATTTATCAGAAACTTTCAAATGTTCATCTATACGGAACCAAAGATAACCTTACGACAGGGGCTTTAAACTCACTAGGCCCTTTTACCTTACAATGTTATTAATAGCGGAATATTTTAGAAAAGTAAATGAAGTCGAACGGTGTGATCACTTTACTACCCTGTATTTTGGACTATGTATACTCACTGTCTCTTCCAGGCCACCATCAGTGGAATTCCAAGCTGGGTAGGCCTGTCATTCAATTAGTTCAGCAAAGGAACAAATCTGACTGAATCATTAATCATTAATCATTCACAGTTCTTCACTCAGGAAAACCCATTCCACAATTCTAAATGGGCCTATAATCCCTACTAGCTTTTTCAAAACCAAAATTACAATCCCACTATAAATATTTTCATCAAGGATGATGTCAAAAATGTCAAGAATGCAGCATTATTGATATTAAGGCATACAAATTACATTTAAAACACTTTAGAACTGAATATTCGTCAGACAGTATGAGCTGACACAAATACTGATTTAATATTAAAAATATTTACAGGTAAGCCATAGGAAAAAGTCAGAATATTCTGTTTAGTTTATTTATTTTGAGAGAGACAGAGAGGGAGGGAGAGAAAGAATCCCAAGCAGTCTCCACACTGCCGGTGCAGAGCCCAAAGCCTGAGCTGAAATCACAAGAGTCAGACGCTTAACCGAGTGAGCCACCCAGGCTCCCCAAAAATAAGAATATTCTTTTGCTGAAATAAAGATTTATCATGTACAGTAATTTTAATTTTTTCTCTATTTCAAGAAATTGCTGATTAAAAATTATTTCACTAGACTATACTTAAGTTTAAATTCATAACAATTTCTCAAGATTCAATTAAGAAATGAGAACATATTGGGGCCCCTGCGTGGCTCAGTTGGTTAAGCATCTGACTTTGGCTCTGGTCATGATCTCACAGTCCATGAGTCTGAACCCCTGTGTCAGGCTCTGTGCTGACAGCTCAGAACCTGGAGCTGCTTCAGATTCTGTGCCTCCCTCTCTCTCTGCCCCTCCCCTGCTCACGCTCTGTCTCTCTCTCAAAAATAAATAATCATTAAAAAAAAAAATTTTTAAAGAAGTGAGAACATATATTAACATATTTCTAGAACCTTGTACTTTAAAATCTGGTATATATATTCACCTCACTAAATGTTTTTAATAGATTTTAAATATTTTCTTTCATCAAACCTAAGACAACGTAAACTATATGATGAACCATTATTATGAAATTAAAGGGGAGCCTGGGTAGCTCAGTTGGTTAAGCATCTGACTCTTGATTTCAGCCTAGGTCATGATCTCACAGTTGTGAGATCAAGCCTCTCTCTTTCTCTCTCAAAATAAATAAATAAAACTTTTTTAAAAAAAGATTCTTTCTCTCCCTTTTCCTCTGCCCCTCTCTCCTGCTTGTGCTCACTCTCTCTCAAAAAAAAAAAAAATAGACAATATTTTTTAGGTTTATTTCTTCATTTACAGAGAGAGCGGGTGTGCGAGCAGGGAAGGGACAGAGAGAGAGAGGGAGAGGAAGAAACCCAAGTAGGCTTCATGCTGTTAGCACAGAGCCCAAGAAATTTGATCTCATGAACCATGAACCATGAGATCATGACCCAAGCCGAGATCAAGAGTCTGATGCTTAACCGACTAAACTACCCAGGTGCCCCAATAAATAACTTTTTAAAAAATTGAACACTACCATTAAACTATATGACATATACCTATTTCAGACATTAAAATGTGTCTAAGTGATGAAACATCTGAAAAAATTTCAAATCAAATATTATACATCTGATGCATCTCTACCATACCTTCAAATATAGATGAAAAAACTTCTGAAATACAGAATTTGTGTCAGTGAAGAAAGCCACGAAAGCAGATACATTCGACATTCAAATATAATGCAATAAGTTACTGGAGAAGACTTTGCTCAGATACACTATAGACAGTTCAATGAGATAGGCAAACCAAGGGAGACTACAGAAGTTTCTTAGTATCCAGGAAAACAGCTGACAACGTTTATTCCAGAAGTAGGAAAGGACACTTTCCTTAGAATAAACTAAGAAGTGGCGATCCAACATTGGGGAAAAGTAGGTGGACCCGAACTTCCCTCGTCCCTCAAACACAGCAGTGTTGAGGCCAAAGGACTTGGAATTTCAAAAGTCTGGGCTGCAGAGTGACAGAGACGTCCCCAGGGGCCCACAGGGACAACCTGATGGGCCACAGGTGGGTGACTGTGAACTGGGAGAGATAAAACGGGCCACACAGGCATGAATGGGAAGGATCCCCTTCTGTGGAGAGATAAAGGAAGAGAGAGAGAGGCTGGGGAAGCATAGGACTGTATCTGGACAAGAGAAAAACCACAGACCGGATTGGAGAAAGATCCAGTCTCTAACTGTGGGGCTTTCTCCAGACTGGGGCCGGCTGCCCTGTTCATGCACCTGGGGAGGAAGGGAGCCAGCCCCAGGCTGGGTAACTGGTTCAGAGGCGCAATCCGCAGTGGGAGAAAGCAACCCCCTCCCTCGAGTGCTGTGGGAAGAAGGTGTATAACCGTTCAAAGGACAAAGACTGTCTGCGCCCGCCAGCCAGAGGCCATATATCAGGGCGCAGAGTGGCACTTCCCAGAACTGGCGCAGACGGAGCAGGGTCCCCTTTAAGACATGGGGGTTCAACTCCCAGCAGAGCAGCAGGGAGGTGCAGGAGTCATCGGAGCAGGTCAAACTACCTCCTTTGCACCCACGCGGCACAGTGAGGACAGTCTGATCAGAGTGTTCTGGGACACCCGGGCCCTGGAGGAGAGACTGGGGTATCACCATTTTTCTCCCCATCACCAACAAGGTGGGGCCTCAGGCAACAGACTGCAGGGCCCACACCAAACCACACCCCTCCATGCTGGGTAACTGCATCTCTACTGGAGTGGGACTGACGCTGACCAACCTCCTCCAGACCAGCGCTGCCACCTGTCCTGAGGCACCCAGCGGTTTTGCATTTCCTGATTTAATTCTTGGACAATTCTTATTATATATTTTTTTTCTTCCTATTCTCCTTATTTCTTCCCTCCTCTAGTCTGGTTATTCTGCAGACATATTTAATCTATTCTCTTTATACCTGTTCTATATCTTCTTCTTTCTTTCTTTCCTCTCTCTCTCTCTCTCTCTCTCTGGATTAAACCTTATAGTTTCTCTCCCTGGTCAATTTTCTTTTCTTTTGTTCTTCCTCACTCCTGTCATTTCTCTCTTTGTATGGGATAAGGCCTCTTCCATCAACAACGGCCCCACCCTGTTGTTTTGCTGTAGCTGGTGTTTTTGCGGTTTGTTTGTTTTGTTTGTTTTCTTTTCCAGTGCTACTTAAATCAAAGCACAACTGGTGGAGGGTCCAAACCACCACTACGTGTAGGGAGCTAAAGCAACCAGAGTCACAGCAGAGAGCAAGTAACACTCTCCAAAAAACACCTCCTAAAGGGCCAGGCTCTGGACAGTGTTTGACCCTTCTTTAATATAGTAGAATATAGTAGTGCTTGTAGGTGCAGGACACATAACAAGCTTTAAAAACACATAAGGGAGAGAAAACTAGCCAAAATGACAAAATGGAAGAATTCTCCTCAAAAGTAATTTCATTCCAGGAAGAAATGAAAGCTAAAGAATTGATCAAAACAGATATAAACAATATAACTGAACAAGAATTTAGAGTAATAGTCATAAGATTAATAACTGGACTCAAAAAAAGACAGCAGAGAATCTACTGCTGCAGAGATCAACAAACTAAAAACTAGTCATGATGAATTAAAAAATGCTGTAAATGAGGTGCAAATAAGCCAGAGGCAGTGACAGCGAGAACTGAAGAGGTAGAGGGGAGAATAAGTGAAATATAAGATAAAATTATGAAAAAAAGATGAAGCTGAGAAAAAGATATTAAAAAAAATTCTGGACCATGAGGGGAGAATTAAAGAACTAAGTGATTCAATTAAACAAAACAATATCCATATCATAGGAGTTCCAGAAGAAGGAGAGAGAGAGAAAGGGGCTGAAGGGGTACTTGAACAAACCATAGCTGAGAACTTCCCCAATCTGGGGAATGAAACAGATATTGAAATCCAGGAGGCAAATAGAACTCCCCTCAGACGACCTGACTCGATTTTCTTCATGACATATCATAGTGAAACTGGCAAAATACGAAGATAAAGAGAATGTTGAAAGCAGCTAGGGACAAACCAACCTTAACCTACAAGGTTAGACACATAAGGGTAGTAGCAGACCCATCTACTGAAACTTGGCAGGCCAGAAAGGAGTGGCAGGAAATTTCCAATGTGATGAACAGGAAAAATATGCAGCCAAGAATCCTTTATCCAGCAAGCCTGTGAGTCAGAATAGAAGGGAGAGATAAAGGTTTTCCCAAACAAAAACTGAAGGAGTTCATCACCACTAAACCAGCCCTACAAGAGATCCTAAGGGGGGCTCTGTGGGTGGAATGTTGCAAAGACCACAAAGGATCAGAAACACCACTAAAGCATGAAACCTACAGATAATACAGTGACTCTAAATCCATATCTTTCAGTAATAACACTGAGTGTAAATGGACTAAATGCTCCAATCAAAAGACATAGGGTATCAGAATAGATTAAAAAAGAAAAAACACCCATCTGTTTACTGTCTACGAGAGACCCATTTCAGACTTGAGGACACCTTCAGATTGAAACTGAGGGAATGGAGAACCATCTATCATGCTACTGGAAGTCAAAAGAAAGCTGGAGTAGCCATACTTACATCAGACAAACTAGATATTAAAATAAAGGCTGTAACAAGAGATGAAGAGGGGCACTGTATCGTAATTATGGGGTTTATCCATCAAGAAGCGGTAACAATTAGGGGCACCTAGGTGGCTCAGTTGGTTAAGCGTCTGACTCCCATTTCGGCTCAGGTCATGATCTCACAGTCTGTGGGTTCGAGCCCCGTGTCGGGCTCTGTGCTGATAGCTCAGAGCCTGGAGCCTACTTTGGATTCTGTGTCTCCCTCTCTCTCTGCCCCTCCCCTGCTCAAGCTCTGTCTCTCTCTGTCTCAAAAATAAATAAACGTTAAAAAAAATTTAAAAAAAAAAAAGAAGCGGTAACAATTATAAATGTTGATGCACCCAATTCAGAAACACCCAAATATATAAAACAATTAATCACCAACATAACCAATCTTACTGGTAAGAATGTGGTAATTGCAGGGGACTTTAATACTCTACTTACAGCAATGGACAGATCATCTAGACAGAAAATCAATAAAGAAACAATGGCCCTGAATGATACACTGGACCAAATGGACTTGACAGATTTATTCAGAACTTTTCATCCTATAGCAGCAGAATACACATTCTTCTCTAGTGCACATGGAACATTCTCCAAGATAGATCACATACTGGGTCACAAAACAGTCCTCAATAAACATAAAAGAACTGAGATCATACCATGCACATTTTCAGATCACATGCTATGAAACTTGAAACCAACCACAGGAAAAAGTTTGGAAAATCTCCAAATGCATGGAAGTTAAAGAACATTTACTAAGAATGAATGGGTCAACCAGGCAATTAAGAAATTTTAAAAATATATGGAAACAAATGACAATGAAAACACAACAGTCTTTGGGATGTAGCAAAGGCGGTCCTAAGAGGAAAATACACTGCAATCCAGGCCTATCTCAAGAAACAAGAAAAATCCCAAATACAAAATCTAATAGCACACCTAAAGGAATAAGAAGCAGAAGAACAAAAAAAACCCCAAGGCCAGCAGAAGAAGAGAAATAAGAAAGAGTAGAGCAGAAATAAACAATATAGTATCAAAGTATCAAAGAACCTGAAATCAAGAAACTAGCTCTGGACTCAACATCTAGCTAAATAATCTTGTGAAAGTCATTTCATATCTAGATTCCCATTGCTTATCTATCAAATGAAGCCTAGATGATCCATAATGTGCTTTCCATTAGAATTATTTCAACATATGTAAAGACCTACACAGGCTTTAAGAACTTCTCTCCTGTGAACTGAAACTTTGGTGAGTCCTAACTTAAACTGAATATAACATCTGCTTTTATACAAATCAGCTAAGACTTTGTAAATAAGAATAAATCACTCCCAAACCCAGTTCTACAGTCCCATCTTACCATATTATCTCAAAGATTTATTTATAAAAACATTCGGGGCACCTCGGTGGCTCAGTCGGTTAGGTGTCTGATTTTGGTTCAGGTCATGATCTCGCGGTTCGTGAATTCGAGCCCTACACTGGGCTCCCTGCTGACAGTTTGGACCCTGGAGCTTTGGATTCTGTGTCTCCCTCTCTCTCTGCCCCTCCCCTGCTTGTGCTCTCTCTCTTTCTCAAATATAAAATAAAACATAAAAAAATTTTATTTATACATTCATTCTTTTTTAAAAAGTCAAATACGTTTGAAACAAACTTTTGAACACTGAACTTCATTCCATTTATTCTAGTCTACAAGCCTCACATATCCACTCTGAAGTTTTGTGTCAAACAGCTCCTCAAGTAAATTGTCAGGTGGATGTTTCCACTAAGGATAATCTTTCCTTTCCATAGTTTTTATTTGCATGACTTTCAGTCAGCATGGTTTAAACATTACCAGTCCCCCAACAACATGGATGGAGCTTCAGTTAGCATAGTCTACTAACCATGAGTAATTGCATTAAGCACAAACTCGGCTGCTAGCTCCCCAGTCCACAAATCACTATGTAAATAATAGATGAGCATCCTAACCAGTGGCCAATCACTTCAAATCTTTCAAAGTCTGTTAGTGATGGGTCACTGCACATTTGTTAGTCACATCTAGACAGCAAAGCTTACAGCAGTGTTGCTTCCTTGTGTGCCAGTAGTAAACCCACGTGACATTCTATAAAAATAGCCAAAAAAGGAAATTAGCCAACAAAGATCAAAGTACAGCAAAGAAATGAAAACTGAAAGTGCGGCAAAGAAAAACCTGGTAACACCGAAGTGAAATGTGAATCAAATGTTAAATGCAGTTATAGAAAAATATCCGACCAAAAGTGTTGGAAGACTCTAGAAGAGCAGCCACACATTTTTGTAAATGTGAGCTTGTGGATGTAAACAAGGGAAGCAGTTATAAAAAAAAAAAAAAAAAATGGATGACAATGTTCCACAGGAAGTGAAAAACTTCACAATAAAGAAAATCTCAGAGATTATTTCCAAACACTGAAAGCACAAAGGATAAACTATTGGAAGTGATTCAAAATGAGGAGTATGACAATTACTGAAGCACAGAAAAGATGCTTGCTCCACACCGTAATAAGATTATGATGAGAAGAAAAAGTCAAGCATTGTTCAAACTACTCTTGACAAGTTTTTTTACAAATGGAACATTCCAATTCTTAACGTCTCATTTTTAAATTACAATACTGTACAAATATTAGTTTTACTATTTTTCATTTTCCTATATACCTATAACCACAGGAAGAGTTTTTAATATCTGAGCAAACATTTTCAAAGGTCACAGACTAAGAGTTTTTCTTACTTAGTAAGATTGCTTTGAACAGTGTCAGTCTGCATGGTCATTCATTTTTACCACTCTGCAGTACTGTGCAAAGAGATGATTGTCTGTATAATTAGGTTGTATTATTTAATCATATTGTCAAGAGCAAACATATATCAAGAGTATCCAGGTTCTAAAAGACACAGAAAAATCTATGAGGATGGTTATTAAAGCCTCAAGAGGGAAGTGTACTAGACTACTACAATTTGGCTCTTATATGGTCCAGTTCCCAGGTTCTATGTTATGATTTACACATGCAGATCTCTTCTGTTACTATTCTCAAGTTCTGCCTGTATGTCTTCATCTTGAAGATAAGGAAAACAAAATCATGCTGTCAAACCTTCTCAGAGAAGGGGTGGGGAAAGCAAGGCTTCCGAGATTCAGTGGCATGCCTAGCATGCCACAGTAATCTACCAGAGGCAGCAGTGGAATTAAAGCACTGCTAATCTAGTTCTTGTTCCAGCATACACAATGCTGCCCACTTCTGAAGAGGGTAGTTAGTAAGTTTTATTTTTGGTTTCGTTTTTCAACCTTATGGCCTACACAGACCTACTATCAAAGAAAAAAAATACTGTTCTTTTCTGAGCCTCTCATTACTTAAAGATATTTTACAATCATCTACAGAGATTAGAACCCCACTAGTGTAACTTAAGTGATAAAAAATTTTATTTTTAATATTCTTTTTTTATTTTTATTTTTAAATATAATTTATTGTCAAGTTAGCTAACATACAGTGTGCTCTTAGTTTCGGGGGTAGATTCCCATGATTCATCACTTACATACAACACCCAGTGCTCATCCCAACAAGTGCCCTCCTCAGTGCCCATCACCCATTCCCCCCCCCGCCCCCATCATCCTTCAGTTTGTTCTCTGTATTTAAGTGTCTCTTATGAGTTTGCCTCCCTTTCTGTTTGAAACTATTTTTCCCCTTCCCTTCCCCCATAGTCTTCTGTTAAGTTTCTCAAGTCCCACATATGAGTGAAAACATGTAATATCTGTCTTTCTCTGACTTATTTCTAGTGAAATAATACCCTCCAGTTCCATCCACGTTGTTGCAAATGGCAGGATTTCATTCTTTCTCATTGCCAAGTAGTATTCCACTGTATACATAAGCCACATCTTCAAGTGATAAGAAACTTAAAATTTCATTAACAATGTATCCTGGATGGAATCCTGAGACAGAAAATAAACATCAGGTACTCTAATGTACAATCTTCTCTGTACTATCTTCACAACTTCACTGCAAAACTAAAATTATTCTAAAATTTAAAATTTATTTTTTTAAGAAAGTATTGCACATAATTTTTCATCTAACAGTTAAGTCTTTTATTACTGCTGGGATCTAATTAAATTTTTGAATCAAAGGTACTAAACGTACTAATAAATTTCTACTCCTTAAAGTAGTGTTTCTTAAGCTATGTCCAATGAAATCCTCTTAACCTCCAAAGGTGATTCTGCCTCTTGGAAATAGGGGACCTAGCCAGTGGGTCTCCACTACAGCCCAATTCCCATCCACAAGAAACATCTAAGTCTGAAACAAAGATTATGCTAGAAAGAAAAGCAGCCTAAAGACAGTAAGATTCATGATTAAGGAATATTTCAAATTCACAGTTCCTCCTAACAGAGCACTAAACTGACGACAAAACAAAAACTAAATGGAAATTCTAACCTTGAATCCATTACTAACCAACAATGTAAAATCCTATGATTTTTTAGCCCTCATTTTTCTCATCTCCAAAATAAGAAGACCAAGGGCACCTGGTAGATCAGTTGGTTGAGCCTCCAACTCTTGATTTTGGCTCAGGTTATGATCCCAGGTTCCTGGGACTGAGCCCGCGTAGGGCTCTGCGCTGAGCGTGGAGCCTAAGATTCTCTTCCCCTCTGCACCCTCCCCTCTCAAATAAAACAAATAAGAGGACCAAATGGTATGGCAAAGTATGTTTCAGCTTAAAATTCTCAGCCTGAGTTTTTCTCCCCTTTTTTCTCCCCAACTTTTCTTCTAGTAAGAAGAAGGATTAAAGTATATGACTTAGATAAGGCACATTAAAATATAATGCCTTAATAAGGATCAAAAAATATTTGACAGCTATCTCTTTTTAGCCTATCGAGTAACTTTTTAATGATTTTTTCAAAGTTTATTTTTTTGTAATCTCTATACCCAAAATGGGGCTCGAACCCACAACCCCTAGACCAAGAGTCCCATGCTCCTCAGAATGAGCCAGCCAAGCACCCCAAAATATGTATGTTATTACATGACCTAGCTCATCTCATTTTAAATTTCAAGCTACATTATATTAATTTCACAAGTATACAGGTACTATTTCCCTGCAAAGAATACGAAAGTATAGCTAACAGAAAGTATCATTTAAAAAGTGCAAAGCTGCTTCTGCATTCATCTCCCTCTCAGTTCAACAATACTGTCAGTAACGTAAGGCACATAAAATGAACAAACAAAACTGAAATTGACCAAGTTTTTAGCAATAGTTTCAAAATGAATGTCAGTGAAGAAAACTCAAATGCCTAAAATACATCCTTAGTAATTATGCTAAGGTTTCATATTTCAAAAATCTGAAAACATGGTGAAAATGTAATAATCGTCATTCTGAAACATAAACTAGAAAATACAGGCTTCCAATGGATAGGAAATACGCTAATAATCAGCAACATCTTTATAATTTATATTCGACTTCCTTAAATAATGACTAAAAGTGGTTAACGAAAAGTATCTGCCATTACTATCATCTAATATTTGCTCTTTTCAAAATATTTCCACACTTTCTCATATGTATAATGTTAGGGGGGGAAACATGTTTAAATAAACGATGCAACCCACAAAATGAAAACTACCAAATTAAAATGTACCATTTTATTACTACATTTTCAGGAGCCCATACTGGGAGGATTCCTAAGAGGGATATGGCCCCCTTGGAAAGCACAGTGGATTTCAGAGAGCACGTACGATGAAGTTGTAACGCCAAAAGCTCGTTTTTAAAATAATCCTTGTTTTTCTAGTTCAGTCACACCTCAAGTACCGAAATACCCCCGACGCTAGAACTGTTAAAGGGCCTATCACCTATGACACCCGTGCACAATAAAGATTAGATTTACAAGACCTAACTTTTCATTAAAATGTATATTGAATGTATGCCAAGGTATAGCCTTACAGATTCCAACAACATATACCGCAACCTTCCATTTTTTTAGCACATATACACTTAAAATACATTTAAAATGTTGTTTTATTTAAAATTTAAAATTTTGTCTTACTATGCAATGATGGCATGAAATATTAAAGCACACTGTTCTATGGCCTGGTTTCAACTATAATTAGGAGAAATGAAAGATCAGACGTATGTTTAAGTGGCAAAACTTAAGGTTTTCACTTTAATATATTGTAAAATGGTCACGTTTCGAAAATCTCAGTGTTAATATTTAACTTCAAAGTCTGTGCTCATAGGAAACCAAGCATTGCACTCAGCACGGGAAAGGAGTTGAACAGTCTAAGAAAACAAACCACTTCTTCAATTAGCGTCTTCTTGCTCTATGTTTTTATTTTTTTTGCACTACACTTTTGCACTTAAACGAATAAAAATACAACACGTATTCAGTCAGGTAAGGATGATCATCATTTCTCCGTTATACAAAGAGCAACCGTCCTCTTCTCCTTAGTCCTCTCCTCCACCACCCATATACAGGCAAGCCCAAGAGGACGGGAGCCCCTCGATCCAGGACGCCCCTTACCCCGAAACCCTCCGGTGCCGGAGGCTGACACTGCCCCCTCGGGCCTCCTCTCCTCTCTCCCACACTGCCCTCGGCTCACCGATCTGACCCGCACCCGCTACCCCTGCGTGTGCGGCCGCGCCGGAGCCACCCCGCCCCCAGCCCGCGGGCGCGCGGCCGACGCGCAAGCACGACCCGCCACCCCCGACGGCCGCCCCGGGCCCTCGGCGCCGGCGCCCGACCCGCCCGGACCCTCCCAGCTCCCGGGCTTCGCTCCACGGGGAGCACGGTGTCGGAGAAGGCGCACTCTGGATTCTCCCACACGATCAGTGCCCAGCCGCCAGCAGCAGGCGGAGGGGCAGAGCCGGGCTGGAGTGGGAAAGCAGGCAGCCCAGCCCGGGAACCGACCTGTGGAGACCGCCATCTTCTCCTGCAGCCCGACGCAGCCGCCTGCACGCACAGCGACGTAACGCGCCACTTCCGGGAGCCGCGCGCCGCCCCGCCCGGCGGCTTCCCGGCTTACGTCACCATAGGCTCCGCCCCCGGCGGCGGTCGCTCAAGCCACCTAGCCCAAGGGTATACAGATCCTTGCTGCGGTTTGGGTGACTTCCTAATATTATACATTGATTCAAAGCAAAACTTAAAGTTCATTAGGAGACCAAGTTACGTCAGTCGCCCTAATGTAGAGCAAACAGACAAATGGAAGATTTTTTTTTTTAAGGCATGTTCTGTAGAGGGAGGGGAAGAGGAGGGGGAAATTTATTTTTAATTTTTTAAAATAATTTATGAAAAGGCCTGTGCAGTGGGGCTGCAGTCCCCAATACGGCAGGCATGTGTGCTAAGAGCTCGTGCGCGATGTGCTGTAAGGAAGACCGCGGTTTGCAACACCTTAATATGTTAACCACTATATATGTGTATATGTATACATATGTGTGTATATATATACATATTCATATAACATTAACAATGTTTTATGTTGACTAAATAGTGAAATGTTTATTTTGATATATTGAATTAAGTGAAGTATATTATTAAAAGTCATAACGGAATAGGGCATTGGCAATTCTGTGTTTAAAAATGATTCAGAGGAGTTGGGCAAAAAAAATTAAGAACCCCTTAGAATTAAATGAATTTTTATCATTCAAATTTTACTTTTGAGATAATGCATGATAGTGAAACATCAAAAATCTTTGTCTAAGTCTGAAAAGTTATTTCAATAGAGTATAAAATAAAATAAGTAGTTAGAAAGCATGTGCTTCAAAAAGCAAAGATTTTGCATCCTTAGTTTTCACTATAGCAACACAGTAGAAATGTTGCCATCTAGTATTATGTAAGTATCATGACTCTCAATACCTGCCTCACAAATATAGGTAGCAATATTTCATACCATCATCCCCATTTTATAAGAAATGAAACTAAACCCCCAAAGAACTTAAATGACTTTCCTAAGAACGTGAGTCTACCAGTAGTACAAGAAAGCTGGGATTCTGATGAAGTTCTGATTCCCAAATCAATGTTCTTTTCATTCCTGGTAGCCCTTAAAATGCTGGGCCTAATAGTAAATGCTGATGGTGCTATAGTAGCAGTCAGGAGTCTGAAGTTTTTACTATAACTGGTTCTTAGTTCTTTCCATCCCACGTACTTATTTACCCCATCTCTTCCATGTTCTGGAGCTTTGGAAAAAGAAAAACCCTATTCTTAATTTCCAAACTTAATTTTGACAGCTGCTTTTTCTTGCCGGTCAGTCCCAGCTCTGTCCTATAATATGATGTGAAGCTAAGCAGCATTCTTTTAATGTTAGTTTCACTCTCTGTGGTAGGCAAACCTCTAAGATGGCTCCCAATGATCCCCTCCTGGTGTTCATGCCCTTGTTTTTTTTTTTATAATCCCCTTGCCTTTTGTGGGTTTACTAACTGGCTTTCAGTGAATAAAATAAGACAGAAGTGCTGGGACATCACTTCTGAGCTTATGTTTTAGAAAGACTAGATTCCATCCAGCACTCTTTCTTGCTTCCCCCAAGGGTAGATAGCCAGCTGCCTTACAGAAGACTACCCTACAGAGAAGCCCGTGTAGCAAGGAACTGATATCAGCCTCTGGCCAACAGCCTTGGGGGAAGTAAGGCCCACAGTTCAACAGCCATGAATAACTGAATCCTGTCAACAAACATGGGAGTGAACTTGAAAGCAGACTTTGCCCTGATCAAGTCTTTAGATGATACTGCAGTCCTGGCCAACACCTTCATTGCCTCTCTGCTAAGGCATGCCCATATTCCCGACCCACAGAAAATAAGATAACAAATATTTGCTGTTTAAGCCACTAAGTTTTGGAACGATTTGTTATGCAGCAATAGGAAAGTAATAACATTCTCCCTGCTTATTCTGTGTTAACTATTCTTACAAACATTGTGGGAATAACCATTATACATTTTTCACAAATGTCCACTTACATTTGGATGTTGGTGAACTTCTGCTGACATATATTTACCATCTTATTAGGGCAGAAGGGATGGATAATGGCAAGATTAAATAATGTCCTCCCCACAACAGAATCAAAATGAGCAACTATCAGAACATTGACCAGGTTCGATTCTACTTTATCAATTGTAAATATTTAGTCAGAAAACATTTAACTCTTAAAAAACATAAATATTGTCTTCACATTTTGTAAACAAGACGTGAAAAGCCAATAGCATTCCTACCATCTCTCTAGCGTTCCTTGAAGAGTAAATTACAATACATGGGAGGAAGTCAGATTTTGTGTAACTTGAAAACCAAAATGCTCAATTTTTGCATATTCACAATAGTGTGTAAAGTAACAAGCCTCAATGACAACCAGGAAAAAGAAGGGGGGGGGGGAAATTACTTTAAATTTCTTAGGAGCCAAAAAGAAACAGATGAAAATAGAAAATAAAAATAGATGAAAGAACAACAAAATCAAATTTTTAAAAATGGACTAATCTAATAGAAGTTTGATCAATATGGAAATGAAATTGAAGAAAGAAACAAATCAAAAGATGTCTGTAGTGTTAGAAACAAAGAACAACTGTGCAAGCAAAGTCTGGTGTTTGTGGGGAGCATAAGGCAGGAGGCAGCGTGAAAGGCTCAAGGATAGAGGAGAGGCAGGAAAGGTCAAGGTAAGCAATGGGTGCAGGTGTCCCCATTACCTTCCCACCACAGCTCACTCAGCCCAGCCGTGTGCAATGAAGAAATGATGGATTTGGAACCAGAGAGATCTAAGTCCAACCTCTTGTTCACCTTGTGACCTTAGAAAATACATTTTATCTCTTAATCTCCAATTTCTCACCAATGAAATGGGGAGAATGCTAGAATTTATACTCAACATATTAAACATAGTGTCTGGCCCAGTACATGTGCACAATAAATGGTTGCCACTATTATGATGATTACACTATCAGAGAAAATTATTCTTTTTACTAGTAGGCAAATAATTTTTATAGGCATTTTGTGTTTTCCTCTGGCTTTGGCTGTGAAGAAACTCAAAACCAAATTTCTAGCACATCTTTAATAAATGTTTATGGTATATAACGTATGTACTGACCTCACCAATCAATTCACTTTGTGTTCTTATTTCTCCCTCATCATACTTCACACTTATTTGATTCCTTATCATGATATTTAATATATCTCTGTAAGCTACCACAAATTCTCATTTTTTTTAGAAAGGACAGTATTAATAAATGATAAAATAGCTATTTATAGGCTTTTGATTTCTATATAACCACTGGATATGTGTCATTTCCTAATCCCTTCTTAAAATGCTCAATCATGTGCTCTAGTGAAAGACACCCTAAGCTGTTCCTTGAGCAAAAGTGGTTCAGCTACAACAGTTAAACCACCTCCTGCCAGCTAGGGGTAATATATGAATCAAGGGTGTCCATTCTGTAGACTCGCTTGCAGCCTATGTGATGATCTGTCACAACAAACACCTTTGTCAAACGTGAACATGTCTCTCTGTCTCTATTTTCTTACGTATTTATTTTAAGAGAGAGAGAGAGCATGCACGTGTGTGCCCCCACACATGAGCAGGGAAGAAGCAGAGAGAGGGAGGGACAGAATCCCAAGCAGACTCTGCACAGTCAGTACAGATCCCGATGCAGGACTCAACCTCATGAACCACAAGATCACAACCTGAACTGAAATCAAGAGACAGACTCTCAACCAACTGAGCCACCCAGGCGCCTCCCCTCTCTCTATCTCTATCTCTCTCCTCTGTCCAAGAACATGCAAAAACAACTATGGATGGAAGCAGAAAGAAAAGAATGATACATGAGAAGACAGACACATAGTCACAGAATCCCTTTAATGGCAATTTGAAGGCATAAAGGTGACTGGGTCCTTAGATTCATGTTGGATCCCTGTAGTTACCAAAATAACTGTTCCTCTTCTTCCAATGGTAGAAGTACAACTCCCATGAGGTCTCTGCCTCCCTCACTGCTGTTAGTGTCTGTGGTGGGTGGTCTAAGACACCCCCTGATCCCACCTTCTGGTGTTCATTCCCCAGTGTCATCCCCTCCCCTTGAGCATGAACAAGACCTGTGGCTTGTCTTTCTTTTTCCCAGCTTTATTGAGGTGTTATCAATAAATTAAATATTTGTGTATTTAAAGTATACAACATGATGTTTTGATATATTTATACATTGTGAAATGATCACCACCATCCATCACTCACATAGTTCCCCTTTGTGTGTGTGTGTGTGTATGTGTGTGTGTGGTGAGAACACTTAAGATTAACTCTTTTAGCAAATTTCAAGTATATAATACATTATTATTAACTATAGTCATCGTGCTGTACATTAGGTCTACAGAACTTATTCATCCTATTACTGAAAGTTTGTAACTGTTGATGAATATTTCCCCATTTCCCCTACATCCTAGCCCCTGGCAATCGCTGTTTACTCTCTCTCTGTTACTATGATTTTTTTTTAAGATTCCACATATAATTGAGATCATACTAAATTTTTTTCTGTGTCTGGTTTATTTCATTTAGCATAATGTCTCCTAGGTTCATCAGTGTTGTCATAAAACACAGGATTTCCTTCTTTTTTTAGAGGAAAAATACTCCATTGTAGGTATACACACCACATTTCCTTTGTTAATGAATGCTTACATTGTTTACATGTATTGCCTACTGGTAATAATACCGCAGTGAACATGGAAGTATAGATATTCATCTCTTCAAGATGGTAATTTTATTTTCTTTGGATATGTACCCAGAAGTGGGATTGCTGAATCATATGGTAGTTCTGTTTTTAATTTTTTGAGCAACCTCCATATTGCTTTCCATAGTGGCTGCACTGGAACTTGTCTTTAATCATTAGAGAATATGGTGAAATGATGGGATATTACTTATGCAATTATGATGCCTACAATTGTAATGATCATCTTACAAGGAAGCTTTTTCCTTTACTGGATTTGAAAAGGCAAGCTTCCATGTTTCAAGCTTCACTTTTGAGAAGGCCATGTGTCAGGAAACTGAGGGCCACTTCTGGCTTATAGCCACCAACAATCTGAGGCCCTCAGTCTGATGGCGTGCAAGAAATTGAATGCTGCTGACAACCACATAAGCCTCGAAGGAGCTCCCTCCCCAGTCAAGCCATGAAATGAGACCACGGACCCTAAACTGACACTTAGACTGAGGCTCTGCAGAGGACCCAGTTGGGCAATGCCCCAGACTCCTGACTCATAGATGCTGTGAAAAACTATATATGTGTTGTTTAAGCCACTACATTTGTGATAATTAGTTATACAGCAATAAAAACTAATACCGTATCTTTATATAAAGTCACCATGATTTGACAAAGGCTGAGAGAGTCTCTCTCTCTCTGTTTTTGACAAAGGAGCCTGACATAATAACCTAACTAGAATTTCTTAGCACTGTGGGGAAAAAAACCCTAATATCATCAAATTATTAAATACACTTTCCCCAAGCTTGTTGTCACAATTTCTACCAACCTTAGCATTATATTATATACCTAGATTGCAACAGCCTCTCAGCTGAACTATCCTAAATATCAATATTTCTTAAACATTGATTTTATTCTGTCCTTTCTAATGGAGAAAATCTACATTTGCTCCCTTTTGCTTACCATTGGGTTGGCAATGAGTTTCATATTTATTGTCAATTATAATCAATTCATAATGGCTACCTGAAGAGCTATTTGGAGAATTCTAAGCTCAGCAGAAAAAGAAGTGCTGTCATCAAAAGTTGGAGTCTGCCTTAGGAAGTTACAGCAAACAACTGTCCACTTAACAACCAGGCCAAGCCTATCAAGCCCAAATATCACTGTCTGACCTTCACAAACTTCCAAAATCCAGCCTCCACTGACCTCTCCTGTATTATTTCTCATCACTGTCCAATGGACACCCTGCACTTTAATCAAACTCTCTCAGTTCGCTACTGCTATGTGCTAATTGCCACTTTCATGTTGTATCTCTACCTTAGATTTCCCCTCTCTCCTCTACCTTTCAATTTTCTGTCCTTCCTTAGGCCAAATTCAAATTCTAATTTCCTGAATCCTTTCCTGATTAATTTTTCTTGTCCTTTCATTAAACTGCTCTACCTCTTTTCATCTGTACTAGGGAGGTAGTAGAGGAAAATACAGACATGTTCTGTCTGCAACATAAAAGATCCAATTGAAGCCAACTAACTGTTGACTCAGGAAGTTGTAAGGCCTCAAAAACCAATACATTCATATACTTTATCACAAGTGGGAAGCTCAGTACCTATGACTGAAACACCTTATGCACATATATACATGTAAAACCTCATTATTCATTCTGGTAATATTTCTTTCTTCTCAACATTGTAATGCTATCTCCTTTGTGTTGCCCTTTTGTGGCTGGGCTTTTTTTTCCTCTTGTTTGGAACAAATTTCAACCATTTATTTAAAAAAATTATTTTCAATATTTATTTTTGAGAGAGAAAAACAGAGCATGAGTGGGGGGAGGGGCAGAGAGAGAGAGGGAGAAACAGAATCTGAAGCAGGCTCCAGGCTCTGAGATGTCAGCACAGAGCCCGACGTGGGGCTCAAACTCCCCAGCCTTGAGGTCATGAGCTGAGCTGAAGTCAGATGCCTAACTGACTGAGCCACCCAGGCGCCCCACAGATTTCTTTCCTCCAAAGCTGACCTTTCTCCACTGTTGTTATCTTTTCCCTTAAAAGCCTTAAAAGCTGAAAAGCCTTCCAGTATTGAAATAATGTCTAATTATGGACTCTGATGGTTAATTCCCAGTGCTCATCCTACCTGACCTGCAAGGAGATGATAGCATAATTGACCATTATGTTATCCGGGGACTAATTTTTTCATTTGGCTTCAAACTCACCACACTTCCCTGGTATTTTAAGGGTAACTGTGATTCGTTTTAATCAGATATGGTAAGACACGTAGATACAGAAATGACTGTCATAAAGGAAGAAATCTGTTATACTCACAGTTCCCTAGGAAAAGTAGGCAGAGTATACCATTTGGGCCACATGGAGAAGCACCAGGGTCAGTTAGGAGGCAGAGTAGCTGAGGGGGAAATGTAGACAAGAATCTTTATTGCAGATTCCACAAGAAAGAATGGACAAGGCAGGATAAGCAGGCTGAGGATTGGCTAATCTAAATAATTTCAGTGGGGGGGGCGCCTGGGTGGCTCAGTCAATTGAGCATCTGACCTTGGCTCAGGTCATGATCTCACAGCTCGTGAGTTCGAGTCCTACATTGGGCTCTGTGCTGACAGCTCAGAGCCTGGAGCCTCCTTCCAATTCTGTGTGTGTCTCTCTCTCTCTCTGCCCTTCTCCCACTCGCGATCTCTCTCTAAAAAATAAATAAAACATAAAAAAAATTAAAAAATATCTACTAAAGATTAATTTCTAAAAAATAAAAATAAAAAAATAATTTCAGTGGGTTCCAGGACATAAGGGATGTCTCTAACTTGATGCATTGCTTGGGAGTGATTAAGTCAGGGAATAGTGATCCAGAGTGTGAGAGGATAATAAAGGAGGTGATGGAGATGTAAACTCTGGATTGCTTGCTTTGCTTTTGAAAGGCACAATCTCCAGAGAGATATTTACCATTTTGAGGAATTTGCTAACCCTGCAGGGGCTATACGTCAAGTCTTAGCAAGGGCAAAGGATATCAAAGCATCAAAATACAGAAAATAGGAGCACCTGGGTGGTTCAGTTGGTTAAGCCTCTGACTTTAGCTCAGGTCATGATCTCACAGTTCATGAGTTCAAGCCCTGCATTGGGCTCTGTGCTGACAGCTCAGAGTCTGGAGCCTGCTTTGGATTTTGGGTCTCTGTCTCTCTCTCTCTCTCTCTGCCCCTTCCCCACTTATGCTCTGTCTTTCTGTCTCTCTCTGTCTCTCTCTCTCTCTGTTAAAAAAAATAAAAATACAGAAAATAAAAGACATGGTTAATACTCCTCGTCTTCCTCCTGCATCACTGGCCATTCCTTCTGAGTCTCCTTTTCTGATTTTTCCTTTTCTGTATGAGTCAGAGCATTGAGGGCTAGTTCTCAGTCTTTGGAAGTTTTTTTCTCTCCACATTCCGTTAGTGATCCCATCTAGGCTCATGATTTCAAGTGGTGTCTATATGCTTTGACTCAAAAAGTCTTTCATTTCTCCTTCTCTTAGTTCATGTATTCAGTCCATCTGGAAGTTCTGCTGGCCTTACCTTCCAAATATATATGAAATGCTACTCTTCATGGTGTCCACTTGTCTTGCCCTGCTTCCCTGCCCTGCTGCAAGCCTCCGTTGTCTCTCACCCCACTTATTCCAAGAGCCTCTGTGCTGCTACCCTTCCCCCAAATAACTCATTCTTACCATAGTAGCTAGAGTGATCATTTTAAATTATAAATCAGATTAAATTATTCTTCTGCTCAAAAATCTCCACTGATTCCCAAAATATGTGGAGATTGAACAACATATTTCTAAATAACACAAGTCAAAGAAGTAATTTATAAATATTTTTAAATAAATGAAAATGAAAACACAACTTATTAAAATTTGTGGGATACAATAAAAGCAGTGCTTAGAGAGAAATTTATAGCATTGAATACATGTATTAGAAAAGAAGAGAGCTAAAATCAGTCATCTAAACTCCCATTTTATGAAACCAGAAAAAAGAAGAGAAAATTAAATCCAAAGTAAGCAGAAGAAACAAATAATAAAAAATAGAGCAGAAACCAATGAAATTGAAAATAAGAAATCAATAGACAAAATCAACAAACCCAAAAGCTGGTTCTTTGAAAAGAACAATAAAATCAATAAGCCTCTAGCCAGACTAACTAATAAAAAGAGAGAGAAGAGAGAGAGAGAGAGAACACAAATTACTATGATCAGAAATGAACATTAAAAGTACAATAAAAAAATACTAAGATTAACTCTATGCCCCAAATTCAACAACCAATTCCCTGAAAGACACAATCTTCCAAACTCACAGAAGAAATAGACAATATAAATAGGTCTATATCTATGTTCTAAAACAGAAAGCACCAAGCCCAGTTGGGTTCAATGGTAAATTCTATCAAACATTTAAGAAACGGGAGTACCTGGGTGGCTCAGTCAGTTAAGGGTCCAACTTCAGCTCAGGTCATGATTTCACAGTTCATGAGTTCAAGCCCTGCCTGCATCAGGCTCTGTGCTGACAACCTGGACCCTGGATCCTGCTTCAGATTATGTGTCTCCCTCTCTCTCTGCCCCTCCCCTGCTTGTGCTCAGTCTCTCTCTCTCTCTCTCTCTCAAAAATAAATAAACATTAAAATTTTTTAAAAAAAATTTAAGAAACAGTTTATACCAATTCTCTTACAGTGTCTTTCAGAAGATAGAATGGGGAGAATACTTATTTCATTCTATGAGGCCAGCATTATCCTAATACCAAAACCAGAGAAAGACATTACAAGAGAAGAAAACTACAAACCAGTATGTCTCTTTAACATAAATGCAAAAATCTCAACAAAATTTTAGCAGATAGAATCCAACCATGTATAAAAAGAATTACACAATAACCAAGTGGGATTTATCCCAGGAATGCAAAGCTATTTCAACATTCAAAATTCAATCAATGTAATCAATCACATGAACAGGTTAAAAAGAAAAGCACATGATCATATCAATAGATGCAGAAAAGCATTTGATAAAATTAAACCATCATTCATGATAAAAACTCTAAGTAAACTAAGAATAGAGAGGAACTTCCTTGACTTGATAAAGAACATCCACAAAAAACCATCAGCTGAACTGATACTTAATGGTGACCAACTGTAAGATTTTCTACTAAGATCAAGAATAAGACAAGGATCCCTTCCTCACCACTCCTCAACACTGTACTGGAGAAGAAAGAAAGAAACTGTTTGCCAAAGACATGATTGTTTATGTAGAAAATCTGAAAAAGTCAACAAAAAAAGATGAAGGTAACAAGCGAGTTGCAGGATGAAAGTTTAATGTACAGAGGTTAATCAGTTTCCTAAAAAGCAGCAATAATCAAGTGGAATTTGAAATTAAAAACACATGGGGCGCCTGGGTGGCTCAGTCGGTTGAGCGTCCGGCTTCGGCTCAGGTCATGATCTCGTGGTTCGTGGGTTCGAGCCCCGCATCAGGCTCTGTGCTGACAGCTGGCTCAGAGCCTGGAGCCTGTCTTTGGATTCTGTGTCTCCCTCTCTCTCTGACCCTCCCCTGCTCATGCTGTCTCTCTCTCTCTCTCTCAAAAATAAATAAAACATTAAAAATTAAAAAAAAAAGAAATTAAAAACACAATATCATTTAAATAAGCACCCTGAAAATTAAATTAAGTATAAATCTAACAAACTGTGTATAAGATCTATATGAGTAAATTTTAAAAACTTTGATGAACAAAATCAAAGAAGAACTGAATAAATGGAGAGATATTCCATGTTCAAGAGTAGGAAAACTCAATATTGTCAAGATATCAGTTCTTCCCAACTTAATGTATAGATTCAATGCAATCCCAGTCAAAATCCCAGTAAGTTACTTTGTGGATATGGATAAGCTGATTCTAAAGTTTATGTGGAAAATGGCACCTGGGTGGCTCAGTTGGTTGAGCATCCAACTCTTGGTTTTGGCTCAGGTCATGATCCCATGGTTTGTGAGATCCAGCCCCACATCAGACTCTGCACTGACAGCACAGAGCCTGCTTGGGATTCTCTCTCTCCCTCTCTCTCTGCCTCTCTCTTAAAATAAATAAATAAACATTAAAAAAATAAAGTTTACATGGAAAGACAAAAAAAAAAAGAATACCCCACATAATATAAAAGCAGAAAAACCAGGGGCACCTGGGTGGCTCAGTCAGTTAACTATTCAACTCTTGATTTTGGCTCAGGTCATTATCTCACGGTTCATGGCATAGAGCCCCACATTGGGCTCTGCACTGATGGTGTGGAACCTACTTGGGATTCTCTCTCTCCCTCTCTATCTGCCCCTCCCTGCTCTTACTCTCCCTCTCTCACTCTCTTTCTCTCAAAATAAATAAACTTTAAGAAAAAATAAAAGCAGGTGCCTGGATGGCTCAGTCAAGTAAGCATCCAACTCTTGATCTTGGCTCAGGTAATGATCTCATGGTTTGTGAGTTCGAGCCCCATGTGAGGCTCCAATCTGACAGCGCAGAGCCTGCTTGTGATTCTGTCTCTCTCCTCTCTCTCTCTCTGTCTTCCCCCCACTTGCATGCTCTCTCTTAAAATAAATAAACTTCAAAAAAGAAATAAATAAAAGCAAAAAATTAAAGGAGAAAAACAAAGTTGAAAAACTGACACTACTCAACTTCAAGACTTACTATTAAGCTTTAGTAATCAGGACAGTGTCATATTGGTGAAAGAATAAACAAATACATCAATGGAACAGACTAGAGAGCCCAGTAATAGATCTATACAAATATACGCAACTGTCTTTGATAAACAGCAGAGGCAATACAGTGGAACAAAGATAGTCTTTTTAACAAATGATGCTTGAACAACTCATATCCACATACAAAAAAGAAAGAATCTAGACATGTAGGTACATCCTTCACAGAAATTAACTCAATATGGATCACAGACCAAAATATAAAATGCAACACTATAAAACTCTTAGAAGATAACAGGAGAAATTTTAGATGACCTTGGGTTTGGCAATGACTTTTTAGATATAACACAGAAGGCATGATCCATGAAAGAAACAAATGATAAGCTGGAGTTCATTAACATTAAAATTTTCTGCTGTGTGGAAAACACCATCAAGAGAATGAAAAGACAAACCACCAACTGGGAGATACACTTGCAAAAGACACATCTGTTAAGGATTGTTATCCAAAATATAAAAAGAACTTTTAAAACTTAACAATAAAAAAACAAAAGACCCAATTTAAAAATGAGTGAAAGACCTTAACTGATATTTTACCATAGAAGATATACAGATAGAAAATAAGCATATGAAAAGGTACTCCACATCACATGCCATCAGGGAAATGCAAGTTAAAACAATGATAAGATACCACTACATACCTATTAGAGTGGTAAAAATCTGGAACACTGATAATACCAAATGCTGATGAGGATGTAGAGCAACAGGAACTCTCATCATGGCTGGTGGGAACGCCAGCCGGCAAGACCACTTTGGAGGTCAATTTGGTGGTTTCTCACACAAATAAACATATTCTTACCATATAACAGGCAATTGTGTTTCTCGCTATTTACTCAAAGGAATTGAAAACATATCCACACAAAAACCTGTATGTGAATATTTATAGCAATTTTGGTCATAATTGCCAAAACTTGGAAGCCACCAATATGTGCTTTAGCAGGGAATTGGATGCATAAACTGTGGCACATCCAGACAATGGAATATTATTCAGCACTAAAAAAGAAATGAGCTATCAAATCATGAAAAGACATGGAGAAAACTTAAATACATATTACTGAATAAAAGAAGCCAATATAAAGAGGCTATATATAGTATGACATTCTGGAAAAGTCAAAACCATGGAGACAGTAAAAATATCAGTGATTGCCAGGGATTATGGAAGGGGAGGGATGAATAGGCAGAGTACAGAGGATTTTTAAGACAGTGAAAATACTTTGCATGATACTATAATGGTGGATACTTGTCATTTATACAGTTGTCCAAATCTGTAGAATGTACAACATCAAGAGTAAACCCTAATGTAAACTATGGACTTTGGGTGATTATCATGTATCAGTGTGGGTTTACCAGTTGTAAACAAATGTACCACTCTGGTGGGGGATGTTGATAATGGGAAAGGCTAGGTGTGTTTAGGGGCAGGGAAGTATATGGGAAATTTAGTTTTGCTGTGAACCTATGCTAAAAAAAAAAAAAAGGTCCATTTTTTAAAAAGTCCTCTGGTGGCTTCCATTTTACCCATCTAATGTTCTTGCACTGCCAACATTTTTGAAATGGGCCCAGAAATCTCGATATGGTCTGTTCCCATGCCTACCTCTATTATATATACCCTATTATCGCCTACTCCTCTCCTGTTTGCTCTTTTATATCCAACCCATGGATATAAAACAACGTAGATTCCAGGGTCTTTTCATTGGCCAATAATTCCACTTGGACCTCTTTCTTCCCTGTACATATCAGCTGGGTATCAGCCCTGCCCACTGTCTCTTGCAGTACCTCTGGCCAAAGTCCATAAATGTTCACCTATTCTCAGTCATGATGATCAGATCCATCACCTGAGATCTGGACAGGGATTATTGCTGACTATATTCCATTAAGGGAAACTCCCACAGGAAGGTCTACGCATTTTTGCTGCTCATTCCAAACATCCTTCGGTATTGTGGTTTTTTTCTAAAGTGTTCAGACATGACAAAGCTGTTAGGAGAAAGTAGAGTCATTCTTGATCACCTACTGAGATCTGATTATTCAAATCCAGAACCCTGAAAGTAAGCATTTTCGCCACAATGCCAAGGTTAAAATGCATAGCGCTCTCTATTCTCCTTCTTCCATCTGATAAAATACTGATTGATCATCACAGTGTTAAGTTCAAATTCAGTGGTCCATTCTTCTTCCTCCTCATATTCAGCATCTGAAGTATTATTAAACCTAAATAAACAAGACATGATGAAACCCAAGATAATACAGATTTTGTTGTTACTCCCTTGTTGTTGTTGTTGTTGTTGTTGTTGTTTTCTCACTACATAAGGGGATTCTTAGGAATAGAGGTAATTTTTGAAGTTTTCATTTCCTTAGCTGGGAAGAATGGATAGCTACTGAAATAACATGAACTCTGTGTACTAAAAGTAGGGGGCTGACTCAGTTAAGGCTACATAGAATTCATTGAGAGGGAGGGTCTGACATAAAATCATTTCCTAGATATCCAAATTCCTTTTTTTAAGAAAAGAGATAACAACATTAAATATTTCCTAATAATTTTACTATAATAACTTATTTATGACTCTATCACTTTAACACATACCCTTTTGGTTTCTTGTATGTCTTTCACATAAACATGTTTTCTTATATGCTATAGATTATTTGCTACTTTCAATAAAAATATTTTTCCATTCAGCCTTCATGGATATAATTCTAAAAGCTTTAAAATATGTATCAAGCCATTCTCTTAATGTTTCAGATTTGTCAGCTGCTTCCAATATTCATTATTGTTGACAAGTCTATAGTTAGCGCATTTTGCTTTTGCTGAGCCATTACAACAGGATACGTTTTTAGGAATGTAATAGTGGCATCAGATAATACAACCTACATAGCTCTGCCTATATAAGTGACATTAGATGTTAAAATTTTAATTGTATGTTGCTACAAAGAGCTGCAGTATGGGTGTCTGTGCCAATATACAGTTATCATAAAATAATTCAGTGAGCTTAACAACACATAGCACATCATAAGATTTCTATTACTTCTCTTACAGATTCACAAATTCTCAAATTTCTGAGTATGTTATAAAGAAGAAATACTTAAAGTTATTTTGATTATAAATCAAAATTTTAATTTAAGTGACTAATATGTCTCAATATTTTAAATAAATAAGGCTTCTATGCTGCCCTCATTTAAATTAAATCTATAGTTGGAGATCTTGGTTTGGAAAGTAACCTGACTGATTGAAGATGACTCAGTCATTCCTATCAAATTTTCCATCTCTCTGCATTTTTATTTCCTCCTTTAAAATTATTTATTTTTAACCAGGAGAACATGCTTGAAATCTAGACCTAACAACAAGATTTTACATATAGGACCCTTTCAGAAAAGTCTTATCACCACAATGCATCCTGATGACCCAGTGCATTTATTAACTTCTAATCACCACAAACATGGGCACTCCTTCCACTTCTACCTGGCTGAGAAAATCACAGGATTGTGTACTAGGTCATGATCAGGGAAATCAGAGGATGGGTTGGCTGTGTTTCACAAGGGAAAGCCTCCCTAGAATTTTAGTATAAAATAAAGTGTACTACATAGCAGATGATTATAGTAACACTTCTTATATCTAAGTGGTATCATTTCAGGTGCACATCAACACTCAGAGAATGTTTACTAGTGTGCCCAGAAACACAAATAGTTGTATTATTTGTAAATGATTTTCCAATAATATAATTTTTTAAATGGACCTTTAGTGACTTCTGGCCATAAGATTATCTTGCCTTTAATTAGACAATTGTTGGGGCACCCAGCTGGTTCAGTCAGTAGAGCATTCAACTCTTTCTTGATCTTGGGGTCGTGGTTTGAACTCCATGTTGGGCATAAAAAATTAAAGGGGCACCTGGGTAGCTCAATTGGTTGAGTGTCTGACTCTTGATTTCAGCTTAAGTCATGATCCCAGGGTTGTGAGATCGAGGCCTGCGTTGGGCTTTGCGCTGAGTGTGGAGCCTCCTTATGATTCTCTCTCTCTCTCTCTCTCTCTCTCTCTCTCTCCCCCCCCTCCCTCCCTCCTTCCCTCTGTCCCTCTCCCCCACTCACACACATTCTCTATCTCTAAAATAAAAATTTTTTAATTTAAAAAATAATTATATGTGTTAATCCAAGCCACTGATGACTAAATTAGTCTAGGTGTCTAGGTCTATGTGAGAAATAAGCCCACTGACCCAATAAAAGGAGGGATGTGGAGACTTGGAGTGCAGTGAAGCAAAGCTTTAATCAATGTTCTTGCAAGAGCGGGTGATAGACAGGCACACTCCAGACAGTTACAGCAGGCAATATATCTCCCAGTGTGCAAGTCCCTCTCCTGATTCCTCATTGGCTGAGTACTACAAAGGTTACAGCCTTACCCAGAAGTCGCCTATGCCCATGTAAGGCAAAAAGTAATCTGATTGGAACAAATATACATTCCTTGAGGTGACACAGAGACTTCAGTTCTTTGGTGCATGCTCATTGCAAAGCCCACAAAAAATAAGCCCATGAAATGAAGAGAAGAAGAACCAGGAAGTGTCTAAGGGTTTGGGGCACTTCATTATCCATTGTTGGGATGGGGTAGGGGGTTGTACATACTTCCAGTAGGTTATAAACCTAGTGTTAACTAGACAACATGGCTTTTATTCGGTATTTCTGAAAATGAATCATCTCACTGTCAAAATGAATCATCTCACTTTTCACAGTCTATACTAGAGAGACTATTGTACTATTAATAAAATGTGAAGTTTACTGATTTAATATTTTCTCTTCAAGTATTTATTGAGTTCTTACTATTTTATTAATAAATAGTATTGTGGGAAAGACAATGAAAGAATAAGAAAATTAAAAAAAATTTTTTTGCCTGAGGAGTCCTCAGTTCTGAGATGAGAACAGATGACATGTGAAAATAAAGATATTAGAAAACAATTTTCACATACTATTAATATCATTCAAAAATATTAGAGCTCACACCTAAGGTACATAATTTTAGGTGCATAGACTTGAAGTATATAATGATACCTTCCACCTTCCTGGCAAATTCCTTCAGAATGTACTATTATATGACATCATCAAAAGCTCTTGGCATGGCAGAGCTCCTCAGGGGAAACACTGAGTCTGTTAGTGTGATAGAAAAAAGGCTACACCTGGTCTCTGTTTCCAGTTCCTGGAATACAGCTTCAAACATTCTTGGAATTTCCAGCACGTTAGGAGTGGCTTTGCTATGTTAATGAGGTTACTCATTAAGATACCTTAAGGATGAGGAAGAGTCACCAGAAAGACCAACTACATGACTCAAAGACTGGAACTTTGGGACAGCCCAACCCCTGGGGAGGGAAAGGAGACTAGAGATTGAGTTCAATCTTATGCCCAATTGCTTAGTCAATTATGTCAATATAATGAAACCTTGATAAAAAAACCTCTGGACATGAGGCTCCATGGAGGCTCCAAGTTGATGAACACATTGGTGTAATGGAGGATACCATGTCTGGGCTCCATGAGGTATCTACCTCCCATATCTTGCCATATGTGTCTCTTCATTTGACTGTTACTATCCGTATCATTTGTCAGAGTTCTCCAGAGAAACAGAACCAATAGGAGGCATATACAGGGAGAAAGATATTTATTATTATAAAGATTGGCTTACATGGTTATGGAGGCTGAGAAGTCCCAAGATCTGAGTCAGCAAGTTGGAGGCACAGGAGAGCCAATGATGTTAGTTACAGTGTGAAGGCCAGCAGACCCAATAAGAGCTGATGTTTCAGTTCAATTCTGCAGGCCAGAAAAGACCGATGTCCCAGTTCAAAGCCATCTGGAAGGAGGAGCCCCCTCTTACTCACGGAGGGCCTGCCTTCTGTCCTATTCGGGCCTTCAACTGATTGGATGTGGCTGAGAAAGAACAGAAGACATGACCCCAAAATATGCCAATTTAGCATGTGAATAATTTTGAGCTGGAGGCAATGAGGACCCAGTCAACTCAAGAAACATATTTACCTCTCCCTTAACTACCTAAAAGAATTCAGAGAGGGGAGCTGGGTCAGGAAGAGAGCTTTTATCAGATACCTTTAATCGGAATGACTTGTCCAGATGGCAAATCAAGCATGTACTTATTACACACCTGTTTTTCTTATCATCCTGTGAGTCGCCTCCTCTCCTTTGAAGCTCCAGGCCCCTATCCCATCCCTTCACTCAGGATGGTATAGGAACCTCAACTCCTCAACCTGCCCTTAAGTTTCATATCACTATGGGTTTCCCAAATGTTTGAAATTGAATCTGGTTTTCTCCTGTTAAACTGTCCTGTGTCAATTCAATTATTAGAGCAGCCAAAGAACGTAGAAGGGTAAAAGAAGGGGCACCTGGGGGGCTCAGTCGGTTAAGCGTCTGACTTCAGCTCAGGTCATGGTCTCAGGGTTTGTGGGTTCAAGTCGCAGGTCAGGCTCTGTGCTGACAGCTCAGGGCCTGGAACCTCCTTCAGATTCCGTGTCTCCCTCTCTCTTACCCCCCCGCCCTCACCTCAAAAATAAATAAACATTAAAAAACTTAATAAGGAGGGTAGAAGGAAAAATGTTCCTTCCCTACAGGGCCCACCCACAGTAGGGAGAGCAATCTGCTTTAGTCAGCCTAACAATTAAAACATTAATCATTAAACTTTATCCAGAAACACCCTCACAGACACATCCTCAATAATGTGTAACTAAATATCTGAACACCCATGGCCTAGTCAAGTTGATAACATAATATTAACTATCACACTATTCTTTATAATGAAACTGTAATTATAAGAATAGCACTTTTAGTGAGTTCTGTGCGTAGTTCTGGTGAATCATAAAACCTGAAAGGATTGAAGGAAAACCCACATTTATAGCTGCTTGTTAGCAGTACAGGTGGCCTCCGAGACTCGCAGCTGGCATCTGATGTGGAGGCAGTCTTGCAACAGACTTTGTCTTTAACCTGTGGGATCTGTGCTAAGTTAGTTAGTGGGATCTGGTAGTTAGTATCAGATCAGAACTGAATTGCAGTCCACCCAGATCGGGTGGAAACATAGCATTTTGGAATTTGTAGCAAGGTGGGCAGAAGTACCAGTGGCTTGGGGACACCCAAAACTTGCAAATGACATCTGAAATGGAGGCAGTCTTGTTGTGAGGTCTGTGTTAACTTTGGGTAGTTAGTGTCAGAATTGAATTGAATTGTGGGACACCCAGTTGGTGTCAATGTTTGAACACTGGTAGGCTATAACAATACTTTTTGTATAGCGCTAGTCACCTGTCAAAAGACAAGGCATGCTTAGTGCTGATCATGCCTTGGTGTTTATGGTAGATCATTAAGTGATCTTCCATGGAGTCATCTTCAGCAGCAGTAACGACCATACACTAAGAACACTAACATGACATTGCCCTGAAATACCGTATTGTAAAAAAGAACTTTTGGTGTGCAAGAAGTACAAGAAATGATATTCCAAAATCTCACATAGGCATTTGTTACTATTAATACATCCAGACCCTTGCAGCCTCTTTGTAAGTTTGGTTGCATTTATAAGTCAATTTAAGTATTCGAGTGACTCTATAATGCAAGAATAGCTACATCACCAGAGAAAATCATAGTGTATGTCCAGTTAAATTATTTCTTTCATTTTTGAATGGCTAATGCATTCCCAATGTTCATAATTGAACTACAAGAAACTACACCAAAAAGTCTTACTTCCATCTGTATATCATCTGCCCCATCAACTCTCCAAGTAACCACTTTTATTAGGTTTTTTATATTCTTACAGAGATTTCTGATGCATTCTACCCAATTAGAATGTAGATTCTTACTCCTCCCCAGTGTTTTTTATACACAAGAAGGATAATTAAATACACTATGTTAGACCTTGCTTTTTCTTCTTAGCGATATTTCCTAGAGGTCTTTCCATGTAAGTACACTGAGAGCTGCCTCATTCTTTTTTATAGTATTATTTACATAGTGTTCCGTTGTATGAATATATATAACGTATTCAATGAGCTCCTATTAATGTGTTGTTTCTAATTTTTTTGCAATTATAAGCAATATTCGATAATCTTGTATGTAAGTCATTTCTTATGTCTGCAAGTATTTAGACAGAATTGTTTTGTGCAGTCACTGTGATACATTATGACAAGTTAGACCATGACAATTATTGACAACTAATAGTTGCTTCAGGTCTCACGATAAGCAGATAGTGAAATATTTTAAGGAGGAGGAAAGTAAGATTCTGAGAAGTCAGGGAGTCTTCCTAGGATGTTCAGCAGTGCTGGAGCCCAGGTACCACCTCTGGATTCCAATGTCTGGGCTCCTTGTTATGCAAGGCTGTTTCCATTTTTGTCCCATCACACAGAAATCCTTTCCAGTTAAGCCTGGAAGCCTCATCAAGTCTAGTGATGCAAGGATTATGTTTTCGGAATCTAATCAGACAAGAAATCTTGTTTCAAATTTTCATGTTTCAAATTTTGCACATTCTATTCTTTCCAAATGCTTTCTTCCACAAAATTCAATTCCTCTCTATTTTCAAACCTTCTGGTAAACTGGTTGCCCTCTAGGAAGAATGCTCTGGGGAAGAGGGTGGGGAAAAAAACATGTTTTGCTATATATTCTTTGCTACTGTTTGAAATTTTAAACCAGATATTACCTTGTTCTGTTCTGTCCTTTCTTTTTTTTCTTTTTAAATGCTGTCAATTTTACTTATTTTTGAGAGAGTGAGAGAGAGACAGAGCAGCAGTGAGGGAGAAGCCGAAAGAGAGGGAGACACAGAATCCAAAGCAGGCTCTAGGCTCGGAGCTGTCAGCACAGAGCCGACGTGGGGCTCAAAAGGAAGAGCTGTGAGATCATGACCAGAGCTGAAGTCAGACACTTAACCGACTGAGTCACCCAGGTGCCCCTACCTTGTACTTTTAAAAAATAATTTTAATAGGCAAATAAAATCGCTTTAAAAATATTTTCTTTAAACTATAGCTTCCCCAGGAAGTATTTCCAACTAATCCTACATGGCCTCTTTAAAACTCCTTCCCCACAATTTACCATCTGTATACATGATGTTTGTTATTCAGTGGTGTATGGAAAATCCTGTTTGAGTGTTCCCTTTTAATCTCCAAAGTCTTTTGATTTCAAAAGTAGCTGCGTAAAGGGGAAAAGTCTTAAAAGGCAAAGCACAAAAGTTTAGTACATAGTGTGAACATAAATATTTCAAAATATTCAAGCATACATTAAGGAAATACATTTAAAAGTGGTTGTTTTTTAAGTTTATCTGAAAGGCTTCATGTCTTCATATGCAGGAGACACAAGATGTAAAACTGAAATATTATTTTAATCAAACATGCTTATCAACACCATGAATTAGTCTTTTCCTGGTGGATAAAGTTCTATTGTTTTTTCCTTACAGCTACTAATGAAGCAATAGAATAATCTAACAGGACAGTAAAATTTTTCATCCTGAAAGAATCATTAATATGTAAAATCAGTGTGAAAAGTACGTAGAACTCCACATTCATAGCCTATTTCATTGAACTGTCTGTTCTTTGTCCATAAGAACTAGAGTTTGTATATGATTATATGACACAACCTGGAAATCAGATATTGCGAATTAGTAAGCAAATTGTTTAACATACTTGAAAATTTGCTCACCTGGCATTTTTTCTTCTGAAGCCTCACTAAACTTAGAAACTCATACAAAGTAAAATTTCACATTTGACACTGGTTTGATGTATAACCGTTTAGAAATATTTTGCATTTTGACAGCAAACTTCAATGTTAAACTCAGGCATGAATGATTTCGTAATTTTAGGATCTGTGACAAAGCCACTGAGAGAATTGTTTGGGTCATAAAGCACAATTGTTATAAATGTTTGTAGATATTTACTAAGTAAACAAGTATATATCTGGTTCTAAAGCTTTCTTTTCTACAATTGTCCATAATTTTTATTTCTTTACCTACCTTTATTTTATCCTTTTTTAAAAATTTTCAAGAGTCTCATGAGAAACAGTCATTAAATTTTAATCTTCAGTCAAATGTTGCTTTGTACCAAAAGTTGTGAAGAGGAGTGTTTTGCTAATTAGTTATTTAATTCTCTAGAGCTTTTAGCCCTTTCCAGAGTTCTATAGTTTGGGAGAAGAAACTTTAAAATACAGCTTTGCTGAGCTTGAATGTGACCCTGTGGTCTCTCACATGTTCAGAATGTCTCTGATAACAAAGAAGTAAACTAACTATAACGTTTAGGAAATCTTTTGCTGTAACCTATTTTAAATAATCACCTCAGATAGCTTATAGAAACTGTCATGACAGATGCTATATGCAATTTTCAAACTGATTTAAACATTTTTAATCAACTGTTATATTACAGTATACTTTTCCAACTAAGAACTGTTTTCATTTTTTAAGATTGTGCATTCAAGGTTCTTAGCACTGAGAGACACCAGATGGCACACTTTCCATCTGAAATCCCATTAAAAGAGTAGGGAGTCTGTGCTAGGAGAAGTAAAAGAGCATCTGAGGGCATCTGAGGCTTGAATTTTATCAATAAGCAGCAAATTTCTTCTAATTAGAAATTTAAATCTAAAGGTTGATGCTATTTCACTGGGGCAAAGGAGGGGACCCATCTAGTCTAATTGCTCTCGGGGTGTAATATAGTAAACACTACTGAAGTCTGGGGCCTTCCCTATAAACAACCTCTTATCCTTTTTTAGGAATCAGCCCAGTATTGTAAAGTTAATGTGAGGAGACTGCAAAGAAAAAGAGTTGGGGCGCAACCAGCCATGCACTGCAGTGAAAGCGGAGATTGCACTTGATGCTTATAGAGACTGGAGGGAAAGCCAGGGGGTCAAAGGCAGGAAGGAGAGCAGAAAGGGCGCTGAGGATCCGAGAGGAGCGCCGCCGGGGGGCAGCACTGAGCTGCACCCAGGGGCTTGCAGAGAATGACCTGCCACTGTGTGCAAGCTCACACTTTAAGATCACGCAGTGGAAAGGACCAGGAGGGAACAGCCTGACCCTTTGAAGAGTCTGGGTTCACTACAAATAGCTCTGTTTTATGAAATATCTTTGAATTACACATTATTACTACAAAATAATTGCATCATGTATATGAACATGTATACTGGTTAAATATATGTACATGTGACTGTAAATATATGTATGTGTTTTTAAACTACAATCCAAATACACAATATTTTCACGTAACTCTCAACCCCCAGAATATGCGTAGGACTGTCTTTTGCCTTTGTAGTTTTTGTAATAAAAAAATAAAAATGAACCCATTAAATTACACAGGTAGTAAGAGACAAATAGCATAATTTAACTTTTTTTTTAAAGTTTATTTATTTTGAGAGAGAAACAGAACACGCAAGCAGGGGAGGGGCAGAGAGAGGAGAGAGAAAGAGAATCCCAAGTCATGAGAGAACATGGGGCAAGCTGAGGGCAAAGTACAGACTGACAGCACCCCCACTCCCTGTGCCGAGGTGGGATATGTGTGATAGTCCTTGGACACTCCTGGATGCCCAAGAACAAAGGAAAATTAAATTCCCTTACTGCCTACAGCCCATTGACAAGTCCCTGAAACCCAGCAGAGCAACCTCCCTCTAGGAGCTCAGCTGCCTCCATGACGACACTTTGCTGGGTGTTAAGAAGGAATCTTGGCTTCACATTATCTTGACCCTCCAGGATCCTGTAAGTCTACTTTAACATATAAAAATTTCTTTGGAAACTTCATCTCGACTCCCCCAAGATATATGCTGGCAATCATACTCCAAGCTTATGGCCCCCTGATACTCGTCTGAAGGGTCTCATGACTGAGGATTTACTAAACAGTAATAAGTGGCGTTTTTCTAACAGCACCTAGCCTCTCAAGGTCCTGGAAACCTTGCTTCTGAAATTCCTTAGAGACTTAATCTATCCCTAACCCTCTCCCAACCTGAGGATATATAATCAGTTACTCGTCACAAGCCCAGTGCAGCTCTTTCTGCCCACAGGTCCTGTCCCCGTGCTTTAATAAAATCACCTTTTTGCACCAAAGACATCTCAAGAATTGTTTCTTGTTCGTTGGCTCCAGACCACCCCGTCATCACCCCAGAAGCCCATCACTCAGCACTATCAGTACAGAACCTGATGTGCAGCTCAAACTCACAAACCGCGAGATCGTGACCTGAGCCCAAACCAAGAGTTGGATGCTCAACTGACTGAGCTATCCCGGTGCCCCTTAACTTTTTTCCAAAGAGCAAATTACGGAGACTTTAAGTAATATGTGGAAATTAATGAAGGCCACCCAAATGAGAAAAGCTAGGGCTATTTATTCAGAGCTTGCTATAGCTCTGGGTCATTTTCAATACTTTCTTTTGTCAGAGACTCAAAGCCAGGTAAAGGAGTAGGCAAGTTTTATAGTGGAAAAAAGGGAAGGTTCACCTGTGCCCTGATTATTGGTGATGGGAAACTGTAGCGGGCTGTGATGGGTTAAGGGAACATATCTGACTTTCTCCTGTAGATCCTCAGTTGGAAGTGGGGACAGATACCAGGGAAGCTTAGCTGCCTGGACTGTCACTAGAGATGGCCACCTGACATTTTGCAGGTCTTACAGCACTCTGGCTTCCTGGGCTGTTTATTGTACATGAAGGTCTGGTTATGGGTCAAAGTTCTACTTTTATATACAGTCTGGCTGTTGTCCCTCCCTATATTCAGTCTCTTAAAGAAAGGTATATTCTGTTGCATAAAAGTACATATTTAAAACATTTTATTCTGAAAATGCAGGCATTACTATCCAAAGGAATAGGTCAACATACAGAGTTCAAAGGATAAACACCCATGATTTTTGTTTTCTTTCTTTTTTAAAAAATTTTAGGTTTATTTATTCTGAGAAGGGGAGAGAGAGAGAGAGAGCAGAGCGAGCGAGCATGAGCAGGGGAAGAGCAGAAAGAGGGAGAGAGAATCCTAAGCAGGCTCTGCACAGTAAGTGCAGAGGGGGGTCAAACTCACAATTCATGAGATCCTGACCTGAGCCGAAGCCAAGAGTCAGATGCACAACCAACTGATCCACCCAGGTGCCCCTCTTTCCTTTTTAAAAATTCCACATGTGAGATCATACATTATTTGTCTTTCTCTGTTTCATTTAACTTTATGCCCTCAAGTTCCATCCATGTTGTTGCAAATGGCAGGATTTCCTTATTTTTATGGCTGAGTAACTTTCCATTGTATGTGTACTAGACACCTTCTTTATCCATGCACATGTCGATCGATGCTAGGTTATTTTGATGTCTTGCCTATTGTAGATAATGCTATGAACAGAGGACCCAGGAATTTTCATAAATCACCGAATGAGCCATGGGATCCCAGAAGCAGAGAGGGGTCAGATCCAGTAGTATATTAACTCTGAATGAATCGGAGTTCCTATTTTAATTAAAATCAAAAACCTTTGACAGGTTTTAAGAAATGAGATGCCAATTTGTATGGCATTACCAAATCACAGTAATGTAATTTGTTTTAAAAAGATCAATTTCCAGTGTTAAAGGGTAAATGGGATCATGTGTGCAGCTTACTCACAAAATTTGATGAGAAACAATATTTATATAGCCCCAGATTATCGCCCCACAAGATACTTAGAATTACTAGGGGAAACAATAGTAATTTACAATGAAGAAACCTGGCGGACACCACTTTACTCAAGTGATCAAGGTTAACCATCAGTAAAGGGTCAGGCTTACTAACCGTCTTGATATGATACACTGAGGTCACAATGTTCCTTCTGTGGGTCCTGCCAGAAGTGGATACCCAGAATCTAATCATAGAGACGTCAGCCAAACACAAATTGAGGGACGTTTTAAAAAGAACTGGTTTGTACTCTTTAAAAACATCAAAGTCATGAAAAAAGAAATAACCAAGGAATACTCAGGTTGAAGGAGACTAGGCATGAAAAGGAAATACAACTTGTGAACCTGTCACGGAAATAGGTATTTTATACTTTACTATGAAAAACATGATTGTGACAACTGATAAAATTTAAACATATGTAGATTAGCTAACAGTATTCATTTTTATTATTTATTAAAGTTTATTTATTTGAGAGACAGCAAGCAAGCAGAGGGGCAGAGAGAGAGTGAGGATCCCAAGCAGGCTCATGCTGCCAGCACAGAGCCTGATGCAGGGTTTGAACTCACAAACTGTGAGATCATGACTTGAGCCGAGATGGAGACTCAGATGCTTAACCGACTGAGACACCCGGGTGCCCTACAGTATTCATTTTAAAAATTATGTTATGAAATTATTCTGTGGTTATATGAGGCAATGTCATTGTTTTTAGGATATATGTGGTTTTTAGGAAATTTTTGAGGTAAAGGGGCATCCTCTCTGTAACTTACTCTCAAATGATTAAAAAAAGTTTAAGTGAACGATAAAATCAGACTTGAGAAAATGTTAACATTAAAGGAATTTGAGTGAAGAATATATAGGAATTATTTTTTCTCTTCTTACAACTTTTGTATAAATCTGAAATTTATTTCAAGAAGTTTTAAAAATTGAATTGCAGAAGCATTTTAGGAAATTATCTTAGATTTAGTAAGTAATAGCATTCTCTTAAAGTAAATATGTCCTGACCTGTGTGCTGAGTCACTAAATTCCGATTTCTTCATTCTTGCTAAATTTGGACTCCTTTGGATTGAATTGGTTATATTTACGATGTATAATGGAAGGAAAATGGCATGTGTATATTTGCATAAATCAAATAAAGCCACTCTAGCAAGTCTGGATATCGTCCAGAGTCGAAATCAGAGAGAAAAATTCAAGTGGAATATATTATACTGTCATGTTTTTTAAAAAACATACATATTCGTAGGAATTAAGCTGAAACTGTGTTGTTCTAGTAAGAAAAACCTACATTCTCCTTATTTTGTTCACAGTAACAGTACTGAGCATTTACGGGTAAGCCGTGGGCCAGGATTTGAGCCTGGCAGCCGGTACCTGTGTTACAAGGAGACACCCTTCAGACCCGGGGAGTGGCTCTCGGCCTTTCCTTCCCCAGAGGCCCGAGGGGCGTGATGTGCGGCCGCTGGGTCAGGAGGCGCACCGCTCAGAGCGCCCGGGTCAGAAGTCAGGGGGCAGAGCTCTAATTTAACACATCCTCTTACTCTTCCATTCCACATCCTAAGATGTCATGGATTTCAAGAATGTCCTCTGATAAGCACTGCACTGAGGTTGTCACCATTCCTGCTTTCAGAGGCCTACAGACTACTAGAGAGGCATAGATGTGAACAAGAAATTCACCGAAATAAACTTATATTCAGTATGATGCAACCAGCCAGCAACAGGATACCCACACTTTTGTTCAACTAAAATTCCCTGAGAATCAAACTACGTATATATTTCATTTACATTGCGTATCATTCCCATCCTGGTACTGAATTACAAGGCTTGGAAAAAATTCTAACGTATAAACGCCAGGGAGAAAAGCCTTAGGTCAACAACTATGTGAGTATACATTATTTCCCAAGCGAGTTCAGGTATTTTGAACACACATTATTCAATTTCAAATATGGCTTCCAATCTTCTAGTCGTTGGTGTAGGCTAAGAATTTGGAGAAAGAACCTGGCTCTACTTCCTGTATCAATTCTAACAACTCTACAGAAACGTATAAAGGAGTCCGCTCTGGACCTTTATGACACCTTGATTTCTAGCGGCCGCAATGTAGCGTTTTCAATCAGTTTCTACTTGTGCAAGG
>CM053569.1:77177534-77234923 GCA_028646485.1 Cryptoprocta ferox
GGACGAAAATGGCCTCCAGGCGGGAGGCGGAGCGGGGGCCCTGACCGGCGCCGGCGGCGGCAGCTCCCCGGCCCTCCGCCCTCCGCCCGCCGTCGTTGAGGAAGGCTCGGGGCGGCCGGGCGCCGCGCCTCCGCCGGCTGTGACGCGGCCGGGATCCGGCCCCGGAGCCCTGCGAGGGGACAGCCGGCCCCGGAGCGGGCAGAAGCGGCCAAGCCGGGGCGGCTACGGAGGAACCTGCTTCGTCAGGGCGTCGCGAGGCTGGACCCTTCCCGCAGCCACGCGGGTTCCCCTGGGCCGCCCTGAGGGACCCCCCGAGCGCCGTGAGCCTGCGGAGGGGCCGGCGTAGGCGCCCGACCCGGAAGAGCCCCCAGGCTCAAGGCGCGGCCTCCGTTACGGGAGCTCAGCTGCGGCCGCAACGCGGAATCACGGACAGGGGCCCCGGAACCGTCGGCTGTGAGCCGGCCGGCCCCGCGGTGTCGGCCGGGCGTGTGGCCAGCGGACGAGAGGCGGCTGGCGAGGGCCAGGGGCACGGCCGCCCGGCCGCAGGGGGAGCGGGCCGCCGCCAAGAGCGCGGCGGGGCGTACGCGGGCCCTGCACCCGCTTCCGTCGCAGCTACGGGGCCCAGCCCTGCTGGGGCCGCCGCACCTCACGCAGGGCCTGCCGCGGGCCGGCTCCCGGGCTGCGGGAGCTGCACGCGGGTGGGAGCTTCCTTTCCCTCCTTTCCCTCCTTTCCCTCCCCCCCTTGTTGGCGCGCTTCTGCCGTTTGCTGCCACAGCTCCTGTGTTGGGCAGAGGCTGGGGCAGGTGCAAGCCTGACTCTTCCTGCCTGCCCGTTCATCCGTTTCCACTCCCACATGGATGGGTGTTTGCCAGCTGTTAGACGGGGCTGGTGCACAATTCTTCCTCCACCCAGGGCCGCGCTGATCCCCCCCACTGCAGCTGTTGCCCGGAGCCACACCCAGTCGAGAGGGCCTAAGACAGGACCAGGGAGGGCTATGGACACCAGTGCGTATGGGGACTTGTACCAACCCATCTATTTAGTTTAATCCTCCTTGCCTTTGTATCAGCCCTGGCACACACCCCTTCCATTGGCACCCTAGAGCTGGTGCCAATATCTGTAAGGAGCCCACCACCCCTTTCCCTCGGGATCAGGCAAGGGAAGGTACTGGAGCGCCTGGGTAGGCACAGAAAGGAGAGATCAACCATAAAGGAGTACTTAAAGTGTCAACACTTTGAGTCCTTGATGTTGGGGCAGAGTCTAATGTCTACTTCGAAATGGTGTTTAAAATTCCTAACTGTTCAAGCTCTATTCTTTTAAGTGTGGGAAATGGCTCGGGAAGGGTGGCCCCAATCTAAAAAGACTGTTGTGTTATTTATTTAGTTTCAATAAAATTATTTGTGGACCCTGAAAAAAAAAAAAAAGAAAAAGGCCTCTAAATATCATTCCAAGGTTAACATTTTAAGTTGGACCTATCATTTTCTTTGCATTCTGTATTAATGAATATTGATCCTACATTATAAAAAAAGGCCCAACTCATACAACGACTTAAATGTTTCAGGGATTATTTATTATAGTCCTATTTCCATATAAGATTTCAGCTTATGGTGGTTTTGTAAGAATAATGTCTGCTAGGATTGAAATAAATTTTAAATACAATAGAGCTTAATATATTACAGGGATTTCTTTTGTGATTTCTAAAGCACCATCATGAATTACCATAGAGTGTTTCTTAAAGCTTTTTTTCCCTTCTTAATGAAAAATAATCCAGATAACCCAGTATTACTTATTCAATCATTTATTTAGGAAAAAGTTTACAAATTAGGTTAACCTAGAACCTAATCATTTCCAACCACCTTAGTTTTCTGATATTATGGGAGCCATGAGAACAAGCCTCTGGAAGGAATTACACTTGAGAGTTTTAACAGGGAGAAAGGCTCTGGTCCCTCATTAACTCACACTGAATGATATGCCCTGGCTAAGTTTTATCTCATATTACAAGAACTTCAAGCATATGGATGATTGCCTTTAGAAAATCCAGCACAAAAAACCATGACCCAGACAGCCATCTCCAAAAAGACTGACATCCTGCTATATGTATAAATACAGATTAAAAATCCTGGTGCTAAAATGATGGCACTTAAAAAAAAAAAAACAAAAAAAACACCTCTACTGTATGTCTGTAAATTGGCATAGTAATTTTACTAAAAGTGTTAAAAAAGTGAAAACACACACTTTAAAACTAACCCAGGTTAGAAAATTTTTATGGAGCCAAATAAGGACTTTAAAGAATGCATTTCCACTGAAGGCAGCAGTGGCAGCTGATTGGCCCCTATGCTCTACACATATGCAAGCAAGTGCAACAACCAAGTGCAGACAAGCCACACACAGCACTGTCCCGGAGAGCTTCAGAGCAAGCGGACGGTTTTGCCAGTCACTGTCAAGAAGTCGTCATCAGCCAAGGCACGCAGGGCTTCTTCAAACATATCTTTGGTAATTGCCTTTGGGGAAGAGATGAAAACAATTATTTTACATGTCAAGTACTCCCTTACCTGATAGAGATACAATGATTTCAATTATTTTTTAAATATTAAAAAAATTTTTTTAAATGTTTTTAAATTTCTTTTTGAGAGAGAGAGAGAGAGAGAGAGACATCATGAGCAGGGGAGGGTCAGAGAGAGAGGGAGACACAGAATCTGAAGACAGACTCCAGGCTCTGAGCTGTCAGCACAGACCCTGACGCGGGTCTTGAACCCATGAACCGTGAGACCGTGACCTGAGCCGGAGTCAGACGCTTAACCGACTGAGCCACCCAGGCGCCCCAAATGTTTGTTTATTTTTGAGAGAGAGATTGAGATTGGGTGGGGGAGGGGCAGAGAGAGAGGGAGACACAGAATCGGAAGCAGGCTCCAGGCTCTGAGCTGTCAGCACAGAAGAGACTGACACAGGGCTCGAACCCATGAGCACTGAGATCATGACCTGAGTCAGTCGGATACTTATCCGAAGGAGCCATCAGACACCCCTACAATGATTTCAACGTTAAAGAACCACCAGTCTCTTTCCTTTCTGATGGTTATGTATACATTCCTTAGGTTCTTTTTTTTTTTTTTTAATTTTTTTTTAAATTTACTTTTTGACAGACAGCGAGCAGGGAAGGGGCAGAGAGACGGAGAGAGAGAATCCCAAGCAGGCTCCTCACTGTCAGCACAGAGCCTGATGTGGGGCTTGAACCCACGAACCGTGAGATCGACCTGAGCAGAAACCAAGAGTCCGATGCTTAACCGACTGAGCCACCCAGGCGCCCCTACATTTCTTAGGTTTTAACCCAGGAGGGGCAACTATTTCCCGTAGAGGGCCAGATGGTAAATACACAGGCTTGACATCTGCCCGTATGGTTTGTAGAAATTACTCAACTCTGCCCCTCTAGTGCCAATGTAGCTGCAGAAAATACACAAATGAAGAGGCGTGATGAAAGCAGGCAAAGGGCTGGACTTGGACCCTGGAGTTCTTTACACTGGACAGCTCAACTTTACTTACATAAGGGAACCTGAGCATTTCATCATTAAATTAAGATGCAAGACTGTTAACAGTTTGCTATGTACAATAGCAAAAAACTGCAAACATTCTAAATGTCCGACAACTGGTTAAGTAAATGATGGAACAGGCATGCAAAAGAATGTTACTCATTCATTAAAAATGTTATTAAGTCTATTTACCATCACAGCTGATGCTAATAGCATAGTTTTAATTAACTCCCTCCCCAAAAAACCCTAGCAAGTTATAAAACAGTGTAACTCTAACCATGTTCGTTTTCCAAAGATTATGTATGTGTACATAAACACATACAAAATCTATCAAAGGGAGTACAAGAAAATTTTATGATTATTTCTTGATGATGGGTTTATGGTTGATTTTACTTTTTAAAAATTCATTTCTATATTTAAGGAAAAAAATAAAAGGAAACCCTTAAAAGCAGTATTAAGGAAAAAAAAAGAAAAACTCTATTAAGCAAAAAATTGAACACTTACTATGTCAGATTGTCCACGGATATCTTCAAAAAGTTGCTGATATTTTAGAGCTGGTGTTTTGCCCTTAGATAAAATAAGCTTTTTCAATGCTTCAGCTAACTCTTCTTTCCGTTTACGAGAGGTGGCACTCATTCCTGATGTAAAAGAAATTAATGAAAATATTTCTGCTACAGGGAAGTGAAATACTTAAAATTTCCATAAATATTTTAGTAGTGTTGCCACAAAAAGGTTAGGGGACAGTTGGCGGAATGCCAAAATACATTCACCATTGTGAGGTCTGAATTCTCTGCTGTTTCCAATTTACTTTAAGTGAGTTTAAGCTAGTTTCCACTAAAACACAATCCACATAATCTGAAAGGCAAGCAGTGCTCATTAAGAAATGAACTACTTCTTTAAAATGGGCTAACACAGGTGCCTAGAGAACAGGAGACAGAATCCCTGTGAAATCAGATACAACACTGTGACATGCACATGTGCTAGTGCATTTTTTTCTTAGAAGTTAGTGTATATTTTTCTCACAACTTTTAATAAATTCTCAAAGAGGCCCCAATCTGAAAAGTTTGAGAACCTCTGCTGCTTCAAACGATTTGTTAGCTCAAATGTGAAATACCAAGTACATGCACGCTCAGTGCCCACAGACCTGTAGTTAGGATGGAGATGTCCACAATGCCCGTCCGGGGGTCAGTGGCAGACTGCTTCAGAGCTTCCCGATGGAGGCGCTTTGCTTCTTCAACGTCAACGGCTTCGACTTTGTTTGAAAATCGTACTTTAGCATGGGCTTCTGCTAACCGAATTAATGACTCCAGCTGTCGAGGGTACGCGGAAACCATTCCTCGGCTGCTACCAATCTTCCTCATGTCTACATAAGCCTAGTGCAGACAGGAAAAAACCCCCAAACACCTTTTAACAATAACCTTACTTTTGTGGCTGAACTTTGAACAGTTACTATTCTGTTAAATAAACTACTGCAGCACTGAGGGGAATTAAAAGTCAGTTCTAGCCTTGAGCCTTAAAGCTCATCAAGAAGGTGGGAGCCGATGCAGCTACGAAGAGAGAAGAAAGGGAGTGGCAGTGAGGTGCGTAAGGGCCGGCACTCAGGAGACAGCGCACTGGGGTCAAGGGCACGCCACAATTCCAGCAGAGGACGAATGTGAAAAATTCCAGCAGTGTGCCTGTCTGAAAGAGATGCTCAGGCACCGTCTCTGATATGCCCCTGCTGAGGGTTTAATGAATGAGGCAGGCAGATTACTGGGATAATGTTACAAAGGTGAGTTGTATTAAACTCACATATATATGACATAATTTTATTACTTTTTGAGCATCTCAAGTATATGATACAAATGGAAAATTATGCATCACTTATAACTTCATTTATGCATTTTTCAGGGGCTTAGGATGTAAAGCCCATCAAAGCACCAGGAACCTTTTTAATATCATAAATAACTTTATCATTATGCACTGTATCCATGTGAAAGGATACTGAAAAGTGAACATCAAATACTTACAGTTCAGTTTATTTTATTTTTATTTTTTTAATGTTTTTTATTTATTTTTGAGAGAGTGAGCGAGTGAGCAGGGGAGGGTCAGAGAGAGGGGAAGATACAGAATCAGAAGCAGGCTCCAGGCTCTGAGTCAGCTGTCAGCACAGAGCCCGATGAGGGGCTCGAACCCATGAACCGTGAGATCATGACCTGAGCCAAAGTCGGACGCTTAACTGACTGAGCCACCCAGATGCCCCAAGTTCTTTATTTTTTACCAACAAGTAAATGGAAGCTCAGAGAAATTAGATGACTTCTCCAGAGTTACAAAGTTACTAAGCAGCATCACTTGTATTTCAAACAGGTATTCTGATCTTAAATTCACTGTGCTTACAAATATTTAATTATAAAAAGTTTGTACAACATATACAAATGAATCCTTCCCCCTTTTTACCTTTAGAAAAGTTAATTTTGCATCACAGGAGGAGAACGCAGTTATAGAAAATAGTATGTTATTAACAAAATTACTGTTTTAAAGGGGATGACCAGCCAATTCCATTAATGCAATTGCCTATGGACTCAACAAAAACATTTTCGGGGTTTAAACAGGGACCTGTGTTACCTCGATGAGAGCCTGGCTGGCTTCCTGGCTCAGCCGAGGCATGACCATGCTGTGGGCATAAGCAATGTAGTCCTTCAGCACCGCCATGTCCATGAACTCCTCCTCCACTTGCTCTTCACTCTGGTAGTACAGAGCAACGAGATGGTGAGCCAGACGCCTGTCGTATGCTTCGTCCTGAGGGTCCAGCATGAGGAATATCAAATCAAACCTGAGAAAATATTGTAAGAAAACTGTTTTCCTGCTTGGGACACCAACACATCCACAAATGTAACTTAAGAACTGCTCCTGAGCCACCGAGGCATGTACAGTGAATGTGCGTGTAGTCAGGGCGGCCAAGGGAGAATTAAGTGTCTGCTGTGCAGTGGTCTAGTGAGCCTTCAGCTCAAACCCCTTGTCCCTGTTCTGGCCCCAGCAGGTGCCTGCTCTTCTGGCCCTTAGGTCTGCCCAGGAAAAGGCTGGTCACCAAATAGCTGAGTCAAAGAAGTAAGATTCCTCTGAGGGAAATGTTATGATAATTTGGAAGACTGGAAAATTTAAAGGAAAATGCATTAAACTGTTTTGGAAAACAAACAAACCAAAAAACTTCGGTTAAAAAAAAAAAGTCTAGGGGCACCTGGGTGGCTCAGTCGGTTAAGCATCAGACTCTTGATTTTGGCTCAGGTCATCTCATGATTTGTGGGTCTAAGCTCCATGTCAGGCTCTGCGCTGACAGCACAGGGCCTGCTTGGGAATCTCTCTCCTTCTCCTGTACCCTCCCCCAAAATAAATAAATAAACTAAAAAAAAAAAAAGTTAAGTAAAACCTAAAAATCCATTTATGAAATACATCAATACTTGTAGTAGTGGGGTTGAGAAAAAGTATGGACCACACAATTCCACTTTCACAAATTTAATTTTTCAGAACCTTATCTGTCACATGAAGTCATTCTCTGTACTTTCTTAATATTCTATAGAGGCTTTAAGACTGAGATGAGCAGTGAGTGACGGACGGGTTTCGGGAGTGACGTCAAGGTGAAATGTCCTAATAGTTTCAAAGGAGTAAATGTTAAGGTGCCACTCACAGCTGAGGAGCAAAGAACAGCCCTTGCCATGAAAACCCGACCACCCATATTGGAAAACTCTGCATCAGAATTGAAAATTTGATACTAGCAGCCACTGAATACTATTATATTTTTTTATTAAAAAAAACTTTTTTAATGTTTTATTTATTTTTGAGAGACAGAGAGAGAGAGAGAGAGTGAGCAGGGGAGGGTCAGAAAGAGAGGGAAACACAGAATTTGAAGCAGGCTCCAGGCTCTGAGCTGTCAGCACAGAGTCCGACGCGGGGCTCGAACCCACGAACCATGAGATCATGACCTGAGCCAAAGCCGGATGCTTAACCGACTGAGCCACCCAGGAGCCCATATATTGTTTTTATTTGGTGCACATGAGTGCACACAAGCAGGGGGAGAGGCACAGAGGACAGGAGTAAGAATCTCAAGCAGGCTCCATGCTCAGTGTGGAGTCCAATGTGGGGCTCAATCCCACGACTCTGGGATCATAACCTGAGCTGAAATCAAGAGTCAGATGCTTAACTGACTGAGCCACCCAGGCGCCCCTATTATTTTATCTCACCCTGAAAATTCTACAAATGGGCCAAGTAAGAACACATCTTTTATGTTCCCATACCTTGATAACAATGTGTGAGGTAGCTGGATATTTTCAATGGTAGTTTTTTTAGGATTCCATTGAGACTCAATAGGATTTGCTGCTGCCAGGATAGAAGTGCGTGCATTGAGCTGGCAAATAATCCCAGCCTGTCAGAGAAAACAGTGCAGTTAGAAGCTTCCCCCCAGTGCTGGCAGGAACAGTGTGAGCTATCTTCCGCTGGCGTGCCCTCTGCCACGTATCCACTGCCACCAACGACCATGCAACATCACCTTGTAAGGGTGATGTCAACAGATCCACCTGGGACAATGCCAATGATAGAGTTTTAGATAAACGTAAACTGCAACTGCATTTTTCTCACAAACTAAACCCCTTGCAGGACATTTAGCACAAACTCAAGTTCTATGACTTCCACACATTAGTGAGTTAGTACAGCAAAATAAAAGATGAAAGAGGATCTTGCAGAAAATACTTTTTCAAAAGCATTTAGCTGAAACCTAGCAGGAAAAGTACTGAAAAGTATTCACGAGTTTCCCAAAGTTAGCACCAAGGTGAACACAGACTAAATTTCTAAGTGTGCCCATGTTCAGCATGGAGAATGGGCCTCACCTTTGCGATGGAAAGAGTTTGCTGTTCCATGACTTCATGTAGTACTGATCTTGTGCTTTCATTCATCTTGTCAAACTCATCAATACAGCAGATACCATTGTCACTGAGGACAAGGGCACCGGTCTGCAAGACGAGCTGCCTCGTCTCAGGGTCTTTCATCACATATGCGGTGAGGCCGACTGCACTGGAGCCTTTCCCAGACGTGTACTGGCCCCTGGGGACCAGATTGTACACGTACTGCAACAACTGGGACTTGCTGGTCCCAGGGTCACCACACAGCAAGATGTTGATCTCAGCACGAAATTTGCCTCTTCCTGTGTGACTAAAATCCTTTCTTGTTCCACCAAAGAGCTGAAGCAAGATTCCCTAAATAAACATGTTTAAATATTCATTTACTACATAGTAACTGAGACTTTGTATAAGCATTAGAGGGATTTTCTTACTCTGTGAATAAAAAAAAAACTATAATTAAGACATTAAAGGAAGGTATAAGAACACAACAGTGCTTCAAATGATCACTAGCCAATCTGTACAGAAGCAAAACAGTGGCCATGCAAATCCCTGTTCTGACCCCATCTGGTTATTATGAGAAACCTCCAACTTCAATGTAGATATGAGGAAATGGACAATGATGCTGTGATTCTTGTCAACCAATAACTAAATCAGACTGTGAGCACCCTGCTCTGTGGAACAGGCAACAACTCTTATCCTTTATGGGCTGGGGGGAAAGGGGAGATGATCTCAAAGAACTACAAGTCCTGATCACAGTTAAAAATCCATTGTTACCTTCTTTATATCTTCGTGTTCATAAATGCTTGGAGCCAAGGCTGAAGCAAGTCTCTCGTAAATGTCTGGTTTTCTGGAAAGCTCCTTAAGCAACTCCACACGCTTCTCTGAAAAAAGTTTCTGCTCTGCTTCTTCATCAAGGCCATGTAGACGTTTTGCATCAGTTTTCCGATAGTGAATGACATCAATGTGGGTTTTGTAGACAGACTTCACGTTACTCACTCGTGAGTTGGCTCGAATAGGAACAGCTCGATAGATGCCTGAGGACACAACCAAGAGACATGCTCTTATCTTCCCCTAAATGGCTCATGACCCAGCACGGACAAGCCCTGCGGAGAGCTGAAGGCTGTCAGATCTTCCACACACAATGCCTTTGTGACCTTCCTAGAACGAAGGACTCAGGCCTATGCTACAAAGCTCCCCACTGAAGGGGGCAAGGCAAGTTGGGAAGATCACAGGTTTTTGAAAAAAGCAGACCTAAAACTGTGACCATCTGTTAGCTCTGTGATCTTGAGCACCTCAGTATAACCATACTACACACAATCGTTCTGAGATTTAAATGAAATTATTTTGCTTTTAGCACAATGCTGGCTTATGGCTGGGTTCAATAAACAGTATTCTGAAATAGTATTTTCATTTGTCTTAAGCTGAGTGTACCGAATCTGCTTAATAATTATTTGACAAAGTACTGTTATTTATTTATTTATTTTTTTTAACTTTATAGTTTATTGTCAGGTTGGTTTCCATATAACACCCAGTGCTCTTCCCCACAAGTGACCTCCACCAAGACCATCACTCCCCATTACCTTTCAAAGTACTGTTATTTAGAACGAAGTCCTAAAATCTTGTACTGAAAGTTTGGAAAGAAAGGAAATCCTAAAAGCTCTTTTAAAAATTACTCAAAAATTATTTCATAGACAAGACAATCTACGGAGTCAAAGGTGAAGATATGATAAAGGAGAAACTAAAGTGTTTCTAGGTGAATGGCCATGCCCCAGTGTGCTTCTTAAAGAATATAATTTAACAACATTAGAAGTAAATGAACAATCAACCCTTCAAACATATCAACTAATTTATTCTCCAAGAAGTGCTTCCCAACCTGACAGGTCTACGTTTATCTTTCTTGACTTTCAACCTAGAAGGCTTGGACTCTGGACAAACCATTTTCCTGCTACTTTTTGAGGAGCAAGCATCTGTGCCCCCTACCACAGCCTTCATGACAAATCTCCACAGATTGCTGGTCCTTTTGTTTATTTAACGGATCAATGTAATTCTTTTTCCAGACATAAAAACCAGTTTATATGTAGTATTCTGAGAGTACACACCTGTCTTCACGGCAAACCAGGTTAAACCAGTTTATACGTAGTATTCTGAGAGTACACACCTGTCTTCACGGCAAGCCAGGTTAGGGTGGACGATGATTCAAAGTGGCCTATAGTTATCTTTACTCGCGCTTGCAAGGGTTCACTGTTGCAGAACAGCACACGAGATCCTTGTTTTGCATCTATACAGTGCTTCCCGCAGCCCCCTCCCCAGATACATGCACGTCTGTCATTCATTAGTTCCACTTGGCAATTGAGGAAATGAAGATAGCAGACTCAATACTTTATCAGAGATTTCAGAGCAGTAGGGTGGCAGAACTCATGACACATTCTCTCGCGTTGTTAACAGACTACAGGTTGCCAGGTACAGCGCTGGGCTTCATACTGGGGAGACACAGGATGGGAAGTCCTCGCTCATGGACACAACCAGCAGGCTGCCCCAGGAGCCACGGCCGCTCCCTGGACGCAATCTCCAAGCTGCCCTCAATGAAGAACTGTGCCTGCTGTCCAAGCACACTCCCTTTGAGAAACCAGGTGCTCATGCTGCTCTGAAGCAGTTCGAGGAAGACTGGCATATTTGCATCGTGCAGCGGCACAAGCACTCTCTGGGCCAGAACAGGGGAGGAGCCCTGGGCCACAAATCAGAACCTCAGCTACAGGATCTGTGAGTCTCAATCTCCGCTTCCTCTAAAATACCATAATGTGACTCCTGTGCGGAGGCAAAGTGCTCTGACCCATTCTTCTCTGTAACAAGTGAATGTTAACCCTTGGCTATTTAGCAAATTGTTTAAAATTCCAGAGTTGGTGAGGGCTGCTTCCTGGGCCTGCTGGTTTAATTTCAATGTTACCAATACCAGCCTTGTCTGAGCTGTTTTCTCAGGGCACCAACACTATCAGGTCAAAATACACTCACGGCTCTGGAACACGGAGATAGTAAAAGCAAGCAGCTGCAAGGACAGTGAATGGAAAGGTTCTATCCTGCTAGATAAAAAGGTGGTTAAAGCATTACATCTCATTTTCTCCAGACCTGAATGACAGCTGCAGGCAGGACCAAGACAAAGGACTAAAAACTGCCAAAAAAAAAAAAAAAAAAAAAAAAACCCCAAGACAGACTTATCTCCTTAATACAATTTACATTCTTACCTGTAACGTTCACTCTGTCTCCAGGCTGAACCTTGTCAACAAGATCATTGTGAGCAAAAAGGATGACAGTGTGAGGTGTCTGCCCTGCAGGCATGTCTTCAGGAGACTCTTGAAGTTTGATCTGAAAGAGCAGTGGAAACGAAATCTCAGGAAATGATGAGCGTAATTTACACAAAACTGCGAGTCTGTACCACTTACAGATAACTACTTTTGATGTTTACCATGTTTATTTTCAAAACACCGTTCTTTGCTTTTATCTCCAGATAGCTAACATTTTTTTAAAAAGCTTTTAATGTGACATGAACACATTTTGGAAAGGTTTTGTTTATTTACACATTACCCTATTTGGGGGAAGTGTCTGGTGACTTAGGTGACCTTTTTTTTTTTTTTTTTTTGCCATTTCAAGGTTGTAGTGCATAGTTCTTGGTTTAAATGTCTGCCTGTATTTCTAATAATGTTTTTAGAAGTTACTTCTAATAGATTTCCTGGGTGGAGAAGTACACACTTTTCAGGTTCATGGTTAAGCACTTTTGTGCATCTCTCCTAGTCATAAATACCTGCCTATTTACTCATCTAAGAGGTATTTGCTGAGTACCTGCCCTGTGCTGGACCCTAGTGCTAGGAATTGGGGACTTTGCAGTGAATGAAGTTCTCTCCCTCAGAGTGGAATGAGCACAGACAATACACAAACACACGAGTACACATCGGACTGGGACAAATCCAATGGACAGAAGAAAATACAGAGTAAGGAACACACGTGGTGGGGGTAGAGAAGATGCTTTTTGTAAAGCTAGGTTAGGGAAGGCCTTTCTCAGATCAGGCAACCTCTAGGCAGAGGTGTAAGGATGTTAGAGAGGAAGCCACATGTTCTGAATGGTAAGAACAGCCAAGCAAAGGTCTGGAGGCAACCTTATGCTTCGCTGAGAAGCCCTGTATTAGGAAGTGGTTGAGCCACTGTCACTGAGGTCTGTGGGTACAGGAAGTGTGTTGTGGTGATGTTAGGCCATGTAGTTTGGAGGCTACTCTAAGATATTAAAGGTTTTATTTCAAGTCTGTTTGGGATCTTTAAAGCATTCTAAGAATACTATACTACAAGCTCTTTGGGAACAGGGTTCCCATGATTTTATCTCCAACTCAGCACCACACTGGCATGAGCTGAGGTACATTTGGTCTAATAATTGGTACCAATATTAAAGATTTCTATCTTAATTTTCAATTCTTTGGTTAGTAAAAAGTTGAACACTTTTTCACATTTGCTGGTATTTTTCTTACTGACTCCCCATAGGGGAAATTGCCTTTTGTAGTATTTTGAACACATTTGCTCTACTTAAGTTTTTAAAACTTGTTTAAGCATTGTACAAATTAAAAAACTTAACAGTTCTTGTCCCTGTTGTACTTTTACACACACCATCATAATCATAGCAAACAAATGATTTTGCCTTTTCCTACTTATTTCTAAGTCATCTTAATAACTTCACCATAACATTTTTAGGGTTAAAGAGGCAAAAGGCCCAACTCCCTTTACAATAAAATCTGTGAGAAAAACTCCAGAAAACCTGTCAATTCATTCTGTACTAGCTGAACAGCCAAAAAATGACAAAATTAAACCAAGTAATTTTTACCAATCTTTTTAAAAAGATTTTTAAAGTAACCTGTACACGCAACCCACGTGGGGCTCAAACTTACAACACTGAGCTCAAGAGTCACATGCTCTATTGACTGAGCCGGCCACGAGCCCCAATTTTTACCGATCTTGGAACAATGCCATCCCAAAGCTGAAGGCTTAAGTTTCAAGTACCCAGCCTACAACCCTATAACAAAATCTAGTGCCAAAGAAGGAATGAAATAGCTGAATTCCATTTAGAAAGTCAGGTGTTAGAGGCTTACTAATGGACATGTTAAATTTGACTTTTTCAGGATCCAGAGAGGTAGAACAAAGGGGAGGCCTCGCAGGTCCCCGAGAGGGCACGTACCATCTGCTTGTCGGAGAACACAGAGCGATTATGGATCAGTGCCATGCTGTGGGTGGTGTGGCAACGCTCACAAACGGAAGGCTCAGCAATGCGTCCCCGGTCGATCTCCACCCGGGCTGTGTGGGCACACACTTGGCACTGGAAGAAAGCCTCTTGCATCTCTGGAATCAGCTGGGATGTCCTGATTACCATGCCACTGATGGCGATGAGCTGGTCGATGTCTGCAAGAGGTTGGGGAGAGAGATCAGCTTGTCCATCAGCCACTGTCCACAGTCCAGCAGGACACGGTCTCTTCCCTGAGCTATACTGCCAGGGCAGGTCTGGGTATGCTGTGAAGCCCAGGAGAATCCTACTGGGAGATGCACAGGTACCTGGGGATGGCTGGGGTCAGACAGGTGCTGTGGCCTGGGCACAAATGTTTCACTGGGTACCCTCAGGTCTGGCTTGGCATGCCCTTCCTGTGTGTTATCTTCTTTCTCTTCAACTCTGATGGACCTCTGGCACTCTGCCCCAGGGCCCCCTCTCCAGTAGGCGTCTACCACCTCCCTGCCTGTCTGCCTCCTGTTCCGCTCCACCTTCTGGCTTTGGATTAGAAGGTTTATACTTTTGCTTCCTTTGCCCCATGGCCTTCCACCTCACCCACCGTAACACGTAGAAGTCCTGCTTTCTCAGTGTATGTGAAAAGCACAGGCCCCGGAGCCAGATGATCGGGACTGAGAACCTGTGTGACCTTGAGGATATTCTTAGCCACTCTGTGCCCATCTACAGATGGCTGTGATGATAGCACCTACCTTATGAAGTTGTTGAAGATTAATAACCTGCATACATCAAGCCTAATAAGAACAGTGCCTGGCAGTACTAAGCACTTTTAGCCAGTCTTTATTGCCATTTATGTAAGAAAGCCCTTATACAGAATATTTTTCACTCTTGCTCCTGGTTCCTCTACAATTTGGACCTTCCCCGACAAGAAAACTTTTAGGCAACTAATTCCCGCTGCTGGTTCCAAATGAGTTACACTGTTATCTGTAGTCAACAGAACATAGCCTATAGTCAGCCACTGCTGGCTTTGTGGATTGTTTTAGCCTTCCAGTACTTACTGATTCACAAGGTCTTTCCACTTGGCCCTGTGCTCCCTTCCACCTACCTTCAAATCTTCCTTTCCCCTCTCCCCAACAATCCTTTTCTTTCAACAAGCAACCTCTGTGACAAGTTATACTAATAAATGTAGAAGTTAAAACACTTTTGAAATTAGTTGAGTATCTACAATTCCTCTTCCTCTGAAACTATGATAATCTTCAATCTTACCCTGAATTCTTCACGTACCAATGCTCTGCCTCTGAAAACTTAACTGTAACACTCTTACTCAAATAGTCTCCTACTTTGTCCTCCGTCACCATTTAATGGCCGATCATAGAAGTGAGGTCAGAAACCAATTTCATGATACATATATATATGCATGAATCAATACTGAGCTCCAATACTTGCTTGCTTATTAGCTGTTGTATTTTCTTTTACTGACGTTTGCGTCTTTTGCACGTTCACCTTCAGGGGTATTTAGTCATTCTCGATAGTTTATATACCTTGATTTTCATACATGGCAAATACTATATTTGTCCTGTATTTTCACTCCTATGGCCACTGTCCACCTTAGGACCCTGCTGTTCCACACTGGAGCTACTGTTAAAATCTCCTAACTGAATTTCAACATACCTTGCACACCAGACCGACTCACTGTGAACTTCTGAAGAGAGCAAAAGCCTTCTTTTGCTTTCTCTTGAAAAAGTATCAATGGCTCCCTATCGACTTTGGAGTAAAAAATCTGTATTAAATTGGAATTCCAAGTTCTTTAGGACCCAGCATTTGTTATTCACGCTCAGCTCTAGTTCACTTCTACCTACATCCCCCTTTGTGCTGTCTAGTAATTTCATGCCTGCTTTCCAAATCCTTACTGTAACCCAAATTTCTCTTTCAACATGAACTCTTTCCACCTGGGCCTAGAACTCTTGCCCTCCCTTGGCTGAGACATCTCCTGCACTGCTCTTCTGTTCTACATTTTTCTTTTTATTACTTTCCAAACTAGATTTTTTTCTTAAGCTCCAAGGCAGGGATCATATTTGCATTTATTTTCTATAGTGATTTTAAAAAAGTGCTTACTAAAAAAAATAAATAAAATTAAATTAAAAAGTGCTTACTTAGTAATTGTAAAATTATACTTGGGCAAGTTTTTCTTAAGATAGAGAACTATCAAGAGTTACAACATCTTTCACATAATTTCAGTTAAGTTAAAAGAAGGTACAGTGGGTCCAAAGGTGTATAAGGTAAATGAATGTGCCATATAGTCAATTTATAATCCATTATCACCACTATCACATACACCAATTCCTTTAAAGTGCCTTGATATTGCAATAAGATTTTGTTTATGTATTTTCCTATTAAAAACATTACCTTCCGGATTCAGGTTTCTCATATTCTTTGTCTTCAATGCGTTGAATGGTCTTACTTGAATCTGATGTTCTAAGATTGAGTCAGGGTAACGGTCAAAGAAGATCTCATTGACAGCCATGTCAAAGGTTGGGATAACTTCCTATAAAAATGAATGTAAAGAAAGCAAGTTATGTTTATATTCCTATCTTAGAATTAAATACAAAAAATAAAGCATTTCGTATCAGCAAAATATAAAAACACATGGCATAATCCAGAGGTACCACCTCTATATAATCACAACATGCAGTTCACAAAACCTTGGGTACATTGAGACTGAGCTACCTCATCTTTGCCTATTTTCATTTGGGTTAAGTGTGATCATGCATATGAAACCTTCACAATGTACTGCCATGTCTTAGGCTTTTAATTAGTAACAAAAGGATTCTAAACTCATACTTTTCTGTCTTATTTTTATTTATTTATTTAAAACATTTATTTATTTTTGAGAGACAGAGAGAGACAGATCATGAGAAGGGGAAGGGCAGAGAGAGAGGGACACGCAGAATTGGGAGCAAGCTCCAGGCTCTGAGCCATCAGCACAGAGCCCGATGCGGGGCTCGAACCCATGAACTGTGAGATCATGACCTGAGCCGAAGTCAGACGCCTAACTGACTGAGCCACCCAGGCGCCCCGTGTCTTATTTTTTTCCCATAATGATACCATAATAAATCATAATTATTGCACTCAAATTTGTTAACATTTATTTCCCATTTTAAGATGAAAAAATCAGCCTCTGAGACGCTAGGGAACGTCACCAAGGTCACGCAGCTATTATGTAGCAAGATCAAGATATAAAACCAAGTCAGCTTGCCACAAGCCTACGATCATAATCAATATAGCTGATACTTCAATAATAAAATCTGACCTAAAGCTTAAAAAAAATAATACAGTTAACATAATCCGTTACAGATAACACAAACGTGTAATGCATTTATTTATAAATTATTTTCATTTAAAATAATTTATTTCATCCAACCCAAGGAGCTATCAATTTTAGATTCACCATTATTTTATACACTATTAAGAAACACTGCCAATTAGGGGCGCCTGGGTGGCTCAGTGGGTTGAGTGCTGACTTCGGCTCAGGTCATGATCTCACAGTCCGTGAGTTCGAGCCCCGCATCGGGCTCTGTGCTGACCTCTCAGAGCCTGGAGCCTGCTTCAGATTCTGTGTCTCCCTTTCTCTCTGCTCCTCCCCCCACTCACACTCTGTGTCTCTCTCTCAAAGATAAATAAACATTAAAAAATTAAAAAAAAAAAAAAGAAACACTGCCAATTAAACTATGACATACCACTGACAGCAATACATATCTCAATTCTGGAAATGTAAAAGTATGAGAAAATGTTCATCTTAAAGGAAAACACGATTTCCTTAAGTTTTTGTGCTCTGGAGGCCCAGGAAATTCAGCTGTTAAAAAAACCCTCTAGATATTCTGGATGTTAATATAATTCATCAAGGTCAAAATCAAATTCTTACCTGTGGGTAGCAGATGAGCTGTCTATATAGATTTTTGTCAAATGATTTTATGTGTTCACAGTTTACATTTAAAAACGGCTCCCCAATGACATTAATCTAGAAGAGAAGACAAGTTATGTTCTGCTCGTTGTTTTAAGGTACATAATTGGAATTCATAAGACTATTTGATTACCTCCCCAAGTCGTTGCATGTACAGAGGCTCAGTAATATCTATGCCAATATTTTCTTCTTCTTTAGCCACAGGGTCAATAAAACGCTGAAGGAATCTCTTGATGTGGAGAGAAAAGGATGAAATTTGATGCATTTAGGAATAACCAACTATTCAAAAATGCAAAAAATTATGAGTCCATCACTATTCGGAGACATATATATTGTTATACAGCCAAGCATTATGGCTACTTAAGATATATATAGTTCATAAACCCTTTCTCCCAGAATTTTCAGAGCTGTAAGATATTAAATCACAGGTTACCTGAAAATTTTCTTTGCATGTTGCCACATTTACATCTGTTCCCCAAATCACAAGTTTTTGGCCTAGAGACTGCTCACTCCCCACTATGTCCTCTGTTGCTGGCTATACAGAAAAATACGACAGAACAACGTTAATGGGGAATTACCCATTCTATGTTCCCCGAAAGCCGCTATCAGAAAACTGTACCATGTACTCACCACATCGGACTGCAAATCCACCTGCAGGCCCTTCCGCGCAGACCCCAGGTCAGGCCTCTGCCTCACAGGTGTGCCCCTAACAGCACTCCTTGGAGTTCCCTCTACCCGAGAGCTGGGAGTGCCATATGTCAGTGGTGAACTAACGTCGAAGTCAAGGGGAATTGCTAAAAAAATAAAATTTGACAATCCACAATAAATCCTGGTAGTCTATCAAGTCATAAAGTACGGCATGTTATTGGTTGATCTAAGTCATCTAAACACAACAGTACATAACGCTCCTTGTAACCTGAGGTGGTAAAGACTCCCAGGACTATTAAACCTTCTAGCAAAAAAGGCCCAAAACTTTTTTTCTTTTCTCCCTAAGCCCTAACACCTACTATCTCTGTACTCTTGCTGAACATACTAGCTCATGTACAGTTAGTTACATTAACTTCCTGTTAACAAACCAGCAAATCTGACCAGCGGAAGCATCATCTGTATGTTAACCACAGTGTAACTCAGAACGCCAAAAACACACCTGAAGAATGTATCTGAGCAGGGCTGGAAAACAACGTGTCCTGCGCGGCAGGGCTCTGCAGGTCAGCTCCAGGCGAGGTCGGCATCGGCTGCAGCTCCCCGGTAGAGGTAGAATCTTCGCCTCTACGTCTCTGATACGGTGATGACCTAGCATCCTCACTTCGAGCTTGTGACATACAAAACAGAAAAGATGGCCATTAGTTCTCACGTTGGGTCTTCCTGGAGTTCCATCAAATCTTTTGGGAACAAACAACAAACCAAACAAAAAGGAGGCAAATGGGCACGGGCATGTTTACAAATAAAAAAACAGCTTGGCAAGGGTAGATATGAGGGCCCGGCGCTGCCTGCCTCGCAAAAAAGTGTCTGCACACTAGAACTGGCAGAACGCAGAGCAAAGTCTCGCCGTCTGCACTTCCTACTCCACGCATGACTTAAAGACACCGCTCCGAGCCACAACCCGCGGGGCCCCGCGCGCAGGCCAACGTGGCGGGAAAACGCCAGAAGGGAAGCGAGGGTAATGCGGCGGGCCCGACCCACGGGAAGGCACTTACGCGTCTGCGCGGGAGTGATCCGCCCGCGCCGGCTGCCGCGGCGGCTCGGGGTGGACGCCGGGGACGACATGGTGCTCGAGGTACCTGCGCAACGAAAGGGGAGGCTCACGCCGCGTCCGCCTCCGGCTTTCTCCCTCCCCACCGCACGGATACCCGCGCCGTCCCGCCCTCGCCCGAGAGCTGCCGCTGGGGAAGCTCGGCCACCCCCGACGCACGCAGCGGTCCCACTCCCCTAGTGGCGAGGGTTCCGAAGCCGCAGGGGCGGGGCCCAGGTTTCGCGCCGGCTGCGCTGTAGTCAACGCCCTCGGCGGTGCCCCACCAATCATACAAGCCCTCATGTATGGCTCCGCCTCCGGGAGACGCCACTGCTCATCCACAGGGGGGATTGAACGGCTTCTTTCGGCTCCCCACGGCAGGAGACTCAAGCCTGACTCGGTGCCCCCCGCCGTTTAAGTGGTCTGACCCCCTACGACAAGGCGTTTTCGCGGGAAACCTGGGGTGTCCGTCCCGACCAGGTTCACGGAGGGGTTTTTCTACACCGTAGCGTTCGCTAAGAATGTTTTTCTATATCCGTTAGGCACTTTCATTTTTGAAGACATTACACATGCATTTTTCACTCTTTATCAAGGAACAACTTTGTAGATCTTGACCCAAGCCTCTAGCTTTTGTTTTTTTTCCCGCCTCAGCTCTCAATTCACCAACCTTCCGTCCCATCTATTTTCTGAGGCCAAATTGTTGGATTCCTGTCTCTCTAGGCTTCGATGTATGCATCCTAAGTGCATTGTGTGTATCACATTCGTTGACCTGCTAATATCTTAATTCACATCTAAGCGGCTCTTCCTACAGAGAAAATTCCATTCAAGGTTTCCCGCAAGCGTCCAGTCACTGCGAGCCCCGCCCCTACCCCTGAAACTCCGCCCCCGTACCCGTGAGCCCCGCCCCCGAGCCCCGCGGCATCTCGGGATCCCGGCAGAGGGTGCGCACGCGCAGTGCCGGGCTTGGGCACCATGGCTGACTCGGGGTCGGGCGTGCAGGGCTCCCTACTGCAGCTGCAGACGTCCTTGTCTGCCGAGGACCGCTGCAGCGCGGCGGCGGCCAGTTACCAGCTGATCCGGGGCCTGGGGCAGGAGTGCGTGCTGAGCTTCGGCCCCGCAGTGCTGGGTGGGTACTGCCCCGGCCGCGCCGAGGAGGGCGCCGACGCCCGTGCGCGTTTGGGGTTTGCGTGCTGTGCTGGAGCCCGACCGGCCGCGGTTTCTCCCGCCGTGGGTGTATCTAGCAGTAGTTTGAAGTCCAGCTGTTTGGCTCTGGATTGTCGGAATTTCTGTGGAAATTTTTGTGGAAAAAAAGTGACTTGTCATACTGCTTTTTTTGTTGGGAGGGGAAAGATGTTTTAAAAGTAAAGTTGGTGAAAATGCCTTGTTCAGCGATCCCTACTGCGCAGAGTGGGCAGAGGGAACCAAAGGAAAGTATCTTCTTTAACCTTGAACGCGCCTAAACCCTCCAGTCCTTTTTTCAAACCCTCAGGTTTGAAACCTCAGAAGGTTCCTACTTTTGAGAAGCATCGCAGCAATGTAACCGAAAAGTCATGCAGTTCTTTTAACTTTTTAGCAATCACTGAATGAGAACTTTTTGTTCCTTTGTAGTAAAAGTGTTTTTTTTCAGCACTTTTAAAATATATCATTGCCTGAAAACTTGTGATGCTATCTAGTACCTATCTATTGTCAAGGATATATTATTAATGGGAAAATAAATTTAAAAAACATGTTAATGTTTTCTAGTCTCAGCATTTCTAAGTTAGAATTCCTTTTTCCTTCCTTTAGTTGTTTATAAAGCAGTTCCAAGTTTATCCTGAATATTTAGTATTTGTCCTTTTGCATGAGAGATTGCAGAGGAGTGTATTAGTTTTCTGTTGTTGCAGTAACAAATACTACAAGCTTAGTGGTTTAGGTTTGTTAATCTTACAATTCTGTAGTTACAAGCCTAACATGGGTCTCACCAAACTACAACCAAGGCATCAGGCAGGGGCACTTTCCTTTCCAAAGGCTCTTGTGTAGAATTCATTTCCTTTTTCATTCAGGTTGGCGGTATTCTGTTCTTGCAGTTACAGGACTGAGGTCGCTTTTTCCTTCCTGATGTTCCGGGCTTGTAGAAACCAACCACGTTTCTTGGATCCTGGCTTCCATCTTCAAAGCCAGCAACCATGGATCCAGTCACTCCTGTGCTTGCAATCTCTCTTCTCTCCCCTCCCGCTCCCCTCTTTCCAACTCTCTACTTCCTCTCGCCAACACTGTTAAGGGCCCATGTGATTATATTGGGCCCACGGATAATTCAGGATAATTTCTCCTCTTTAAAGTCACCCATGAGCAACTTTAATTCCATTTGCAACCTTAATTTCTTTTAGCCACGTAAAGTTAGCGTATTCACAGGTGTGACATCGGAATTAGGGCTCAAGTATCTTTGGAGCCATGATTCTGCTTGTGTCATCACAATGGAATATCATCTAGAATTTCCTGTTTTCCTGTTTAAATACAGCAGCCTTAAGTTAGTGTTTAATTGCTTATAAGGCTAAATTGAGAAATATGCAGCCCATTTAGGGTGGGTTTATGGAGTGGTTTTTGGCAACTCTCTTACCTTATTTTTTTTTGTCCAGCATTACAGACTTCCTTAGTTTTCTCCAAAGATTTCGGTTTGCTTGTATTTGTTCGGAAATCACTTAGCATTGATGAGGTAAGTTGAAGAGTTTTATTTTCCTTTTCTTGTGTATTCCTAAATGTTGAAGTGACTCTTCTTCTTACCCGTGTTTACTGTATTTTTGTTACAGTTTCGTGATTGTAGAGAAGAAGTCTTAAAATTTTTATGTGTTTTCTTAGAAAAAATTGGCCAGAAGATCACACCTTATTCTCTTGATATTAAGGTAAGGAGAAAAAACATATTATATACCAACATCAATTGTAGTTTATGGTGTAAGTTAAACTTGCATGCATTTGTATTTTATTCTTGTCTTTGTCATCGGGGAGTTTACTTATTGTGCTTGATCGTGTTAGAAATGAAGTGGGTTATTCTTTTTAGATTTAATAAGCTAAGGCCCTTATCAAAAAATGTGTTGCTTATAGGATAAATAATGTCTCTTATAAAAAGTCATACATAGTAAATGTGGTTTTTTGAATTGTGGATACATTTCAAAACACTTTAACAATTGTACATAAATTTCCCGCTGGGTAGGATTCATATTTCATGTACTTCATGTGTTCCCTTTGACCATAGTCTGAAAAGCTTGCCTTTCTTGTGCCTCCCATTTTCTTGCAACCTGCCTTCTTCAGGTTTCCCCATAAGTGCTATGGAGCTAGTAATAACAAATTAAGTTGTTCTTTCTCAGACTTGTTTATACTTTCAACATGTGCCACATCTCAAGGTAAGTTGTTTTTAGTTGGTCCTGAATTGCTTCTAGTTCTTAGATTTTCTAAGATTTGATGTATTCAACCTGGGGGTAATTTATAAGAAGTTATTTTATTAATTATAATTAACTCTGATATATAAAGTAATCAGTTTTTTTAAATAGATTTCTAGTCTTTCTGGTTTAGAATCCTAACACAGTTGACCCTTGAATAATGGAGGGTTCGAGGCATTGACCTCTCCTCCAGCCTCCTGCATGCAGTTGAAAATCCATGTTTTTGATTTTTGACTCCCCCAAAACTTAACCACCACAGGCCTACTGTTGACTGGAAGCTTTACTGATAAACACAAATAGTTGATTAACACATATTTTGTACGTTATGTGTATTGTATTTTTATAATTGAGTGAGAAAAAGAAAAAATATTATTAAGAAAATTATAAAAGAAGATACATTTACAGTACTCTACTGTATTTATCAAAGAAAACTTGGGTATAGGTGGGCCTGCACAGTTCAAGCCTGTGCTGTTCAAGAGTTACTGTGTTTTAAAAAATTGTCTCAGTAGTAGGAATAACTAACATTTGCAGCATGCTTCATAGTTTACAAAGTTCTTTAAAGTACAGTTTGCCTTACTTAATTTTACCAAAACTCTATGAGGTAGGTATTTTAATCACTCTAGCTTACAAATGAGACTTGGAAGTTGAGAAAGTCACCCAAAACTTGAGCCAGGTGGCCTCCGTCCGGAGTCCCTGCTGGTTTTGTGAGGCTGAGCTGTCGTCCTGTGGAGTCCCAACCATTCTCTGGATTGCTTTAGTTGACTTAAGTTATTCATGCTTGATTTCTTGACATGGCAAGTGCTATGGGAGGTGTGCAAGGAAGTGTAACTTTTGTTTTAATCCTGCTGAGGTGTCCATTTACTTTGTGTTTTTGTTATTGTTGACATTGTTACCATAACATACTGCATAAATATCTTTAGTAATTTTTAATCTGTATGTGTATATATTCTAATGTTATATTTTAAATAACTGCTAAATTATAGTATGTCCTATGTTGGTATTGCTCCTCTCAGAAGTGTGGTTTTAGCTCTTGTGAAATTTTCTAAGATCTAGGATCTTATTGATGATTTTGGTATGTTTCTTTTTAAAACCTAGAATACTTGTACTAGTGTTTACACAAAAGATAAAGCTGCTAAATGTAGAATCTCAGCCCTGGATCTTCTTATAAAGGTAATTTTATTATTTCTAAGTACGTGTGTTTCATATTCTACATGGAAGTTAAAAGGCAGAAAATTGGAGTTTTAAATTGTGTTTGGGTGAGAGATGTCGGAGGCTAGGCTTCGGTCACATTGATGTATGGACAAGATTTTCCAGCTGTCACCTGGTAATTCCTTAGCCCTTTGCTCTTGGACTCTTTTGGAAGCAGAGGAAGGATTTGGGTTGTGAAGAGAATTAAGAGGAAAAGTAAGCAAGGAATTTATTGCTCCTCTGTTAACTCTCATCACCCTGACTCTTAGAACCTAATGCTGCAAAAAGTTTCTGGAATTTGCGTCATTTGTCGTTCTGAGTTCTCCTAACCCTTACCATGAACGTGGGTCTATGAATTGTGTTTAAGTGCTTCTTGGGTCTCACTCTCACCTGTTTCCCTCTCAGATGTATCTCTTTTTGCATCTCAACTTTAGAATTTGGGTCTTGTTAGTCCTTGTCTTAAGTGCCTCTGAGAGAATTGTTCTAACCATATTATTGGTTTCTTGGGAAGGTAAAATTAAGTCTACACCTTCTTCCCCTTTGTGTCCTTCTACCCTTGTGTTCTTCTACTACCCACCTCTTCTTCCCAAATAATCAGTCAGGCTAGATAGGTGTCCTGCGAGGCCAAGAAAGTCCCCTAGACACACGTGATTTTGGAGCTTTGTTGTGTAGAAACAGTGCAGTAGAGGAAGCCTTGTCATTATTTTCCTGTTTAGACAATGCTAGTTTGTATTATTTTAGTTACTTCGGACTTTAAGAAGTTCGAGACTCATGGATGAATTTGGAATTGGAGACTTATTTAGCAAATTCTATGGAGAAATTGCATCAAAAACAAGAATACAGGATACAGGTGAGATGCAACTAAATGTTATTTTTAAGCATCTTGACAAGTTGATGTTAAAAAAAATTAATGTAAAAATTAGGCTTTCTCAACCAAAGCATTTATATGTTTCACAGATGAATCCTTTTTGCCAAAAACAAACCCAAATGGAAGAAACAGAAACATGTGAAGACTTCTGCTTATAAAAGTTTAATCTTTACAAAATGATTTCTTCTTTAAGTAGATTCCACACCCAATATGGCGCTTGAACTCATGACCCTGAGATTAAGAGTTGCATGCTGTACTGACTGAGCCAGCCAGGGACCCCATGAAATAGTTTCTTTTTTTTTTTTTTTAATTTCTAATTTTTTAAATTTATTTTTGGAGGAGGGAGAGACAGAGCATGAGGGCAGTAGGGGCAGTGAGAGAGGGAGACACAGGATCTGAAATGGGCTCTAGGTTCTGAGCTGTCAGCACAGAGCCTGACCCGGGGCTTGACCTCATGAACTGTGAGATCATGACCTGAGCTTAGGTCAGAAGCGTAACCGACTGAGCCACCCAGGTGCCCCGAAAGAACTTCTTAAGTAGAAATTATTTCATTTTCTTATAATAATAGCTTGGCATAAAACTTATCAGGGAAGATTCAAGTATGTAAAACTATTTATTTTTTATGTCTTATTATGAAGTTACTTTGGAACTAGATATCCTCTCATTTTATTATTCATACATTTTTGTTTATGTAAATGTAATTTTAGGTCTTCACTTATCTAAAATTTATTTTTCAGTTTTAGAAAAAATATATGAGCTCTTAGGAGTATTAGGTGAAGTTCATCCTAGCGAGATGATAAATAATTCAGAAAACCTGTTCCGGGCTTTTCTGGGTGAACTTAAGACCCAGGTATGACAAACTTTATGCTATTCTGATTCCGTATTTTGATTGTGTTTTTCCCTTTAAATAGTATCTTTTTTAAAACTCTTCTTCTAGATGACGTCAGCACTAAGACAGCCCAAATTGCCTATTCTGGCAGGGTGTCTGAAGGGATTGTCTTCACTCATGTGCAACTTTACTAAATCCATGGAGGAAGGTATTGTTTGACTTCACTTGATTTTCTTTCTTAGTTCAAAAACTGTAATTCTAAAATGGATTGCCTGTTTCTTTTTTTTTTTTTTTTTTAATGTTTATTCATTTTTTTTTGAGAGAGAGAAAGAGACAGAGCGTGAGTGGGGGAGGGACAGAGAGAGAAGGAGACACAGAATCCGAAGCAACTCCAGGCTCTGAGCTGTCAGCACAGAGCCAGATGCGGGGCTGGCTGGAACTCATGAACCATGAGATCGTGACCTGGCTGAAGTTGGATGCTTAACCAACTGAGCCACCCAGGCGCCCCAGCCTGTTTCTTTTTTTAAACTTTTAAACCAATTGTGGACTCACATGCAGTTGTGAGAAATAATGCAGGGAGCTTCCATTTGTCCTTTACCCACTTTCTACTGTTATAACCAGTACAAATTCGCACAACCAGGATGTTGACATCGATACGTCTACCAACCTTATTCCCATGTCACTAGTTTTAGGTGCACACCTTTGCGTGTGTGTATTTTGTTCCAGGCAGTTTTATCATGTGTCCATTTGTGTGCGCACCACCACAGTGAAGGTACTGACCAGGCTGTCACAACAAGGAGCCTTCCTGCTCCCCTTCACAGCTGTAGTTGCCTCTCTTCCCCACCTCCACCCCCAAACCACTGCTTTTTGACTATTGTGATTAATGCTACTGGAAAATGGGCATGCCAACATCTGTTGGAGCCCCTGCTTTCATTTTTTTTGGAATTTCTGGATCATATTGTAATTCTATGTTTAATTTTTTGTCATACGTTTTCCGCAGCAGCTGCAACTGTTTTATATTCTCACCAGCAGTGCATAAGGGTTCCAGTTACTCCATATCTTTGCCAGTACTTGATATTTTCTGTTTTTTGATAACAGCCTTCCCAGTGGGTGTGAAGTAGTATCATTGTGGTTTTCATTTGCATTTCCCTTGTGACTGGTAATGTTGAACAGCTTTTCATGTCCTTCTCGGCTATTTATAGATTTTCCTTAGAGAGAGTGTGCATTTAAGTTGTTTGCCCATTTTTTAATTGGATCATTTGACTTTTTTTGTTGAATTGTAGAAGTTCTTTATGGTATTCTTTATATCAGTTTCTTACCAAATATGTGATTTGCAAGTATTTTCTCCCATTTTATGGGTTGCCTTTGTGTCCTTTAATATGTAAAAGGACATTTAATTTTGATGACGTCCAGTTTATCTGTTTTTAATTTTGTTGCTTGTGCTTTTATCATGTCCGTGAAATCATCACCAAATTCACCGTCGAATTGTTTTTGTGCCTTCATAAAAAGTCCTTAGGCGCAGATGAGTCTGTTCCATTGGTCTATGCATATATCCCCCTGCCAAAACCACACTGTCATTCATCATTCATTCATTCAGAGTGTGGCATGGGGGAGAGGGGCAGCAAGAGAGGAGAGAGAGAATCCCAAGCAGGCTCTGTGCTGTCAGTGCAGAGACCGACATGGGGCTCAATCTCACAAACCATGAGATCAAGACCTTTGCCAAAATTTTGGATGCTAAACCACCTGAGCCACCCAGGCGTCCCCACGCTGTCTTTTGACTGTGTAGCCTTAATGTAAATCCTTAATGTAAAGTCATCCCATTTTGTTCTTTTTTCTCAAAACCATTTTAGTATTTTAAGTATTGTGCTTTTCCATGTGAATTCTCAAATAAGTGTGTGTCACAATCCTTGCTTGGATTTTGATGGTCATTGCATTAAATCTGTATATTAATCTGGAGAGAATTGACTATGTTTAACTTTCCAGTCCATGAACATAATTTCTCTCGCCATTTATTTAGGTCTTTGATTTCTTCCATCAGCATTTTGTAACTCTTGGGATGCAGATACTTCCCTATCAATGTTAAAGTCTGTTTAATATACTTTTTTTTTTATAGCTATCAATAACATTTTAAATGTTATTTAAAGGTTTGGAGGATAATCTAGCTTGGACAGTATTATGTGCGTTATGAAATTCGTTTCTTTTTAAAAGGCAAATAAAAGTTTTAACTCTGATAACAGTTACCAAATTCTTCTGTCTCCTGTACTTTTGCTTTTATTAGGTTGAAACATGAAATTCCAATATCGAATGTTTTTATATTTCAATAGCTAATGATTTTTGACCTACAAAAACTGCAATTTCATGTTTTAACTTAATGTTTTTACTCACTCCTTTATTGTTTCTTACCAAGGATGTTGTAGTAGCTCTATGAGATTTCTCTTCCTTTATTTTCTCTCTCATCTGTCCCATATCCTGTCACCAGCTTGTCACTTCATCAGGTTCTTGTTCACAAGTCATCTGTTTGAAGCCCTTATGATGCCCCTGAGATGAGTCACTTTCTCTGGCTTCTATATCCTCCTGTTTTTTTAAAAAAAATTTTAAAGTTTTTATTTATTTTTGAGAGAGAGAGAGAGAGAGAGAGAGAGAGCACAAGCAGGGGAGGGGCAAAGAGAGAGGGAGACACAGAATCTGAAGCAGCTCCAGGCTCTGAGCTGTCAGCACAGAGCCCGACGCGGGGCTCGAACTTGTGAACCACAAGATCATGACCTGAGCCGAAGTTAGACGCTTAACTGACTGAGACACGCGGGCACCCCTATATTCTCCTATTATAGCACTTCCTTTGAGGTATTTTTAATTTATCAGGTTATATGTTTATTTTTGCCAGTTTGTGCCATGGGCAGGTAATGTTGCTGAATTGTCTGTATACTTCATTGGTATATTAATTGATATTCAGTGAACACATACAGTTTAAGAAAAATAACAGCACTATTGCTCATTTACCATGTGCTAAAGGCTATTCTAGAATAGTTTTAAGGAAAATTCCAGGAATAACTCTCTAAGATAGGTAATAATGTTCTGTTTCCTAAATTAGGAAGCTAGAACTAAGACAAGTTACTTGCCCAAAGTCATACAACTGACAGAGTAATGGCTCCCAAAAATGTCCTCATTCTGATCCCCTGAAGCCTCTACAAAGGAACACAGCACTGCCGACACCCTGATTTTACCTCAGCGAGACCCATTTCAGATTTCTCATCTCCAGAACTGTACAGTAACCAATTTGTATTTTTTAAAGCCACTCACAGCCGTAACAGGAGAGTATATAATCAAGTAAGTGGCAGCACTGGAATTTAAGCCTTGGTCTGACGCTGTAATTTATTGTTTTCTGTCATGCCATATGTGACTTCAAGTACTAAATACTAATACTAATGTTTTCATTCATACAGTATGTGTTTCCTGGGTGCCTTCTATCTAAAGAGTAGTGAATTAGGTGTGTTGCATATAGCATGAACTCAGTCTAGTAGAGGAAACAGACAATAGACATGAACAAGCTATTACAGATTTTAGGGTTCAGTTAATGCAAACAGTTTGGGTACAGTGAATAGGAATATCAGAGTGTGGAGAGGGTGGAAGGTGTACCCAGCTTGCTGGTTCTTTTTGAGGAGACAGTCAGAAGCTAAGGCCTATAGGGTGTCAAGGAGCCAGATAAGAGAGAGCTCGAAAGAGCATTCCAGGCAGAGGGACCAGCAAGTACCCAGGCCTCAAGCCTGGCCAGCGCACAGGGGTCTGAGGGGTTCAGGAGAGTTGGCATGTCTGTAGCTCAGTGGCACACACAGAGTGCCCAGGGGCGAGATGGCACAAGATGTGGGGTCAGTGTATGAGGGGCTCCTGAGCTGGAATTCCATTCCAGATGGAATGAATGGCCATGTCTTTTCTCTAATGAATAGGTATGAGTAGTTGATGTTTTATTTTTATTTTTATTTTTATTTTTATTTTTATTTTTATTTTTTTTACAGTCTTGAGGTCTTTTATTTCTTTTTACATTTATCATGCCATGAATTCATAGAGAATGGGCTCCAGCAGCTCAGGCTCCTTTCCATTGGTTCTCACAACGTGTGCTTCTCTCGGTGGGGCAGGCTGGCGCTTCAGTTGAACCCAAGTACCCTTCTCCTTGGCTTCCTTCTTTTTCTGATCATTTTCCTTCACACGCTTCAGGAAGGTATCTCGGCTCTTTGAGTGCTTAATATGCTCAATTCGCACATTAATTCTCTTAGCAAGGATCTTTCCCTTGACTTGCTTGTTCACGACAATGCCCACAGCGTGCCTGGTGACGTTGTACACTCTCCCAGTCTTGCTGTGGTAACACTTGTGGGGCATCCCTTTCTGAACAGTGCCCATTCCCTTGATGTCCACAATATCATCTTTCTTGTAGATTCGCATGTATGTTGGCAAAGGAACGACTCCATGTTTCCTAAAAGGCCTAGGACCATGTAGCGAGTACCTCTCCTCTTTCCCTTTGTGTTGGTCATTTTGGCGAATTAACTGGAAGATGGCCGAGTAGCTGATGTTTTAGAAAGGTCTGCTTGACTGCTGCCATTGGATGTGAGATTTGTTTTAGTTAGGATTAAGAGACTTTGCTCTTGAGTGTGGCCGTGAGCAACTGAAGTCATTGCAGTGCACTGGTGATTACGCTGGGTGGGATGGGGGAGGATAGGATTCAGGCAAAAATCTGGCTTTTTGTTTTGGATATGTTTACCATGTTATGGAACATCTCAGATGTTAAGTGTGCATTGTATATGTAAGACTGAATCTTGTAGGAGAAATTAGACATCAAGATATAAATTTGAAATCTTCAACATAGAGGTAATATGTGAAGCTCTGAGTGTGAGCCAGATTACTAGGGAGTGGGTGCAGGTCACAGATGTAAGGTGCCTTGCCCTTGGAGGAGTCTGAATGCAAAGCTACCAGAGCTGCAGAGTGGGCCCAGCTCAACAAGGGCAGCTTCGGTTGAGTGTCAGGACAGGCCAGACAGAGCAGTTTGAGGGTTAGTAGGGTGAAGACAAGGTTGGAATGGAAGGGAGGAAGTGGAGGCTATCTGTAGAAAACCCGTTAGAGAAATCTTAACAACAGAGGAGACCAAAGAAATGTGGTATGGCTGATGGGAGACATGGTGGTAAGAGAGGGGTTAGAAATAGATGGCAGAGTTTGTACACTCCTATTCCTCGCAGAAAAGGGAGAAACAACGTAGGTGTCCATCAACATATGAATAAATAAACAAATACGGTATAGACACACAACAGAACAGTACTCAGCCTTAAAAAAGATGGAAATACTGTCCCATGCTACACGTGGACTTGACATTATACTAAGCAAGGTAAGCCAGTCCCACAGGTATAAATACTGTGTGAGGTAGCAGGAGCAGGGACGTCCATAAAGTAGAATTGAGGTTACCAGGGGCCGGCGGGTGGAGGGATTGTCAGTGTTTAATGGATACATCCTTTCTGTAGGGGATGATGAAAACATTTTGGGTATAGATAATGGTGGTGAGTACACAACAATGTGAATGTATTTAATGCCCCTGAGTTGTACACTTAGACATAATTAGCATGGTAAATACTATTGTGTACATTTTATTACAACAAAGAAGTAAATACAAGAGCATGCTTATAGAGGGAGTGATCCACTAGAAAGCAGAGGTGGAGGGGCACTCGGGTGGCTCAGTCGGTTGAGTGTCCCACTCTTGATACCTGCTCTGGTCATGATCTCAACGGTTTGTGAGTTCAAGCCCCGAGTCAGACTCTGCGCTAACAGCTTGGAGCTTGCTTGGAATTCTCTCTCTCCCTCTCTCTCTGTCCTTCCTTTGTACTCGGTTGCTCCCTCTCAAAATAAATAAACAAAAAAAATCAGAGGTGGACATAGCAGAGTGGACAGTGGGAGGCAGCCCCTGGCGGTGGTGTCCCTTCCCACTACTCAGAGCTCAGGCCCTTCCATCTCCAGGCCTCACTCTGTTCAACTGAGTCTACACATTCTAGACCAGCTGTGGGCTGACACGTGCCTGGTACCCTTGAGTGTGCACACCTGTTTACACAGCCACTTGCTGTTAGAACGACCTTTTTTACAATTAGTTCCCATTCTTTTAGGCCCAGCTCAAGTACTACCTTGTCTGCAAATCCTGCCTTGAATACTCACGGCCAGAAGAACTCTCTCCTTATATTGAATTCCAAAGGAGCTTTTTAAATATCTTTTATGACATTATCCTACAGACATAATGTTTAAACCCTCTTTGACCCCTTCTCCCTCTATTTTCTGTCAGCGTGGGCTCTGTTTTCAAATGTATCAGTCCCACCCATCAAAGCAAACACTTTTTGAGCCTCCCTGGTTTAGGAGTCACTGTTGCAAAGGCAGAGAACTTAGTGATGAGCATGGTGGCTGGACAGCTGTGGTGAATCCTGGTGGGAGACAGTTAAATACTTGTGATGTCATTCGGGTCAGGATAAGAGCCTTAGGTTATACTTACGCGCCTGTTTATCTTCTCTTTTAGGTGATATAAGTTTACTATGGTCAAAGATCATATTTTATTCATATTTGTAATGTGTACTTTGGCATATACTGTGTGCTGAAGGAATGCCTGGGAGTCCTGGGAGGATGATCATGTGTTTGGCCTTATGTCATCTTCCAAACAACTCTCGAAGAAGCTGTATAGTGTCCCCTTTTATAGATAAGAAGACCGAGGCTCTGAGAGATTACTTAACAGAACTTGTAGGTGATGAGTTGGAATCGAAACCTATGTCGTTAGTCCCCATTTTCTTCTTACTTTGCTACAGTAATAACTGTAGCAGTAGTAGCTTGCAGCTCACCAGCTGAGATGAATGATAGCAGACACAATTCCTCAGGTCAAGTTGTCTGAAATAAACCTGTTGGTTGTAAAGCGTTTGCGAGGTTTGTCAGATGACACTGTTGGGATTTGTAACAGGCTTCTTTGTGGTTTTACCCAGATCCCCAGACTTCAAGGGAGATTTTTGATCTTACATTAAAGGCAATTCGTCCTCAGGTAGGACTAATACTACTTTAATTCTTCTATAACTGAGACTTGTGATTGTTAAACATTGATGGTAATTTTCTTTTTAATAGATTGATCTGAAGAGATATGCAGTACCCTTAGGTAAGATTGTGTAATTAATGAAGCGGGATATTACAGATTATAAAATTAATGTCTTGAGTAAACTTTTGCTTAAACTATGAGTGAAAGTAAGTGTGATAATGACTGTGATGTTTCACATGCAGTTATTTACAGGGAGGCCTTTTGGAGACTTTGTTTTCAATACACAAACTCCAGTTAGATGGTCACACTTAGATTACATGATTTAAAAATAATTGCTTTAGAGCACCTTTCAGGAGATCTGGATTGTTTGATTCTGACTTTATCTAAATAAACCCTGATCCTACTTCTGAAGTTTGTTTTGGGGGTCACTGGCCTGTAGATTCAGATGGAGGTTGGCAGCATGAGAACTGTGAGTAGGATCTGTAGGTTATGATAAAGATAGTGGATCTTCATGAACAGTGTTAGTTTTGACATATACCTGAAGCTTTCTTAGTTTTTTTGTTCTGCCTTTTGTTGTTCTATTTTAAATATAATGGTTTTTGCAATTGCAGCTGGCTTGTGCTTATTTAGCCTGCATGCATCTCAGTTTAGCACCTGCCTCCTGGACCACTACGTCTCTCTGTTTGAAGTACTGTCAAAATGGTGTAGCCATATGAATGTGGAAGTGAAGAAAGCCGCACATTCAGCTCTGGAATCTTTTCTGAAACAGGTATTAACTTTTTTTAAAACATATTTTTTCCATGCAAAAAATTCAATTCCAGTCTTGTGCATGCACATTTGAAAAATGAATACAGGTTATTTTTTTTTTTAGCTTCTGCAGTATTTAAATAAGAAAGCTTGCTTATCAGTCAGCTGCATGAGTGGCAGCAAGACTGAAAGAAATATAGGAAGATCCCAGGTCTGATCACAGCCTCAGAGCCAAGACTGGGGGAGTCTAATGGACATGAAAGCGGCCATGAGGAGGTAGAAGGAAGGAAGATTGGGAGGTCACGGATTCTCTGAGCCAGAGGCAGCCGGGTCGGGGTGAGAAAACCTATTTCCTGAGAGGCCAGGCCAGCTGTCAGTGTTAAGAAGTTTGTATTTGTTTCACATTACTTCAGGAACAAGGAGAGTCCATTTGCCCTTATGTATTTTCTGTCTAGATAGGATGTGATTGTAGAATTGAGCCTGCAGATTTGGAAACATGTTGGCTAGGGGCAATGTGCTGTGGCTCCCAGCATCCAGTGGTGTCCAGAAATACCTGCTGTTCAGGCCATGTGTCATAGAATTAGACGCTTTGGGTTGGCTCTGATGGGAAACTCTGAAGAGTCACCAAAAGTTTTGTTTGGAGCAGTGTTATAAATGGTAGTTAAATTTACAAGCTAGTCCATGAAGACCTATCTGAAATGTGGCACAGACAGAATCCCATTGTAGGGATCTAACATTCTGTTTAAAGATAGGTTATTGCCATTTTGGGGTTATTTTAAATAAAATGGTTGAGAACATTTGAGACCAAGTGTTTTTGTGGACATACCCTTTCACTTCTCTTAAGTAAAAACCTAGAAGCAGAATTGCTGGATCATGTGGTAAATATATATGAAATTATAAGAAACTGCTAAATTCTTTTCAAACTGCACCATTTTACATTCCCAGCACCAATGCATGGGAGTTTCTGTTGGCCCATATCCTAATCAACACAGGGGATTGTTGGTCTTTTCAATTTTAGCTATACTCATGGGTGTATGATATTATCTTCCTGTGATTATAAATTTGAATTTCCATGGTACCTGTTGATAATGACCTTTCTTTTCCTGTAGTTATTAGCCATACTTCTAAAATTTTTTTAATTTTTTAAATATACATCCAAGTTAGCATGTAGTGCAACAATGATTTCAGGAGTAGATTCCTTAATGCCCCTTCCCCATTTAGCCCATCCCCCCTCCCACCACCCCTCCAGCAACTCTCTGTTCTCTATATTTAAGAGTCTTCTATGTTTTGTCCCCCTCCCTGTTTTTATATTATTTTTGCTTCCCTTCCCTTATGTTCATCTGTTTTTTGTTTTTTTTTTCTTTTTGGTGCTGAAACCTGGGAATATGTTCATCTGTTTTGTATCTTAAATTCCTCATATTAGTGAAGTCATATGATACTTGTCTTTCTCTGACTAATTTTACTAAGCATAATACCCTCCAGTTGCATCCCCGTAGTTGCAAATGGCAAGATTTCATTCTTTCTGATTGCCGAGTGATACTGCATTGTGTATATATACCACATCTTCTTTATCCATTCATCTATCAATGGACATTGGGCTCTTTCCATACTTTGGCTGTTGTCAATATATAAACATTGCGTGTGCCTCTTCAAAACAGGACACTTGGATCTCTTGGATAAATACCTACTAGTGCAGTTACTGGGTCATAGGGTACTTTTATTTTTAATTTTTTGAGGAACCTCCATACTGTTTTCCAGAGTGGTTACGCCGGTTTGCATTCCCACTATCAGTGGAAAAGAGATCCTCTTTCTCTGCATCCTCGCCAACATCTGCTGTTGCCCGAGTTTTTAATTTTAGCCATTCTGACAGGTGTGAGATGGGATCTCAGTGTGGTTTTGGTTTGTATTTCCCTGATGATGAGTGATGTTGAACATCTTTTCATGTGTTGGTTAGCCATCTGGATGTCTTCTTTGGAGAAGTGTTTATTCACGACTTTTGCACATTTCTTCACTGGATTATTTGTTTTTTGGGTGTTGAGTTTGATAAGTTCTCTATAGATTTTGTATACTAACCCTTTATCTGCCATTTGCAAATATCTTCTCCCATTCTGTTGGATGCCTTTTAGTTTTGCTGATTGTTTTCCTTCACTGTGCGGGAAGCTTTTTATCTTGATGATGTCTCAATAATTCAGCTTTACTTTTGTAGAAACAGTTTATAAATGTGAAAACATTATAATATATTCATAAAGTGAAAAAGTATCCTGTGATTAAGTAAGTTGATGGTGTTTACTTCTTGAGGATCATGTTCTTTTAAAAAAAATTTTTTTTTAATGATTATTTCTTTTTGATAGAGACAGAGCATGAGTGGGGGAGGGGCAGAGAGACAGGGAGACACAGACACAGAGGGAAGTAGGTTTCAGGCTCTGAGCTGTCCGTACAGAGCCTGATGCAGGGTTTGAACTCCTGAACCATGAGATCAGATGAACATGTTCTTGATATGCTTATAAAGAAGGAAATTCTGAGGCAGTATGTATGATATTCCATTCTTCTAAAAATAAATGGGGTTTTGTGTGGGATTGGGGTGTGTGTTGGTAGTTTGGCAATGGAAGGGTGGATACCTATTTTCTGCTTTGCTAATTAGATTCTTTCTATTCTTGTCTTGGACAGTCTTTGTGTTGAAATTAGAAATGCTTTCTTGAACACTCGTGTTAGTTTTTGCGTTTAGGTTACTGTCCCTTAGTTTGGTAGATAGAGATCTACTTGCTTCTAAAAGTACTTTTTCCCCCTTCCTCACCTAATTCAAGCTTTAGAGTTTGTAGCTTATTTTTTTGACAGTTGAGATGCTTCATCTTTCTTTCTGACTGTGAGTTCTGAGCTTTTTTTGTGTGTGTTGCCCTAATGAGACACGGAGTCTTTTGACTTCTGAACTCGCTGGCCACTGGGTGTGTAGGACTCCACAACACACTGTAAGCTACAGATGGGCTCTAACCAGGCTTCCTGCTGCATCGGGGAGCCTAAATGTAAAACCTGGTTTTTGTGCATGCTCATCTTCATTCCCTTTCTGTAGGAAAAACGTATCATGTATAATAAAGCCTTGTTCGAGAGTGTCTTTTCTGAACTTGGTGCAGACTAAGCAAATTAGAGCAGCAGTTCTTTGAGAGTAAAAGCAATTGTGTGGAATTATAACAACATATAAACAGTCTAGCCTTTTAACATTTGTATAGATTTTTATTCCTTTGTTTTGGTATTAAATATTTCTAAAAAGTAAATACTATGCAATTGCAGATCTCTTCTATGGTGGCAAAAGATGCAGAAATGCATAAGAATAAGCTGCAGTACTTTATGGAGCAATTCTATGGAATCATCCGGAATGTGGATTCAAACAGCAAGGACTTATCTATTGCCGTTCGTGGATATGGACTTTTTGCAGGAGTATGTGGCTCATTAATTTACTCTGATCTTTTTTATTTTCATTTGAGTGTTTAAAGGAATATAATTTGTTGTGTTTTTGAACAGCATCTTACACTTGTGACAATATTATTGTTACTTTGTTGTTAACTTGTTTTTTCAGTGCCAACTATGTACTAGGATTTTAAGCACATATTACCTCAAATTCTCATAACTCTCTCACAAGCTTTTAGGATTATCATTCCACTTTACAGATGAGAAAACAGACCCAGAGAAATTAGGTAACTTGTCAAAGGACACAGTAATTGACAGAGCCATGATATAAAGTCAGGTCGTTTTTTTTTCAATTACGCTATGCTGCCCATTATTTATGAAGTAAAATTTTAATTGATGTCACACAGTGTTTTAGAAAGAGAGGTTCTGTGACAGGAGTGTATTTAAGATTACTGATTGTAACTATAGTTATTTCCCCGTTAGTGGATCTCTATGACTTCTACTTTGTAGAGAACATGGTTTGCTACCTCTCTTTCTACAGATCTGCCCATCAGTCAACTCCCTTTTTCAGGGAGGAGAGTCTGTCTTCCCAGCTTTCTATTCTCACTACTCATTCCATCTCTGATAATTTCCTCATTTGCTCCCAAATGATCTTTCCACCTCTTGCTTTTTTAAAATCTTCATTTGCATTTGTCTCTGTTGGGTCCTTTAGATATATTTAGGGCAGAAGAACCTGTATGTGAGAAGGTTCAGATGTAAATGAAAACAAGGGATTTTTTTTTTTTTCTGAGAGAGTTTTGCACGTGTGCACATGCGTGAGCAGGGGAGGGGAAGAGGGAGAAAGAGAGAGAATATTAAGTAGGTTTTATGCCCAGTACAGAGCCTGACTCCGGGCTCGATCCCACCACTGTGGGATCACAACCTGAGCCAAAATCAAGAGTTAGATGCTCAACCCTGACTAAGCCACCCAGGTGCCCTGAGAACATGGAATTTTTAACTTTATACACTGTGGTTTAAGCAACTTCAGCTTGTTCACTGTGGTTAGAGACGTTCACAGTGTAGCTGGAGTGTGGTAGTCAAGAATAAAGAGAGGGACTGTAAAACGATTAACTAGTCAGATCCTCAGGGAAGCTAGATTAGATCTGAAGTCCAAAGATGCCTTTGAAAAATCTGAAGCTGGATAGTAGCATTATCAGATTTGTGAGTTACACAGGTGGCTCTGGGTGTAGCGTGCAGCGTGGTGTAGTAGCGTATTCCAGCTCTGAGCTCACTCCTCAGGCTTCCCTTCCCGGTACTAGCCTCATGGTGCAGACACTACATCTAATCTGTCTTTGATAGTTACGTCTAAGCAATATCTAGAATATTTAACAATCAATAGCTGTTTTGTGTATAAGTAAATATTTAGAATATAATTACAGATTATTTTTAAAAGCATTTTTATGAGATATACTGTATTTTATAACTGTGTTTCATCTCCATTAAAAAGCTTGTTAATATTCAGTTTATAATCATATGGCTTAACATGGCATTTTAAATCTTATTGTTTTGGCATTGATGAGATTGATGGACTTTTGTTTACCTTTCTGAAAGCCTTGCAAGGTTATAAATGCAAAAGATGTTGACTTCATGTATGTAGAACTCATTCAGCGCTGCAAACAGCTCTTCCTCACCCAGACAGACACTGTTGATGACCACATTTACCACATGCCAAGTTTCCTCCAGTCTATTGCAAGTGTCTTGCTTTACCTTGATACAGTAAGTGAAACCGTTAATTAAACTGAGCACTATTTTAATTATTTAATTTCAGTTCTTCAGGTAATTGGACAAAGTCCTGGGAATTGTATGCATTCAGTATAGAACCGTTGTGAACAAGGTGACATTTTTAAGTAGTTTTTTTTTTTTTTTTACATTTATTTATTTTTGAGAGACAGAGAGAGACAGCATGAACAGGGGAGGGGCAGAGACAGAAAGAGACACAAAATCTGAAGCAGCTCCAGGCTCTGAGCTAGCGGTCAGCACAGAGCCTGACACGGGGCTCGAACCCACAAACCGTGAGATCATGACCTGAGCCAAAGTTGGATGCTCAACTGACTGAGCCACCCAGGTGGCCCTTTATTTAGTATTTTGTGTTAATTATTGTCATGAAGCTTGACTTTTAGTTATCCAAAGCAGGAAAACTTATTTGTTACTTGTTCTATTTTCCTAAAAAGATTAAGATTGCTGCTTGGGGTAGAATTGCACCTTAAGTATCAGACAGTTTTACTCTTGATTTCTTTTAGGCGGTCACAGTGTTAAGCTTATTAATAGGTCAGGTTTTTCATTTATCTAATATGTGTCTACTTGAGTTGTAATTATTTTAGATATTTAGATTATTTCTGAATTTCTTTATTCCCTCCTCTAACTTTTAGTTTGCTGTCCATTTCTGGTAGGTTCCTGAGGTGTACACTCCAGTTCTGGAACATCTCATTGTGGCACAGATAGACAGTTTCCCACAATATAGTCCAAAAATGCAGTTTGTGTGTTGTAAAGCCATAGTAAAAGTTTTCCTAGCGTTGCGGGGGAAAGGACCAATTCTCTGGAATTGCATCAGTACTGTGGGTAAGTTTGGAACTCACCCTTGTTTCTGTGATGATGAATGATGAATACTTAGCATGTTGTTTGATATAGATATCTTTTGTTACCTTTTGATGCCTCCTGGGGAACTTATGTTTTGGTGGATCAGAATCTCCTTTTTCATCCTTTATTTCTGAATCTTTTTTTCTCCCTTTTGCTCCTGAATCTTAATAGTCTAAAATTTTACACTAAAGATATTAATAGACTTAAAGGGAAAACTTGAGAGGTATTGTTACGGTTAGTAAACTATTGGCTGTCTCTTTTGATGAGTGTTTGTTTGGTTATACTTTTTGATGTAGCCTTCATTTTTGTTTTCATTTTATTTTTTCAGTGCATCAGGGTTTAATCAGAATATGTTCTAAGCCTGTGATCCTTCAAAAGGTAAATTCTGAGTCTAATGTTTTGAAAATTAGTCTTTTGTCACTGAAAGTTAGAAGTGATGATGGGATTTTTAGTCTGTAAGTATACAAAAATGGCCTTTTTAGTTACTAGCCATGCTTCACACTTTGAAAAGTATAGGACATAATGCCTCTGTATTTTTTCAGGTGACTAAATTCCTAAGTTATGGGACATCCTTAAATGTAACTTTACTGTTGTTTACACATTTTTACAAGAAGGGAGTGGCTTCTCTTTGGAAACTCTGAGACAGAATGCTTAGGCGCATCATGGGAGGCATATGTTAGTTACTTGAAGTTGTAAGAAGTAGGATGAGGTGGGAGATGGACCTGGATAGGACAGTGAGATAAGTGACTGTAACAGGTTCCTTGGGCATTGTTTTGAAATATTTTTTAATTCATCACTATTTTAGTCCCAGTTAGAAAAATCATGATTTTTTTCAAGCTTGCTTTCTTATTATCCTTTCATGCTATACTATCTTCCTCAATCAAATTGGTATCTGACTAGTCAATGTTTTAGCTTAGGAAATTCTGAAAATCAGAACATTCTGGCAGCCATGCTTATTTTGTGAATCCACCAATAAGTACTAGCCTGTTGTCTTCCTGCCCAGGGTGCGGAGTATGAATCTGAAGACTATCGTGCGTCAGGGGAAGTTAGAACTGGCAGATGGAAAGTGCCCACGTATAAAGACTATTTGGATCTTTTTAGAAGTCTCCTGAGTTGTGACCAGATGATGGTAAAAATGACTAGTTTAAAGCTATGAAAGTACCCTAGTTCCTCTTTATTAGTCTCCATAGTTTTACCCTTAGGACTTACTAATTTCAGAGTTATATTTTACTAACTATTCAGTTGTTTTATTTTTAAAGTGCTTCATGTAATAAAAAACTAAAGTGGTGTATGTTAGGAACAAAATCATAGAACTCCTGTAAACTTAATAATTGCCGTAGCTGACTCCTCATTTCATCTGTAAGTAGCCAGTGTACTATGTTTGATGCTAAGTTATTCTTCCTAACAGATCCAGCCTCTTAGGTAACAAAAGTACAACAATATTATCACCATGGAAGAGCTATTCTCTTTTTATTTGTTAGAAATGAAGATTGAAAAAAAAGATGAAACAGAATCTAACTCAGTAGTGTGAAGGACATTGGTGCATGTTTTGTTTTTGTTTTTTTAAATGTCATTTATTAGAACAATGCCTCCTGTTTAATGTTTCTGGTAGATGTTTCTCTAATGTCTGCTTTAAACCAGGCTATGGCCACCATTTCAGCATAGACTCTGACAAAGCATTGTACCCTAGGAAAAATAATTTGTGTCCATAGATGATTCGTGTTCCCCTGTCTTAGGAGTTTTAGTTGTTTTCTTACTGAAGTAAAATAGGATAGCAGTGTTAGTCATTTTACCTACAATATTTCTTTTTTATATGTGACGTTAGATATTCCTGTACAATTTTGAGGTTAAGGTCCATAGAATGTTTGAGTAAAGGCAGAGTCATTGGCCTATATTTTTGGAATAGTAGAATAGTTTCACTTAAAAAAATGTTTATTTATTTTGAGAGAGAAAGAGACAAAGAGAGCGAGCAGGGAAGGGGCAGAGAGAGAGAGGGAGAGAGAGAATCCCAGGCAGGCTTTGGGCCGCCAGTGCAGAGCCGACATGGGGCTCGAACCCATGAATCGTGAGATCGTGACCTGAGCTGAAACCAAGAGTCGGATGCTTAACCAACTGAGCCACCCAGGTGCACCAGAATAGTTTCACTTTTAAAGAAATGATAAATTATACTTTTAAGTCCATTGTGAGGATAGTTGTGCATTTATTCACATGTATGTATGCTTATATGTGTATATATACACGTGTGTAAGCATGCTTATATGTATATATAGAAACGTATACGCACGTGTATTTGTACAAACATGTATATAATGCATGTGTGTGTAGTATACATAAGTGTTTTGACACGTGCGCATTAAGTGGGATAAATGCTTTGACAAGGATTGGCCTAAATCTTCTCATCTGCTACTTTGTCCTTAATAAGTATCTGTTACATGTATGGGTAAGTCCTATCTGACTGAAATGATATTGTCCTAATGACTTAGGAAAACGTCTACATTTTGCAACTTGAAAACTTCCTGGTAAATCTCAGTTTACACAGAAGTTGCTCTAATATCTGAATATGCACGTATACATATGTATCATATCGTAATTTAATATGGATACTGATACTTTTTTGCATAAAATTTTGAAGTTTATTACTTTTCTTTATTTTAAAGGATTCTCTTTTAGCAGATGAAGCATTTCTCTTTGTGAATTCCTCCCTTCAAAGTCTGAATCGTTTGCTATATGATGAATTTGTCAGATCAGTTTTGAAGATTATTGAGAAATTGGATCTTACACTAGAGAAACAGAACGTTGGGGGACATGAGGTTAGAAGATTTTGTCAATAATAATTTTGCATCATTTTTATAGCAGCTCCCTTTGGATGTTAGCATCCAGAGGAAAATAGCACATTTGTAGAATATTGTGGGAAATTGATTTCTGCGGCATCCATGTGTGTCATTGATACTTTGCTATTTGAATAGCTCCGTGTGTAGAAAATGTTATTTCTAGATTGTTCAAAAAGTAATTTATATGTTTAATGTTTCAAAACATTTATTTTAAAAAAGTTGTTTACTAGGCTTTTTACTCCTTTCTTAGCAATAGTAAAGAGTCAAATCTTAACTTTGTGTAGAGGTGACTCATTGTAGTAGGATAGGGACCTGGGATTCCTCTTGTTTGTAGCTGAGGAAACTCCAAACTCTGGGGGCAGAGTGTTAAATGTGTTCTTGAGATAGTAGAATACAGGCAATAGGGAGGAAAGAAAGAATACACCCTCCCTTTCTCCTGTACCCAGATTTCCTGGCCTGTATGAGAGATAATTCATGGTTTAAGGCTGCCAGCCAGAAGCCACCGTGCTTTTCTCTGAGGACATGTTTTAGGAAAGCACTGTGGGAATGACAGTAGTGTTATAGGACTTGAGTTCCAATGGAAAACCTCTAATTTGCTTTTCAGCCCAGGGATTTTTTTTCTTAGACTACATTATGCTCGTTAGTACACAGTACATAGTACTTCCACTGTAATACCATGGAGATAATGGAGGGATTATGCAGAGGATAAATAAAGGAAGCAGTAACCGTATTGCATTTGTATTGTTCTATTTTTTATGCTGGTTGATGGAAACAGTATTTTTCATGTTTTGCGTATGTCTAAAATAATTTCATTGAAAAACTTGCCAACAGAGACTACCTGGAACTATGCCAGCCAACAAAGCTGCTTTTTAGGACACTTTTGTTGTCTTCAGTGGCTTCCCTTGCACTTTCTTTCTCTTCTTGTTTTCTTTCTTCTGTTTCCTGCCCTTTTCACTTCACCTCCAGCAGGGCAGTGGTCACCTCTGCGACTGTTTCCCGAGTAAACCTTGAATCCACCCTTCCCTCCTTTACAGCTTAAATACACTTTACCAGTGTATTTCTAACTACTGGTTTAACCTGAGTTTGAGAACACAAGCATGGTCTGCTCATAGTGAGTTACTGTCGCTTAATACTGCTCATTATTCCTGTTTCTCAGTTTGAAACCTCCGAATCCTTATGGACACGTTCTGATGTTTGGAACTTATACCTGTGTCAAGGCATCATTGCTAGTTCCTTCAAGAAGTTACAGCCTTCCCCCTTCCTATTTTTATATTTGTATCATTCTTTTATCACTTCACTTTGTCACTTCCTTTGTGTCGTTTTCTTTAATGTTTTCGAGCTCTGTCATTATTAAATTACAAGCTTTTTAAAATTCTATTACTTGTAATTGAGGACCCATATATACCTTTCTCACTTTGATAAAATGTTTGTTTGGGTACATCTACTTTTAAGGATGAAAATGAAGCTACTGGTGTTTGGGTGATCCCGACCTCCGATCCAGCTGCTAACTTGCATCCTGCTAAACCCAAAGATTTTTCAGCTTTCATTAACCTGGTGGAAATTTGCAGGTATTTAAAAAAAGTTCTAATTGTTTAAGAGTGGAAATCACAAGCTATTGGTTATAATATACAAAAAAGACTTCTATGGATGTCTGAGATGAAATAGTAAAAGACTTAAAATCTAAAATTGCTTATATGAATCTTTAAAATATATCTAAATGTAACAACTTAGAATTATCATTGTTTTCTATTTAAAAGATACTCAGGTAGGGAGGGGTGTCTGGGTGGCTCAGTCAGTTAAGGGTCCGACATTTGATTTTGGCTCAGGTCATGATTTCATTGTTCTTGGGATCGAGCCCCATGCTGGGCTGTGCACTCAAAGCGTGGAGCCTGCTTGGGATTCTCTCTCCCATTCTTGCTGACCCTACTCTGCTTGTGCACATGCTCGCTCACCCTGTCTCAAAATAAATAAACTTAAAAAGATATCCTTGGGAAAAAGGAATATGAAAATGTTTACGTAATGGAATCATACGCCTTTTTGATTATATCCCTTATAATTTTGAAGCAGAATAAAAATATTATTTGATAAAAACTTCTACATTAAGCTTTTAATTTGTTTTTACAGAGAGATTCTTCCTGAGAAACATGTAGAATTTTTTGAGCCATGGGTGTATTCGTTTGCATATGAGTTAATTTTGCAGTCTGCACGGTTGCCTCTCGTCAGTGGTTTTTACAAACTGCTTTCTGTTGCTGTGAGAAATGCCAAGAAAATAAAGTATTTTGAGGTGAGTGGTTTTTTTGTGCAGACATAGGATATTCCTTTGTTTTTTAGGTTGTGTGAGTGTGTGTAAATGCATTATAAAATATTATAGTATATTGCAGTTTTAAAGGCTCATTTTATTTTCTGTGCTTTTAAAAATAGTGCGAGTGGCAGTTGCTTTACACTGTAAAAAAAGCTAATAGCATTTTCTGTTCTGATTTACAAGCACCTGAATAATAAGGCTAGATTAACAGAGGTTAACAGAGGTTCTCAAAGTGTGGTCCTAGGATGAGCAGCCTGCCAGCACTGCCTGAGAAACCTGTGCCCTCTCCAGACTTCGCTCCTCAGAAACTCTGGGGCCAGGCTGACAGTCCATGCTAATAGGCTACCCAGGTGATCTGGTGGCTAGTGACATTGGAGAGTAACTAGATTAGTGTGCCTAACGCTCCAGTTCATCACAAGTGGTCCAGTTGGTTAGTTGCAGGGTGAGCAGTTCTCTCAGTTTACAGGTGTATGTATTGGAAGACAGGAAAGGGGGAATGGACTTAGGCAGGCCTCTGGCTTTTGACTAGTCATTCACCTTTTACCTTACGTTTTGTTTCTCACTGGTCTCTGCCTAAAGTGTTATCAGAGCCGATTTTTTTCCCCTCCACACAAGAGCTTGGCAAAGTGAAAATAGATTTACCCTTTAGAAGTAAGACTGGAAGGGCGCCTGGGTGGCTCAGTTGGCTGAGTGTTCAACTTCGGCTCAGGTCATGATCTCGCGGTTCCTGAGTTCAAGCCCTGCGTTGAGCTCCGTGCTGACAGCTCAGAGCCTGGAGCCTGCTTCGAATTCTATGTCTCCCTCTCTCTCCGCCCCTCCCCTCTCTTTCTCTTTCTCTCTCTCAAAAATAAATAAACGTTAAAAAAAAATTTAAAAACATAAGACTGGGAACTGCTAGATTAGGACACACAATTACATGATATCGTTCACTTTACTAATTTACTGCTTTATTCAACAGGGTGTTGGTCTAGAGAGTCAGACACAGTCTCCTGAGGACCCAGAGAAGTATTCTTGCTTTGCTTTGTTTGCAAAATTTGGTAAAGAGGTAATTTTTAAATGATTTATCCAGTGTTTCCATGGGCTATTTAAAAATGAAAATGTGTTGATAAAAAAAAAAAAATCTTAGTGATCACAAATTACCTAATGACTTAAAAATTGGTTTGCTGAATCCAGATTGGGAGTAGGGGATTCGGAAGCACTAAGAGAGGAAATTGTCTTTCAAAAGTCCCTTGAGTTTTCATTAAATAGTTTGAATGATGTCAACTCAAAACTAATGGATTCTTTAGCTCTCCATATAATGAGAATTAAGTACTTCAACAGATGAGTTTTTCCTGGAGATCAGTGCTTACTTTGTAAATGATAGTAGCCATGTCATATAAAAGCTGCGTGATCATTTTGTAATGTAATAAGGGTAAATATTTTTTAGTTGATTCTCAGATTATAGGCTCTATTCAGATGCACAGCACTGTCTTTTTCTTTTCCTTTTTTGTTAAGGTTTCAGTTAAAATGAAGCAATACAAAGATGAACTTTTGGCCTCCTGTTTGAGCTTTATTCTGTCCCTGCCACATGACATCATTGAACTTGATATTAGAGCCTACATTCCTGCATTGCAGGTAGATACGTTATCTCAAGCAAATCTTTTTTTTCCACATAATGTTATGTTTTCTGGAAAACATGGAAATATCAAGGTCTTGCTTCTGCAGTTAGAGCAGGTGCTTCCCCATCAGACACCCTGGTTCAAGTTCTCCCTCTGCCACTTAGTAGCCCTGGGACTTGGGACCCTTGGCGTGGCTCCTCAGAGCTTCCCTGACAGGTGGATGTGAAGATTAAACTTCCCATGTGTTGAAAGTCTGCAGTATAACACCAGCTGCATAGACTGGTGGTCCTTGTTTTCCCAGGAATGACCTTGGATGCACCTACTTACCGCTAGCAGTTTCTGTCAGTAGAAAGGCTTATTCATTAGAAACCACAGCTAATTGGTGTTGTTTCTTTAAATGTTAAATTCTCTGTATTTCAGTTTACTTGTTTGTATTAATATATAGATGGCTTTTAAACTGGGCCTGAGCTATACCCCATTGGCGGAAGTAGGCCTGAATGCCCTAGAAGAATGGTCAGTTTACATCCGCAAACATGTAATTCAGCCCTATTATAAAGACATTTTACCCAGCCTTGATGGATATCTGAAAACTTCAACCTTATCAGGTAAGGTTTAGAATTGTGATGTGTATCTTAAATAAAATGGTAATGTAATAACTTTAATAGGACTATTTGTATTTTTGCAACTTCTGTAATTTGAGTCTAACATATTCAAAATATGTTTGAGTGATATTTTGGTAATATTTCCAATTTAGTCAATATAGTTGGTACATAAGAAATATAGTTGAGGTATTAAACCTGTTTTTCATTTTATTCACTTATATCCTACCAAGATTTATAAAATCTTCAAAGGCAAAAACTCTATATTTAATATCTTGAACGCCTAATAAATCCTAATACACTGCCTTGCAAATAAATAAATTGTTAAATAAGTAGGGATTAAAACTATGAAAATTTAATAGTGATTTTAGGTTTTGTTAATTTTTATTGATTTTCCGAATATAATTGATGAAGCACTAATGTTAGCCAGTAAGAAGAATTGCTATAGTAGAAATAAGTTTGGGAAAAGATTCAGAGGAAAAATGAGTGGGCCAGGCAAAAGTGTGACTATCAAGAAAAGTAGCAATTTGAGTTCAGGGGGACAGATTTACTTGAACCAGTATGAACATGGACACTGGTATTAGATGGAGCAAAAAAGAAAGATTCAGAGTGGAGAAAGACACTGAAATATTGCTAAAACTTTAAAAGTTAGTGTCATGAAAAATTAAATGAATTAAATGTTAATTTGTAAAATTTATCTACATAAACCATTTTATTATTCAATTTAAGGATTGTTGATTTGGAAACATTAAGTGAAAGTTGTGTGACACATTTTGTTCACTGAGTCTGGTTTTTCTGACATGCTTGATGCATATTCAGAGTTCAAGAAGAGAGTCACAATTTAGGGGGATTTTTCTGTAAATGTTAGCAATAATAAGCTTATTTAGAGACAAAAAAACATTAGCTCTTTAATGTTTATAGGTTACTTAGGCTTTTAAAATTCACATCACATAAGGATTGCTGTATTTGAGTAGATCACTTAAAAACATGGACTTAGTTTAAAAAAATGAATATATCTAGTAGCAAATACCTTATTGGTACTTCTTGTTTTTTAGAATTTACTTCTGTCAGCTCATTGAAAAGATTTATGTTTTTTAAAAAAATTATGAGGGAAAATACTGTGATTATTTTTTAAATTGTTCTAAGAGAGACTGCATGTGCACACAGGCATGTAATTGGGGAGGGGTGGAGGGAGAGAATCTTAAACAGGTTCCATGCCCGCCGTGGAGCCCGATGCTCATGACCACGAGATCTGACCTGAGCTGAAATCAGAGTTGGACACTTAACTGACTGAGCCACCAATGCACCTTGATATTGTGATTCTTTTAAGCAAAGGATTTAGCTATTCATGAATATGTGTACTTTAGATAATTAGAATTAGGGAAAAACAGAGAGTAGGCAAAATTAAATAACAAAAGAAAATCCATAAACTTAAAGACAACCGCTATTTTTAGTACTGTTTTATTTGAAATGATGTCAGACTTTGAGGACAGTTGCACTAATAGTGAAAGGAACTCCCATATACTCTTTACACAGGTTCCGCAAGTAAGGTTTGTCCCCTCTGCTATATTGTTGCATGATTGTGTGATAATATGTGTGTGTATTTATACATGACATTTTTTTCTGAGCCCTTTGTGAGTAAGCTGCAGGCGTCGTGGATGTTTATGCCTAAATGTTGCAACGTGTATTTCTTAAGAGTGAGGACATTATTTTATACAACCATGGTATCATTATCAAAATCAGGAAAAATAACACAGAAATGCTATTTTTCTCTATAATCCATATATAGATTTTTCAGTTGTCCCAGTGAAATTGATTTTTTTTGTCTGTTTCAATTATTCTAATAACTTTGTGCTTTTTCTTTTTCTAGTTTCTTTAGGTGTAGGTTAGATTCTGATTTTCCTTGTTTCCTGAGGTTGGCCTATGTTGCTATAAATTTCCCTCTTAGAACTGTTTTTACTGTGTCCCATAGACTTTGGAATGTTGTGTTTCCATTTTCATTTGTCTCAAAGTATTTTTTAAATTTTCTCTTTGCTCTCTTTATGGACTCAGTTGTTCAGTAACATGTTGTTTAGCCTCCACATGTTTGTTTATTCCAGTTCTTTTCCCCTGTTAATTGATTTCTTGTTTTGTACTCTTGTGGTCAGAAAAGATGCTTGATACAACTTCAGACTTCCTACCTTTACTGAGATTTGTTTTGTGGCCTAACACATGATCTGTCCTAGAGAATCTCTTAGAGAATACTCCACATGCACCTGAAAAGAACACATATTCTGCTGGTTTTGGATGGAATGTTCTGTACATATCTGTTAAGTCCATCTGGCCCAGTGTGTCATTAAAAGTCAGTTTCCTTACTGATTTTGTCTAAACGATTTATCCACTGATGTAAATGGGGTGTTAAAGTAAATCCCCTAGTATTATTATACTACTGTCCATTTCTCCCTTTGTCTGTAAATACTTGCTTTACACATTTAGGTACTCATATACTTATTGCACAGATATTTTCAACTGTATGTGCCCTTATAGAATTGATCCTTTTATCATTATACAATTAGCTTGTCTCTTCTTATAGTCTTTGTTTTTATGACTATTGTGTCTCACATAAAAATGTTAAAAAAAAAAAAGGAAAAATTTTTAAAAATATATTTTAAAAAAAAGGTCTATTTTGTCCAAAATAGGTACTGCTACCTGGCTTTTTTCTTCTTCTTCGTTTCCATTTGCATAGAATCTTTCCATCCCTCCACTTTCAGTCTGTGTTTTTTTGTCTTCTAATCTAACATGAATCATTACAGGCAGCATATTAATGGGTCTTACTTAGTTTTTTAATCCATTCACCCTTTGTCTCCCCCCCCCATTGTCTTTTGATTGGAGCATTTAGTCCATTTACATTTAATTATTGCTAGGTGTTCCTTGTTTTCTAGTTGTGCTTCAGTTCTTCTTGTTCCTTTTCTCTTGCTCTCCTCGCTTGTGAGTTGATGACTTTCTGTAGTGTTATATTTGGGTTCCTTTTTCTTTATTTTTTGTGTATCTATTACAGGATTTTGAATTGTGGTTACCACGAGGTCGTATATAAGACCCTATGTGTACAGCATTCTATTTTAAGTTGATGGTTAAATCTGAACATATTCTAAAAGTACCATATTTTTACTTCCCCCACCAAGTTTTGACTTACTTTGCATATCCCTTAACTAATTATTGTAGATAGCATCGATTTTACTTTTGATTTTTAACCTACATATAAGCTTTACAAGCGATTAATCCACTATCTTCACTATGTATTTACCTTGACCAGGGAGATTTATACTTTTGTATATTTTTTGTTATTAATAGCCTTTCTTTTCAGCTTAAAGAAGTCTCTTGAACATGTTTTATAAGGCCTGTTTAATGGTGATGAACTCCTTTAGTGTTTGTTTGGGAAACTCCTTTAATTCTGAATAACTTCACTGAGAAGAGTACTCTTGATTTTAGTATTTTTTCCCTTTCATCACTTTGAATATATCATGCCACTCTTTTCTGGCCTGCAGAGTTTCTGCTGAAAAATCAGCTCATAGCCTTATGGGGTTTTACTTGTATATAATCAGTGGCTTTTCTTTTGCTGCTCTTAAGGTTTTATCTTTATATTTTGCCATTCTGATGATGTGGCTTGATATGGACCTCTTGGGTTCATATTGTTTGGAACTCTCTGTGCTTCCTGCACCTGGATATGTTTACTTCCCCAGGGTAGGAAAGTTTTCAGCCATTATTTATTCAAGTAATGCCAATGTTAATATGCTTGATATTGTCCCAAAGGCCCCTATTTATTTACTTGATCAATCGCCCATATGTCACCTTCCCCATCCTGCCTTGCCCTCCACACCCTATAAGGCTGCCCCAACATGTGGGTGCCCTCCACCCTGCTCCAGCTCTGACACCCATGCTAGGCTGCCCCCGGAGCTGCCCTCCTCATGTTCTGGGGAGCACCACTGCTACCCTAATACCTTCCTCTGTGCTACCTAAAGGCCTTAGGACTGAATACTTTAGGAAGAGGAGAGGAGGGGGACTGCAAATGACTAACTCCCACAAAGGGAAAACAATCACTTTACGGTTACAAAAAGATGGAGCAGAAACTCTAACCAAACTGTCAAAATGAACATAACTGGCAATGGCACCAATTACTATCGTGATGTGGTGAGGAGGCCACGGCATCAGTTCTAGGTGTTTCTGCCAAAAGAGCATCACTGAACCTCATCATGGGAAAACATCAGACAAGCCCACACATGAGAACTAAGAAAGGCTAAAGAGCTACCCACCTGAAAGAAAGCTAAGGCACTGTGACAGTTAAATACTACACATAGTCCTAGACTGAATTCTGCATCAGGAAAAATACAGCTATAACAAGACAAAAAGGATGTCAACTCTTACCACTTTTCTTCAACATAGTACTGAAGTTCTAACCAGAACAGTGAGACCTAAAAATAAAAGGCATCCAAATTGGTAAGTAAGAAGTAAAACAAAACTGTCACTGTTTGCAGATGATGTGATAGAAAATCCTAAAGATGCCACTGAAAAACATCAATAAATTCATTAAAGTTGCAGGGTATAAAATTAATACACAGAAATCTGTTGCATTTCTGTGCACTAATAACAGTTCAAAGAATTAAGAAAATTCCATTTACAATTGAATCAAAAAGAATAAAATACCTAGGAATAAATTTAACCAAGGAGGTGAAAGACCTTTACTCTGAAAACTATATGATGTTGATGAAAGAAATTAAGGATGCCACAAACAAATGGGAAGATGTACCCTGCTTATGGATTGGAAAAATTAGTATTGTTAAAATGTTCATGCTATTCAAAGCAATCTATAGATTCAGTGCAATCCCTATCAAAATAACAATGGCATTTTCACAGAGTTAGAACAAATAATCTCTAAATTTGTATGAACCACAAAAGACCACAAATGGCCAAAGCAATCTTGAGAAAGAAGGACAAAGCTCGAGGTATCACACTTCCAGATTTCAAACTGTACTACAAAGCTATAGTAATTGAACAAATGGTACTGGCACACATAGATCAGTGGAATAGAATGGAGAGCCCAGAAATAAACCCACACTTATGTGGTCAATTAATCTATAGTAAAGGAGGTAAGAGTATACAATCGGGAAATGACAGTCTCTTTAATAAATGTTACTGGGAAAATTGTAGAACTGCATGTAAAAGAATGAAACATACACAAAAATAAAGTTGGTTAAAGACGTAAATGTAGACCTGAATTCATAAAATGCCTAAAAAGTAAACATATGTAGTAAACTCTTGGACATTAAACATTTTTTTTCTGTGTCCTCAGGCAAGGACAACAAAAACAAAAAATAAACACAACCTTAAAATAGCAGTTTTGTGTCAGGAATTCATGAAATCAAACTTTTCAAAGTAACATTAACATCTTAGGTGTTATGCATGTTACCATGATCTTCAAGTTAGTAAGTCATAATAAATAGTTTTTGCTTTTAGTAGGGTAACTTGCTAGTTCTAACCCACATAAGCAAAGATCTGTAGGGTCCTACTAAGTCCCAGTTGTGAAAAGCGTTCTGGACACCAAAAAGCCTGAGACTCTTTGCTTTATGAGAAGACTACTCTCCTTAAGAGAGAAGCATGCTCCAAATTGTATTTCTGAAGTATTGCTTCTGCTCTAGTTTCAACAGCTCATTGAATATAACTTATTACCAAACAAATTTCTTTTTTACCAAGAAAACTCAGAGTGGATAATTGAGAATTGTCTTCTGTACTCACGGACTTTCCCAAACTCAGAGAGTTTGTGAGCTTACATGACACTACTGTCTCCAGCCACATCCATCCCTATACAACTTGTAAGTGGCAGCATATACACATTGATTAACATGATCCCAAGGGCCAGTCTTGTTATGTCCTATAAAAACAAACAAAAGCATATGAACTTAAAAATGATGCTGAGTGATCAGTGTTTCAGATTTTATTTTACTGAGAAAAGTGATTTTCTATTAATTCACTCAGTCCAAGGTTTCAAGTTCCTAAAGAGCCTAGAAATTATTTTCCAGCAGCTGTCATGCTACAAAACATAAGTACTGGGGAAATCAGAAGTTTGTCCAAATCATTGTTCAAGTTTAGTTGAATATAAATTTCTAACATTTTTCATAACTTACAATTTATGTAGGACTGTTGGTGATAATGAAAAAAAAAGTTCTGGAGGTAGATGGTTGGTGATGATTAGGCAACATTGTGAACATAGTTAGTACCACTTAATGGTACACTTAAAAATGCTTAAAAGAATACATTTTATGTTATGTGTCTTATATAGCAATAAAAAATGTTATGAGAAGTAAGGTTAGCATAGTGGCTTAGTAAGCCTGAATAAGTATAGGGAACAACAAGGCCAAGTACAGTAATGCACACTTGTATTATAATTAACACTGATAGGAAAAAAGACATTTAAAATTTAAACCAAGCATCCAACTCTTGATTTTGGCTCACGTCATGATCCTAGGATTGTGGGATCGAGCCCCGCGTGGAGCCTGCTTGAGATTCTCTCTCCCTCCCCTCTGCCCCTTACCCACTTGCACATGTGCTCTATCAAAAAAAAAAAAAAAAAAATTAAAACAAAATTATTAAACTTGTCTCATTTACCAAAGATAAGCCTTCATTATGTAATTTGGATTTCTGAAATGTTTCTGAGTTAGTTTCTCTAAGATTTTTTTTAAATATGGTGCATCTAAAGCATTATAGTGAATGTTGAAAGTATTTCAGAGAATTATAAAAACATTCATTGTATATTTTATCTGTACAAGGCACAAGAGAGCTCCTTGAAGAGACTTTATAATCTAATCTATTAATACCTTTCAAATATAGGAGAATATTATACACATAAGGAGAAGTAAAGGCCTCTGTCAGTTCAGGCACATAGCTACAACAGCAGATGGAGAGCATAGTGCTTCGGCTCTGCAGTTTGAGTCCTAGCTCAGGACACACAATAGTAAGATAAAACATTGACCAATTCATATATCAAAGAGCTTTTGTTCCCATTGTATAAAATTTTGAATTAATTTAAGCTCAAAAAACAAACACATCCTCTTTTCATCTCTGGCCCATCAGAGAGTAGATCTCTAACATCTGTACACAAAAGGTCACCAAATGGTCAGCAAAGAAATTCTTAGTTATTGCTCCTGCCCATGGTGACTAGGTTATTGGCCATAAGCAAACCAAACGCACAAAATTATAGAGAGGAAAACTAGCCAAACAGCAGAGGTAAGGTTCTGTTGTAGTTTGGGATTCATTCCTGGAGCCAAGAAAAGACGTGTTCGGATTAAACCACCGGTGAGGTGCCTTCCAACGAAGACTGCTTATGTGGCTCTGTCAGCCAAACTACTGGGCATCTCCACAACTCATGAAGAATAACTTTGTAGCTTTACGATTATGACTTTACACTGATAATAAAGTGTACATGTCTCAAAGGTTTTATTTAACTCAATAGTTAATACAGGCACTGGTAAAGTCTTATAACTGGCTTCTATACCCTGATGAATGTAATCACGAGAAAACAATAGACGAATCCAAATAGAGGGACAGTATATAAAATTCCTGACATATAATTTCTTAAGTGTTCAAATCATGAAATTCAAAGGAAGACTAAACTGTTTCACTTTAAAGGATACTGAAAAGGCAGGACAGCTAAATATGACACATGGTTTTCAATAAAGACATTATTAGGCTCAGTGCTGGAACCTGAATGGGCTGAGGATTAGTTGTGGCTCATGTCTCAGGCTGAGGGTCCTGGTGTGGATAGTTGATATAGCTGTCATGTAGGAGAATGTCCTTGTAGGAAACACAGCTGAAGTACTAAGGGGTGGTGGGGCGTCTGGCTGGTAACTTACTCTTAAACGGTTCAGGAATGAAAAGTTTTATACCATACTTTCAAATTTTCTCTAAGTTTGTAATCGTTTCAAAAAAAATTTATAGGGAGATATTACACAAGTGTAAATATTCTTGCTCCTCACGAGTGCCCCTTGATTATTCTTCCCAAATCTCTTACTACTGTGATGGTTGTAAAATAGTGATCTTCTGACTCTGTCATTCCTGTGTAGTAGTTGGCATTCTACTGTAAGAAGTAACTATTTTCTCAAGTATTTATATTAGTAGGAACTTGTGGATTCTTATTTTTCCAGTGGCTCTAGTCTTTTACCATTATCATTAATTTTTATGCTCGCATTGTTCCAAATATGGCTTCCATATAAGGAGTGGGGGGTGGCATTCTTCAAGCAGCTGCTTCCTGGATCCAACGAGGTGATTCAGGCTCCTTTTATAAATATAGGTCTACCCAATCTCTGGAGTTAGCCACTTCTTCAAGGAACCGTGTTCCTTTCAGTAGACAATATTTAAAACCAGGACAATGACTATTAATTTTTTTGTTGTTGTAGAAACAATATTTTAACCATAATTAGGATTTTAATGCCTCTATTTGGCAGTATCCTGTGTTCTCCCCAGTAGTCATCAAATACATGAATGGGTGCTGTTTAAAATTTATTTTTGTTTACTGTTGATAGATGAGACCATGAACAACTGGGAAGTGTCAGCACTTTCTCGGGCTGCCCAGAAAGGATTTAATAAAGTTGTGTTAAAGCATCTGAAAAAGACAAAGAACATTTCATCGGTAAGGAATCCCTTGTATATTCTTTACTTAAACAATGGAGAGATCAGATTCTAATGCTTGTGAAGAGTAAAAATCTTTGTTTAAAATGTTATTTTATCAATAGAGTACAGTATAGATATAATTTCAATATATTTTTAGCCATAAAAATGTAAGACATATTAACTATCTGGTTTATTGTCTTGATCTTGTTTTCTTTCAAATATATTTAGTGGCTCAAAGAAAGTAATATAGATATCTTCAGTAAGCAATCAGAATATTGATATTATGGATATGTAAGATTGTTTCATTTAGGTCTTAAATATATTTTTTGTCAAGTTTAATTAATGCCAGTTTTTATTTATTTTTTTTTGGTGATGATTTCTTGAGATTAGGTTTTTGAGATGTGGCATATAATGTAATAGGAAACAAAGAATAAAGAGAGAAAACTGACTAGAGAAAATACCTACTTTAGGTATGAAGTGAAAATTAAAATTTGAAAAACTTTTAATATTTAGAACTGATAATGTAAGTGCTAGGGTAAATTCCTTCCACCTCATTATTTTTGACAGCTTTTGATTGAGACACTGCATAAAACTGGAAATGGCTTTCTAAAACATTTAAATTATTTTATCACATATAAATAAAATAAAATTACTTGAGCATATTTCTGGTTTTACAAATAAAGTTTTTTTACAGATATACAGTTCCTCATTTTCTAGGAGAGTGGTTCTTGAAGTGAGAACTCTGGGTTCCAGGGTGCAAGGCCAGAGCTATTTTTACTCATTGACATTTGCACTATGGTGTAATGATGGCTAACACTGTTCATTCCCAAGCACTTTATTAAATCTTGACCCTTGAACACATGTCTTTTTAATGTTCTGTGTGATGAAACAGGAAGTATGCATAAAGCAGTCTGTTGCATAGTGCGACATAGTGGGACAGTCGTCTTTAGGAAAAGCACTTTGTGATGCTTTGAGCTGTGAGCTAAAGAAGGCACTTTTTCATGAATACCATTTTTACTTGAAAGAACAACTGACAAACCGGCTATTCGGTATTTGGCAGAGATTTTATCTAAAATAAATAGAGTGAGCCTGTCACTTCAAAGAAGACATCTGAGAGTATTTGTTGCCAATGACAAAATTGCAAGGTTTTAAACAAAAATTAAATTTTGGAAAACTTGAAGCCATCACCATGAGCTTGACAGCTTCTTAATACTTAAAGATTTTTCTGATAAGATTGGTGATCTTAACAAATGTGTTTTTTTTTGGTATATATAATGAAATGTATCAACATTTGTAAGATCTGCATAACTCAGTAAACCAGTGTTTTCAGATGACTAATACGTTATGTTACCAAATCACGCATAGGTAAAAAAACAAACAAACAAACAAAAAAACCAACACTCAAAGTGCAGGATAGACCAATGGAGTTTAATGTAACAGACTACATAAAATTCACTGGTAAGGTTTCAGATTCCCCATTGTAACTAAGAAATAACTGGGGGTGCCTGGGTAGCTCAGTTGATTAAGCTTCTGACTCTTGGTTTCGGCTCAGGTCATGATCTTGCTGTTTGTGAGTTCGAGTGCTGCATTGGGCTCTGTGCTGACAGTGTAGAGCCTACTTGGGATACTCTCTCCTTTCTCTTTCTCTCTCTCTCTCCTTCCCTCCCTCCCTCCCGATCCCTACCCCCTTCCCTTCTCTCTCTGCCCCTCCCCTGCTTGTTCTTTCCCTCTTTCTCTCTAAATAAATAACCTTAAAAAATAAAAAAAAAGAAATTATGACTTACTCAATTTGTATCAAAGAATATAGCTATTATCTAAAAAGACTATTAAAATACTCCTCCGTCTTCCAAGTGTGGCCTAAACAACATATCACTGTAGTTGTTTCCTAGTGAGTCATACAGTAGAGATTTACACAAGTATGAAACAGTGTCACTTTCCTGAGGTTTTTTGTTTTATTTGAAAAATATAATTACTTTTCCTAAAA
>CM053569.1:77235423-77367235 GCA_028646485.1 Cryptoprocta ferox
CAGAGAGAGAGGACACAAGCAGGGGAGGGGCAGAGAGAGGACAAGCAGGGGAGGGGCAGAGAGAGAGGGAGAGGGAGCATCACTAGCAGGCCCCACGTTGTCAGCCCAGAGCCCAACATGGGTCTGGGTCTCACGAATTGTGAGATCGTGACCTGAGACGAAATCAGGAGTCAGACTTTCAACTAACTGAGCCACCCAGGTACCCCTGGGTTTCGTATTTTTAAATAAAATAATTTCAAGGTTTTAACTTCTAATATGAGAAATATTCAATAAATGTGACCCACTTAAACAAAAGTTCTTTGGGGATCCTCAATATTTTCTAAGGATGTAAAGGGTCCTGCCAAAACTTTGGAACTGGTGGCCTTGGAAATGGACATCTGACTGCAAAACTGGAAAAGATGAGACTTCTTTCCATGGATTTGCAATAATATTTACAGCACTACTGTATAGTATATAATGAACCATTGAGAGATGTTAATAACAGAGAGGGTTGTAAAATAGTTTCTTTTCCTTCTCATAATTGTCTTAATTTTTAACTCCGTTATCATCACGTGTATGTTATTGTTCAAATTTGCAGAATGAAGTACTGTCCTTAGAAGAAATAAGGGTTAGAGTAGTACAGATGCTTGGCTTTCTGGGAGGACAAATAAACAAATATCTCCTAACAGGTAAACTTTCCTTTAAAATAAATTGATCGCTGTAGATGTATTTGTGCTTTAATTTGAATATATACAGATCATGGTATATTATAGTATTTGTTCCTATATGTGATTTATGTATTTTCAAATGAGATGACAAAGAATATTTTGCTAAATGAAATGCTTTGACTATACCCGTGCAATCTGGATAATTCAGCACTAGTTGACAAAATGTTCTAGTCTGGTTTGGTAAGCATATTTTCCATTTCGAAACAGAACCTGATTTGACACTTTCTTTTAATATTATACATTGTATCAGGAATTCAGAGTTAATCTTTTAAAATTCTGATGTTATTAATATTGGGATATTTAGAGTATTTTTTAAACCAGAATCAGCATTTTAGTTAGTAAAAATTCACCTGTATTTTTAGTTTTGGCATTTCATATTAAGTATACTAGTGACTTTTAGTTATTTTAGGAAGTTAGAACCTACATTTGTAAAATAAGTGTTACAGAGGGGAGATTTTTATTGTTCATTTATCATTTTTCCACATAACACCTAAAATAACTCTTACTGAAAATGGAAATTAAGCATTCCAGACTATTAAACTTATTTAATAATAGTTTTACTTTAAATCAAAGTTAAAAATAGTATGTCAGTGATAATGTAGTGACATACATATGTCTGAAGTAAAAACAAAAAAGGAAAGATGAATACTGTGCTAACTTAAAAGTATAAAAGCATTCTACTTTCACTAATGAATTGTGGAGCAACTGACATGAGAAAGATTTTGAATGAAAACATGCTTTTCCTGATTTCTTTTTTAACAGCCACATCCTCAGATGAAACGATGAAGAAATATGTGGCCTGGGACAGAGAAAAAAGACTCAGTTTTGCAGTACCATTTATAGAAATGAAGCCTGTCATTTATCTGGATGTGTTCTTGCCTCGGGTCACGGAGTTAGCTCTTTCAGCTTGTGACAGACAAACCAAAGTACTTTCATTTTTTATCATTTTATTTAGAATCTATGCTTTTTAAGACCTGTATTTGTTTGGAAATAGATAATATATTTCAGCCATTCCAATATTATCAATTCTGTGTTTTCTGTAATCTAGTAATTAGACAATGATTTAATTATCAGAAGGAGATGTTACTAATAGAAAGTAAACATAAATTATCTTGGTAGATAATAACCTGGTAAAACATTAATATGCCAAAAAACGGTTCATAATAGAAAATGCAGTACAAAGCGTATTTAAAAGTGATTTCCAATCTGTGCACCATTATTATCACCTTAACTTGGGGGATTAGAAAGAGATAATCTCGTTTTTATGGAATTCCTTTGTAAATTTCCAAAATGCTTTAGAAATATATTTACTAAAAGTGATAGTTAAAAATGTGCTAACAGGTGAAACAAAGTTCTGTAATAATGGCAGCAATGAAATCTGCTTCTTTGAAGGTACTAGTCCCAGTTTGTCTAAATCTTTTAAGTTCCAGTTCTCACCTCTTGGATGCAGATCAGAGTGCACAGAAGCATTAGTTTTATGTAAGAAGTGCTACTTCCAGTTAATTTATGTTTGGGTATGATCGTTATCTGCTACAAACGGTTTTCTTTTTAAAGGGCTAAGTTGAGTAACATTTCAAAATATCTTCTCGCAAACCTGGAAACTTAAACTTGTTGAACTCCTGGCTTATTTTAGGTTGCCGCTTGTGAGCTTTTACACAGCATCGTTATGTTTATGTTGGGAAAAGCCACTCAGATGCCTGAAAGTGGTCAAGGTTTCCCACCCATGTACCAGCTCTACAGGCGAACTTTCCCTGTGCTGCTTCGACTTGCGTGTGATGTAGATCAGGTAAGTGAATGATACTGAATCTGACACAGTTGCAAAGCTTAAAAGAAAGTTAGATCTTGTTCAGGGATCATTAAAGCTTGCTGCAGGTTGGAATGCCCTGGGGATCTTAAAATAAATACTGCTGCCTGGCTGCTGCCCCTTCTAACTGTGATGTAATTCCTCAGGGGTGTGACCTGGGGATTGGGACTTTTTAAAAGCTCTCCTGGCTTTCATTCATTTGGGAATGAATCACTGATGTAGTTAAGAGTTGCTGATAGTGTAGGCATCTAAAGCTGAATTGGCAGTCTGCTCTCATGTAACCATGTACAGGTTTGGAAATGTTGACAAGTGGCCTCTTCCTGATGACTTTGTGGCAAATTCTCCATTGCTGCATGAAGCAGAAAAAAGTAGAATTCTCAGTTCATTTCATGAAGCTAGGATATCTCTGATACCAGGATGCACACGAAAAAGGAAGCTAAATGAAAAATCATTTACTAAAAACAAAAAAACCCTCATTTATAAATATAGATGGAAAATTCTTCAACATATATGAACGAATACAATCCAGCAATGTATTCATATGTGCTGTGATTAAATAGGATTTTTGGTTATAACTGGAAATTTCCCACAGAAACATTTCAGAAGCAGTGATTCTCTCATAGAACCCTCAAGGGTGTGTGTCCTGCTAAAACTAGTAATAGTTTAGTGTTCTCAGTGTCCGTGGGGGGCATAAAACTCCCCTAGATCTCTTGTATTCTGTAGCAGACTTGGTCTTGTGAGACACAGAAATGTTTAAGATACAAAGATAGGGAATGTTTGCTTTCACTTCTGCTATAGACATTTTACTTTTGATATATAACGAGGATCAAATATGTAACCTGGTCTAGGTGACTGCTGTGTTCCCAAAACACAGGAAGACCTCCTTTCTCTCTCCACGGTGATCACATGGTCACGCCAGACAAGGCCACTGGGTTTCCAGGGTTTCAGGAAGATGACCACATGATCATTATTTCCTTTGTAGTTCAATAATGGTAATGTGTCTGATCCAGAATACCTTATATGCATGTTTAGGATCAAATTAATAAAGATAAATATTAAAAAACTGTAATATCTGCCTCCATATTAGAAGAACAGTAAGTTTTAATATGCCTTTTTTTCCCTGCTGGATTCTAGGAAAAAGAGAAAAAGAGCTAGAGAGAAGCATGTTCATCATCGAATTTTAACTGGCAAAGAAAGCTAATAAAACTATAGGAGTATTATCACTTAATTTTTCCTGTCATTTAAACAGAATTCTTTCCAATGTAAAATTTCTTTATCATGAAGAAAATAAACTCTAATGATATTGTTCCTTTAGGTGACAAGGCAACTATATGAGCCACTGGTTATGCAACTGATTCACTGGTTCACTAACAATAAGAAATTTGAAAGTCAGGATACTGTTGCCTTATTAGAAACGATACTGGTGAGTAATGGTCTATTCTTTTCCTGTTGTTTGCATTGTCTAGTTATATGTGATCTATATTTATAGTTTTATTTATTTATTTATTTATTTTGAGAGAGATAGAGAGCGTGTGGGGGGGTGGGGAGGGGGTGCAGAGAGAAAGGGAGAGAGAGAATCCCAAACAGGCTCTGCACTGTCAGTGTGGAGCCTGACCTGGGGCTTGATCTCATGAACTGTTGAGATCATGACCTGAGCTGAAGTTGGGCGCTGAACCGACTGAGCCACCCAGGTGCCCCACCTGATCTATGTTTAGAATTTTAAGAAAACTTACCTGTCCAAATATCAAAATGTAGCATCTAGTTAGATCATATTGTCTTTTTTCTTTTGTTTTAGTGAATAGGTGGGACATTTTAACAGACAGGATGCCGTAATTATTTACTGAAGTGTTACTTTTAAATATTGGCAAGCAGTGTGCACATTTTTTTGTTCTGTACTCTTTTTTTGGAGAATGGTTATAAATTGACAAACTTCATCTAGATTAAGGCTGTGTGTATGTGTGTGTGTGTGTGTGTGTGTGTGTGTAGAATAGAAGGAGTGAATAAGAATGTACTTGGACTTTTATTAAGAGTCGCAGAACCCTAAAAGCTACAGTACAATAATTAAGAGTAAAAGCAGTTTGTTTGAGCTTATCCAGTTTTCTCCTACATTCAGATTCAACAAGGAAAGAACCCTAGGGACAGCGGCCATTTCCGTACAGCTGTCCTGAGATAGCAGAGGTAGAGTCATTAGGATTTGATCACTGGCTCACCGACGGCAGAAGCAGGGAGATGAGCTTAAAGCCTTAGTGTCATTTGACACTGATTTTATTACAGTTTTCTGAGTTTTTGCAAATAGGTTTACTTTGATTCCTTTAAACGTCATTTTATTTGATTTTCACCTGTTATTTCATCTGTGGTTTGGTTTTGTTGTATATTGACTTTGGAATCAGAAGCCCCAGTTAAATGCATAGCAAGTTTGTCCAAACAGATGTGGCGTGTTCCTTGCATGGGAGCGTGGTGTGAGGCGGGTTGGGAAGATACACTGTGCAGAGCAGCAGAGCACAAGCTCCAGTTTTGCCTGAGACAGTCCTGATGATGTGCCTGTTGCGTGTGTAATTTTAGGAGGGCTCTTTCCACTCTCACAGGTACCCTACTTGGATGCTATGTTGTGGGTAGTGGGAGTTACCGAACATTTTAAGTTAGGATGGTAACATGATATCTGTGGTTTAATTCCCTGCAGTGCCAATCAGCGAATCCTGCCTATAATAAATACATTTAATTAAATTTAACTTGTGTCTTATTGGCAATTCAGATGGATTTATTCTAATATTTCTATTCTGAAGTTTCTTTCTTAGTTGTTTTTCTTTCCCTCTTGATTATTGAAGGGGGCTTAAATAAGGGTTTCAGAAAGAAATCAGATAAGGTAATGGTAATATAAAGTGAGATAGTTGAAGAAAGGAAAGGTAAGGGAGGAAATGTCAAGTTGGTACAGCACTTGAGTGAAAGCATGTCTATAGGTTTCCCAGTAAGAATTGCTGATTCCCTGATGTCAGTGCATGCATTATTTACCACTGCTCTGAGAAGCAATAAATATCACCTCTTCACATTTCCAGTTAATTGCTTCTTGAATTCTAATACGCACTGTGATCAGAGATTTTGCATGTAGCAAATAACTGGGGATGTTTGGTAGAAGAACTCCCTTATTTCAGTATTCAGTGTAGTTTTCCAAGTTAGATCTTTCCTATACATTTGTAAGAGGGAATTATATCTAGAGGGAAATAAAAACATTCAAATTTCCTTAGCTGTTTTTTTTTCAGGTATTTAGAGACTGCCTTTCATGGAGTCTGCTCTTACAGAAAGATATATTTTCAGACCACATCTCCATGTGATTTTTATGTAGGATTACAATTCCCTCGGAACCTAGAAGAATCTTATTTTCTTTAACCTCAGTAAGGCATCTCAGATGCTGTTATGAGATAAAATCAACAAAAACTTTTAGGATGTAGCCATTGGGTTTCTTCAGGGAAAGGAGGGACTGTTTTTTTGCTACATAATTAAAGTATTTTCTCCTTTTTTCACGGATTTCTCAGTTTGTTTAAAGGAAAGTGTTTTCATTTTGTCAAAAGGACATTGTTATTAGAGTCTGGATTCTAGACAGTCAGATTGGTTTTCTAGTGCTTATCTTTTCTCGAGTAGTGCTCTAAATTAATCTTCACAGCATGCTGCCGTTAGACCCAGAGCAGACCAGGGAGTGCAGTTGTCACACGTTTTGTTGTAGGATGGAACTGTAGATCCTGCTGACAGTACTTTAAGAGATTTCTGTGGTCGCTGCATTCGTGAATTCCTCAAATGGTCCATTAAGCAGACAACACCGCAGCAGCAGGAGAAAAGTCCTGTAAACACCAAATCACTTTTCAAGCGACTGTACAGCTTTGCACTTCACCCCAATGCTTTCAAGAGGCTAGGAGCATCACTTGCCTTTAATAATATCTACAGAGAATTCAGGTAAGTAAGCCACATGAGTCTAAAACAAGTTCTTTAAATTTTTAGTAGTGATTTTGAAAAGTTGACTGGTGTTTTTATGTATCAATGTATTTGTGTATCAAGCATTTAGTTAATTATGTGTCAGATGCTGTGCTATTTTCTGGGGATTAAACAGTGGATTAAAATGCAGTTTGCATTCAGGAAGCTCAGAAACTACTGAAAAATACATACAAACATAATGCCATGGCAGTCTTGTAAATGCAAGAGAAGACATAATCCAGGGTCTTTTGGAGCATAGAAGAGGAGTATCTAATCCAACTTGAGTAGGTTAAAGAAGTCTTCCTGTAGCATTTATACTTAGATGAAGCTTAAGGATAAATGGGAATCAGCCAAAGCATTTCAGATCAAAGGGATGGGGTAAAGAGAAGAAATAGGATGGTATATAAGGAGATGAAGACATTTTATATTCCTCGACTGTGGAGTTTGAAGTTTGGAAGGGAGCATAGTGAGACTAGCCAGGAGCCTTTGTTCATAGAGTTAAAAAACATAGGCCACTTCTAGTGACAACAAGTCCCTAGAGCAGAGAGCTGCATGGTTAAATTTCCTTCCAAAATTCATCTGCCCATAGCTATATGGAGAGTGGATCTAAGTGACATAAAACAGGACCAGGACACAGTGAAGGAGATGTTTCAGAAGTCCAAGAAAAAGATCATTAGTCCCTGACCTAAGGTTGTAGTAGCGTTTGTTCATTCATCTGTTGGTACTTACTAAGAATATTGTATGCCAGGCACCGTATCAAATGCTAGTGATATAAAGATAATAGCCATTGGTGAGGGTTGCATTTGAAACAAAGAGGTAGATAATAATTAATCACATAGATAATTATAAACTTGTTGCTGAAATCAGTTCTTTCAAGTAGTGGTAGATGAGGACTACATAATCTTATAATGAGGAACCTGGCTTTGTTTGGTCCAGTTGGCTTCTCTCAGGAAATGGCAGTTAAACTTTGAAGATATGAAGGAAGCAATTGTAAAAATAAGGTAGATGATAGAGATAGAGAGATGATGGATCTAGATGGATGGATAGGAATTTCTGTGTGTATGTGCATGTGCACATTTATATGAAAATTGTCTAGAGTTTGAAGCCATTAGGTTATTTTTCTTAGCATTTTAGACTGTGAAATCTATACGTACAGAAGAGCGTTTAAAACATAAGTGTGACTCTATTACTATTTTCAGATGATGTGATACTGTATATAGAAAACCCTAAAGACTCCACCAAAAAACTATTAGAGCTAATAAATTAATTCAGTAAAGTTGCAGGGTACAAAAATCAATATAAAAAAATCTATTGCATTTCTATACTTCAATAACCACTTACCAGGAAGTGAAATTAAGAAAACAATCCTGTTTATAATTGCATCAAGAAGAAAAAAATACCTAGGAATATATTTAACCGAGGAAGTGTAAGACCACAGAAAACTGTAAGACATTGGTGAAAGCATACTGAAGAAGACACAAATCAGTGGAAAGATATACGATGTTTATGGATTGGAAGGATTTATATTGTTAAAATGTTCATACTCTCCAAAGCAATTAATACGTTTAATGCAATCCCTGTCAAAATTCTAATGACATTTTTCACAGAAACCAAACAAATGATCCTAAAATTTGTGTGGAACCACAAAATACATTGAGGAGCCAAAGCAATCTTGAGAAAGAAGAACAAAGCTGGAGGCATCATGCTCCCTGATTTCAAACTATACTACAATTGCTGTAGTAATCAAAGCAGTGTGGTATTGGCATAAAACAGGCAGATCAATGGAACAGAATAGAGTGCCTAGAAATGAACATGGGTAATCATGGTCAATTAAGTTTTGACACAAGGGCCAAGAATATACACTGGGTAAGGAGTGTCTCTTCAATACATGTTGGTGATGGGGAAACAGGACAGCTGCTTGCAGAAGAATGAAACTAGACTGTTATCTTACATCATACACAAAAATTAACCCAAAATGGATTAAAGACTTGAATGTAAGACCTGAAACCATAAAATTCCTAGAAGAAAACATGGGTGGGTAAGCTGTTTGACATCAGTTTTGGCGATGATGTTTTGGCTCTGACTCCAAGCAAAGGCAACAAATGCAAAAATAAACGTGGGACTATATCAACTAAGCTTCTGCACAGCACAGGAAACCATCACTAATCATCAGGGAATGCAAATTAAAACCACATGAGATATCACTTTACACCTGTTAAAATGGCTATGGAAAAGACAAATAGAAGTGTTAGCAAGGATATAGAGAAAGGGGATCTCTTGCGCACTGCTGGTAGGAATGTAAATTGGCATAGCCACTATGGAAAACAGTATGGAGTTTCCTCAATAATAAAAATAGAAGTGCCATGTGATCCAACAATTCCACTTTTGGTTATTTATCCAAAGGAAATGAAACACTAATTCAAAAAGATATATGCACCCCCATGATTATTGCAGCATTATTTAAATTAGCCAAGGTATGGAAACAGCCTAAGTGTCCAACATGGATGAATGGATAAAGAAAATGTCGTAAATGTATATGATGGAATATTATTCAACCATAAAAAAGAATGACTTCTTGCCATCTGTGAAAACATGGATAGACCTGAGGGCATTATGTTAAGTGAAATAAGTCAGACAGAGAAAGACGAATACCATATGATCTTACTTATTTGTGAAATCTAAAAACAAACAAACAAAACACAAGCTCATGCAGTTGGTTGGTGGTTGCCACAGGCCAGGAAGAGGAGTAGGCAAGATAGGTGACGGAGGTCAAAAGTACAAACTTCAGTTATAAATAAGCCATGGGGATGTACAGGCATACCTCATTTTATTGTTCTTTACAGATACTGCATTTTTTAGAAATTGAGTTTTAAGTAACTACTGGTTCTATTTTTCCAACAACATTTACTTACTTTGTGTTCCCAAGCCATGTTTTAGAAATTTTCACATCATTCGAACGTTTTCATTTGTCCTGTATTTGGCATGGTGAACATCACCTCTGATGGATGGATGATATTGGATGTAACTATTGTAGTTGTTTTGGGGTGCCATGAACTGGTGCCATGTAAGACAACTGATAAATGTAAGACAACTTAACTGATAAATGTTGTCTGTGTTCTGACAGCTTCACCGACTGGCTGTTCCCCCATCTCTCTCCCTCTTCTTGGGCCTCTGCATTCCCTGTGACACAACAATATTGAAATTAGGCCACTTAATGGCCTCTAAGTGTTCAAGTGAAGGGAAGAGTTGCATGTCTCTTGATTTAAATCAAAAGCTAGAAATGATTAAGCTTAGTGAGAAAGGCACATCTAAAGTTGAGATAGGCCGACATCTAGGCCTCTTACACCTGTTAGACATGTAGTGGATGCCAAAGGAAATTAAAGCTGCCACTTCTGTTAACAGATGGATGATAAGAAAGTGAAACAGGCTTATTGCTGATATGGAGAAAGTTGTAGTGGTCTGGATAGAAGAAGAAAGCAGCCACAAAACTCCCTTAAGCCACAGCCTAATCCAGAACAAGGCCCTGACTCTCTCCAGTTCTGTGAAGGCTGAGAGAGGTGAGGAAGCTGCAGAAGAAAAGTCTGAAGCTAGCAGAGCTTGATGAGGTTTAAGGAAAGAAGCCATCTTCATAACATTAAAGTGCAAGATAAGCAGCAAGTGCTGGTAAGTTATCCAGAAGATCGGGCTAAGATAATTAATGAAGATGCCTACACTAAACAACAGATTTTCAATGAGATGAAACAGCCTTCTATTGAAAGAAGATGTCATCTATGATTTCTATAGCTAGAGAGAAGTCAATGCCCGGCTTCAGAGGACAGGCTGACTCTCCTGTTAGGGGCTAACATAGCTGGTGACTAAGTTAGAGCCAGTGCTGGTCTACCATTCCAAAAGCCTTAGGGCCCTTCAGAATTATGCTAAATCTACTCTTATCTATGCTCTCTAAATGGAACAACAAAACCTGGATGACAATACATCTGTTTACAATCTGGTTACTGAATATTTTCAGCCTGTTGAGACCTGCTCAGAAACAAAGATTCCTTTCAAAATATTATTGCTCAGTGACTGTGCACCTGGTCACCCAAGAGCTCTGATGAAGAGGTACCATGAGATTTATATGTTTCCATGCCAGCCAACACAACATCCATCCTGCAGTTAATGGATCGAAGGGTAATTTTGACTTTCAAGTCTTTTTTTTTTTTTTTAAATAAGCTTTATGCCCAGTGTGGGGCTTGAACTCACGACCCTGAGATCAAGAGTCACATGCTCCACTGAGCCAGCCAAGTGTCCTGATTTTCAAGTCTTGTTATTTAAGAAATATATTACTTAAGGCTATTGATGCCATAGAGGGTGATTCCTCTGATGAATCTGGGCGAAGTAAATTGAAAGCCTAGAAAGAATTCACTGTAATAGATGACATTAAGAACATTCACAATTTTTGGGAAGAGGTAAAAACATCAACATTCATAGGAGTTTGGAAGAAGTTGGTTTCAATCCTCATGGATGAGTTTAAGGACTTCCCTGGAGGAAGTAACTGGATGTGGTAGAAACAGCAAGAGAACTAAAATTACAAGTCGAGCCAGAAGATGTGACTGAATTGTTGCAATCTCATGATCAAACTTGAATGCATGAAGAGTTGCATCTTAGGGATGAGCAAAGAAAAGTGATTTCTTAAGATCGAATCTCCTCCTGGTGAAGATGCTGTGAAGACTGTTGAAATGACAACAAAGGATTAGAATATTACATAAACTTAGTTGATAAAGTAGGGTTTGAGAGGGTTGGCTCCAATTTTGAAAGGATTACTGTAGTGATCATATTGTAGTGTACACAAATATGGAGTCATTATGTTGTGCTCCTGGAAGTCATGTAATACTATATGTCAGTTATGCCTCAGTTAAAAAAAAACTGTGTAAAGTTTATTGAATAATAATAAAGCAAGTTTTTGTATACTCACCACCCAGGTTAAGAAATAGAGTATTTTCAGAATTTTAGACCCTCCTCTTCACTGAGCTAATCATTCTTCCTTTATATTACTTATTCCCCTTTCTTTTTTGTTTCATTTTGTACATATCTACCCGAACTGATATACTCTCGCTGTTTGAAAAGCAGTAAAGGTCAGTGTTTTCACTGTTAGGTGAAGTATCCTGGGATAATCCGCTCCGTGGAGACTAGTTGGCTATAGCTCCACGAGGGATTACAGGAGCCCATTCCAAGGAAATAGAGTGACAAGGCTCATGTAAGTTTTAGGAAGCACAGCTCTCCAGAATGGTGTTCAGTGGACCACTAGCTGACATCAGGGAGAAGTGTTGTCTGAGGGTGTGGACTGCCCTTGAACTGCTGCATCTCAGTTCCCAGGAGTCCACCCCCGTGTGGCAGGAGCGGGTCAAAGCAAAATTCTCTTGTGGGATAAATGAGCACTGTCAGCTGATCCAGGCTGAACATGGACAGAAGAACTTTACCTGATCATGTAAAGAGTGGAATTTGGGCTATCTTCCTTCCAGTTTGAAAAATCCATAATTTTTTGCGTTTTGGTGGAGACAGTTGTTAACCAGTCTCTTTCTTGGGTCTCTCCTCACCTGTTGTGTCTGGATCAACTTGCCTCTCCTCTTGAATATCCCCTTTACTTCTTTCCTGCGTTTGATCTTTTGTTTTCTTTTCCTCTGTTGTCTTCTTTTTTGGATATTCTGATTTGTTGGATCACATTCCAAGAGACTTTTTTGAGAAAAGGCGCATGAGAGACAAGTTTTTTGAGATCTTGCGTGTTGAATAATATAAAAACAAGTTCTGCCGTCTCCTTTGTGCATGCTGATAAACTGTTTTGCACACCTTTCTTTGGAAGCACAGTTCTAAGTTATTTTGTCATGCCATTTCTCTGCTTACATACTTTTACCTAGTGTTGATACCTAACATAAAAGCTGTTGAACTCAGCCCGGCCTTCCAAGACCTCCCCAACGTTTTCAGTGTCATCCCAAACTGCTCTTCCAAATGAACCTCTTCCAGTTTTGCTGGTTTGCGTGCTGTCTCCTGTGTTTTCCATCTTGCCTCAACATCTTTGCCCATACCATACATTTATCGGTACTATGCTCTATTTTCAGCGTCAGATCTGACGCTGGGTGTGCGACACTGGGGGAGTTCTGATGGGCACTGCCCCTCCTAGGATTCAAACTTAAAAAAAAAAAAGAAAGAAACAACGAAACCAGGACAGTACTCCTGCCAAACTGAACACCAGTTTGTAATTGTTAGTGTAAGTACTCCGTCCTCTAGCACCTCGCTCCTATTCCATTTGTTACAGGAATGCACTCCTTCCCCGTGGGCGGTACCGTGACCCAGCACTTCATCACACAACAGCTTCCAATTCATCCTTTTCTCTGAACTCCTCTCAGACTTAGTGCCTAGCCCTGTCATTTTATTTTGAATCATTTACTATCCTGTGTTACTAAGGAACACATTTTCCAGGGAGAGATCTGGCCTCTGCCCTCACCCATCCATGAGTTTACTGTGTATAAGAAGATGGTTCACAGACATTGTTGAGTGAATTAATTATTTCCATTTGCCTGTTGTGGTTCTAAAAGGCTTAGTGTTTACTATTGATGTTGACTTACTTTTGGACAGGATGAGAGCTTTCGAAATTCTCTGATTTTGAAAGAATGTGCCTATGATATGAGATCTTCTTTTCTATTAATTTTAATGAGGTGTGTGGAAGTGTGGTCAGAACAGTGGTTCTAAGCTATGTGTTATGAGCAGTTCCACAGATGGAAGGGTACATGTGTACAGAGAAAAGCCAGTACTGCGTCTTTTGGTCTAGGTAGTTTTTGATCTGCTCTTAAGGAAGTTTTCTTCTTTGAAGAGTATTTGGTTGTTAAAGGTTTCAAAACATTTGAACCATTTTTTAAAAACAAATTTAATTTATATTTGGTTGTTATAGGTTTCAAAACATTTGAACCATTTTTTAAAAACAAATTTATGTATTTTTTGATAACATCACTTTTTTCCTTTGTCACCTCTACTTTATTGTTTTCCTAGGTGAAGTTCAATATTCTTTATTTTACAGGGAAGAAGAATCTCTGGTAGAACAGTTTGTGTTTGAAGCTTTGGTTACATATCTGGAAAGTCTCGCCTTAGCCCATGCAGACGAGAAATCCTTAGGTAGGTCTTACCTGAGCTTTTTGTTTGCATGCCAGTTGTTAGCCTGACAAGTTTTCAAGAGCTTTTCCACTCAGGGGTTAAGCCTCAGGTAGTTCTTCATAAGCTGCTGGTTTTTTTCTCCCGCCTCCTATTTAGGATGACAAGTGTGAAGGGAGGGTGTGCCCCTCCAGTGCCTCTAGTGCATTTATATAAGTCTTCACTGCTCGCCTCCATTGAAACTCACCTTGAGCCCTGGGGGCTCCTGAGCTCGGCCCTGGCTGGTCAGAGCTCCTGCCCAGGGCAGGAGGGGGCAGTTTCATTGTGCAGCTCCAACGAGGCCAGCCAGTTACCATGATGACACAGAATGTGGGAATGTACGATTGTACCATGTAGAGAAAGCTCGTCATAATCGCCACTGAAAAATGGAATAGAGATCTCATTGCAAGGTTGTGATAAAGCTATTTGTACCATAATTAAGAAATAATGTAAAATAGTCAGACAGTTACATTCTGTCCTGTGGTCAGAATGAGTGTCATGCAGTTTCTGGGCTGGAAGGCTTCTTAGACGTCTTAGCAGAGAACGTAAATGACTCGCATAGCTGCGTGTGGCAGAGCTTCTCTTTGATTTATTCAGATTTTATTTCCTGTTGTTTTCTGTTTTTTTGAAAAACAGGTGAGCTCTATTATCCTTCATGTTGACAGCCTGCTTTGGGTAAAAGTGCTTAAAATTTGGCCCTTGCCATCAAAGAGCTTAAAATTGCTCTGTTTATCCTGACATCTTATATAGGTGTATTTTGCCAACAAGTGAAACTTTGACTCTTAAAAATCACTGCCATATTTTCAAAGCATAGAAAGAAAACTTTTTCTTAGTAATAGAACTCAAGTTATGTAAGGCTCCCTTCCTAAATAACCCAAGATGTTTGTGGATGGTTTTGCTCATTTACTTTGGTTCCCCTTCAGTGGCTATATTGTCAAGCTGTAATGTGGCTTAACTTACGTCAGAAGGCGGAGAGGTCAAGGACTTTATGCCCCTTAAATAATAGCCTTAAATTGCGGTGCACAGGATCTGGCCTGCTGCATGGGTTTCGTAATGCCTGTCGAGTCTTCCGCCTCAGATCTGTTATGTGGGGCTGTGCTTTGGCTGGCTGGGGGCTGTGCGGTGCTGCCGTGTGTGAGCGTGTTTGTGGATGTGCACTGTACTGTCCTGCAGCCTTAAATGTGGGTTTTGTTTTGTTTTGGACAATGTAAATCATTTAGTTAAATTTTGTATTCTGAGGGATGAAACAATATTAACTCTGTTGTAAAATTATCTTTTTAGTTAAACTAGGTCAATAAACATATAATACTAATTTATTAACAATAACCAGCTATATATCTCATTTGGAAATATATTTTTATGCTCGAGAACAGGTACAGTTCAACAGTGTTGTGATGCCATTGATCATCTAACGCGTATCATCGAAAAGAAGCACGTATCTTTAAACAAAGTAAAAAAACGACGTAGGCCACGGTAGGTGATATTGCTTCCTTTTAAAATTTTTTTCCAGCGTAAAACTAATTCTCAGTTAACGAAAGAAAATCTGGAAGGAATGTGTGGAAGCATAGAGAATTTAAACAAGGAATGTGTGGAAATAAGAGTCAGTGTCTAGGACACTAAAAACTTGTGTTTGAAAATGCTTGGTTTAAGGTATAAATTTGTAACTGAAACACTTATTTTGAGTGCAAATTTGGTGTGGAGTTATTTGACTAGAAAATGCATGAACTCTTGTGGAGTAAATGTGAAATATAAGAACTGAAATATTGAAATAGTAGCATTTTAACAGTCATGGAAATTTAGAATTATGAAATGAAGCTACCTAAAGCCAAGACTGGCCTATTAACCAGTGGTATCCAGTCTTTTCTCTTCTTTCCATCCTATCAAGGTCTCCCAGCAGGATGGGGTGTGCCATGCATCAGCACCTCCAGATCTGTGGGTCTGTGCAGGGTGGCCAGGGTGTCTCCTGGCTGCTACCACTCTGCAGGAGTATTGGCACATGTATGTTGGATATTAGTATTTCCTCTGTTGTTTTATTATTGTTTTTTAAAATGTTTATTTATTTTTGAGAGAGAGAGACAGTGCAAGCGGGGGAGGGGCAGAGGGAGAGGGAGACACAGAATCCAAAGCAGGCCCCAGGCTCTGAGCTGTCAGCACAGAGCCCGATGCAGGGCTCGAACCCACAAGCTGTGAGATCATAACCTGAGCCAGTTGGAAGCCCAACCAACTGAGCCACCCAGGTGCCCCTTCCTCTGTTGTTTTAAAATTGATTCTTTCAGATCCTATTGTTAACTTTTGACCTCTCTAGATCGTTGGTCTCAGTCTGAAGCAGTGATCAGAATTACTTGAAGGTCTTGTTAAAACACAAGTTGCTGGGCCCTGGCCCCAGGATCTTTCATAGGTCTGGAGCGGGGCCAATAACTTGCATTTCTGCCAGGTTTACAGATAATATTGATGCAGCCAGTTCATGGGCCACAGTTTGAGAAACACGACTTTAGATCTCAGATTCCCTTTTGTTTTAAGGTACATTGAAAAGGAAACATGAACATATTGATGCTGTTGTTTTAAGAAATGTTTTTAAATTTTTTCCTCAAAAAAAATTGAAGATAAAAAGCATTTAGACCTATTTAACCTGTGATATTTTGATTGTATACTAATGATAATACATTAAAAATAAATTGAATGCCTTTTGATGAGGTTTCTACATGTATTAGTATGGCAAAATTGAGTTTATGATTTCTAGATTCTTGGGTTAGCTAAATGCTAAATGTCAGGACGTGCATTAAATACAGTGTGTTATCTCCACATAGAGGATTTCCACCCGCGGCATCATTGTGTTTACTAGATGTGGTCCACTGGCTGTTAGCCCGCTGTGGGAGGCCCCAGACGGAATGTCGACACAAATCCATAGAACTGTTTTATAAATTCGTTCCTTTATTGCCAGGTATTGTGATCTTTATGTCTTACAAATCATGGATTTTGCTTTTACTATTAGTTTAGAGATGTGTACTTATTTAAAATGTAAACTTCCCATTATTCAGATGAATGCAACAAATAAAATGTTCCTAATAAAAAGATAAGTATGTTCATGAACCATTATGGATCATTTGCATGACAAAGGATAAACTATGGGCTGTACATTTCACAAAGATTTACAGAAAGAAAGAAAAAATGCTAATTTGATGTCAGTCAAATGATACAGAGGAAGTAAATTTAGAATATCCCAATATCTTTTTTATTCTTCTACATTTAAAGGAAATGAAGGAAGGTTGGGTAACCATTGCAGTTGTTAACATGATACTCAGTTAAGATTTAGAAATTTTATTAATAGTTAATGAAATACTGCAGTTTTTTAAAATTTTACCATGTGATTAATGAGAAATTGCTAGACTCCTAAATCTGAATGATCTCAGATTATTGTGAGATTAAAGGAACACAGTGAGGCTGTGTTTTTTTTAATAACTATTACACTAAGCCATTACATTTTACTTATAGACTTGAAAAATTGCTAAATTTTTTTTGGAATAAATGTATCGTTCTGTTTTCTCCAGTAAGGCCAAGCCAAGGTTTGGGAGCACAGGTGTAGAGAAGCTGTGCCTCAGGACACCCCAGGCCCTGCCCCCGCTGGGGAGTGCACTGTGCATGAGTCCAGAACCAGGACAGATGTAGGCCCTGCACCCCTTGTGGAGTGCATTGTGCACAAGTCCAGAACCAGGACAGACCCAGGCCCTTCCCCCTGTAGAGTGCACTGTGCACGAGTCCAGAACCAGGACAGACCCAGGCCCTGCCCCCCTGTGGAGCGCACTGTGCACGAGTCCAGAACCAGGACAGACCCAGGCCCTGCCCCCCTGTGGAGCGCACTGTGCACGAGTCCAGAACCAGCACAGACCCAGGCCCTGCCCCCTCCGTGGAGTGCACTGTGCACGAGTCCAGAACCAGGATGTATTGTGGAGTGTGTGTCTGGATAAGATCAGTGGCCGTGCACTACAAATCATGAGAAAGAGCCGGTTCTTTTTAGAAAATGAGGTGGAGTAGTACTTCGGGGTTTTTTCCTCGTAGAGAAAGAGGCAAAAATTACTTGGTGTAGTTCTGAAACTTAGAAGATTCTACATTTTGTTATACTCCGGAATATATTGTGATGTTATATGCTGTAGATTTATACAGCATATATTACAATTGTATTTGTACTACATATACTGTTTGGTATACAAATATGTAGTATATGTTTTCCTATTATAATTTTATGTATACTGTAATGTGCATTGATTTTTTTAATGTAGAGAATTGTTTTAAAAACATAATTAGTATTTTATATTTGCTTATTGCTTTTATTTTTTTTTAATTTTTTTGTTTTTTATTTATTTTTGAGAGACAGAGAGATACAGAGTGAGCGGGGGAGGGTCAGAGAGAGAGGGAGACACAGAATCCGTAGCAGCTCCAGGCCCTGAGCTGTCAGCACAGAGCCCGACGTGGGGCTCGAACCCATGAACCGTGAGATCATGACCTGAGCCGAAGTCGGACGCTTAACCGACTGAGCCACCCAGGCACCCCAATAATATATCTGAATGAGAGACACAACTCTGTTTAAAATTTTTTTTTTAACGTTTATTTATTTTTGAGAGACACAGAGGGTGAGCGGGGGAAGGTCAGAGAGAGAGAGAGAGAGAGACACAGAATCATAGGCAGGTTCCAGGCTCTGAGCTGTCAGCACAGAGCCTGACACGGGGCTCGAACCCATGAACTGTGAGATCATGACCTGAGCTGAAGTCTGCCACTTAACTGACTGAGCCATCCAGTCACCCTATTGCTTTCAATTAAAGTTAGTTTCTTTGTTTTTTTTAAAGTTTATTTATTTTGAGAGAGAGAGAGAGAGAGAGAGTATGAGCAGGGGAGGGCCAGAGAGAGAGGAAGAGAGAGAGAATCCCAAGCAGGCCCTGTGATGTCAGCGCAGATCCCACTGTGGGGCTTGAACTCACAAACTGCAAGATCTTGACCTGAGCTGAAACCAACAGTTGGCTGCTTAATGAACTGAGCCACCTAGGCGCCCCTACAAAGTTAGTTTTCTTACGTTGTCATTCTTACAACAGTCCTGTAAAGTCCGTGAAGGTTGGATGAGGTGGAAGGGTGGGGCGTGTTTTCCTTAATTTTAAAGGAAACTTGGCCCAGATATTATGTCGGTGGAACTACTAGTTGGCCGACCCACCCTCCCTCCAAGTTGGGTCTCTGGCTCTCCTGTAGCCCACACAATTTCCGGTGATGTCTGCACATTTCTCTTGTTCTTAATTGCCTGCAATAGAGACCTCAATTTTTTATTGAAATAAGTGGAGCTCTGCTTCTCAGAATTGTTTCTGTTAACAAAGGATGCCGAGTAAGTAGTAGGTGAACCTTGCCTACCGCCAGCATATACTTTACATAACAGGGGTGAGCATTCCTTGGCTTGTCTCCTCTCTGCCCTCCAATTGTGCATCTGCCCCTCTCTCTGCTATATTTAACTCCTAGTGGCGTTTTGGGTTTTAGTGAAGTTTTTGTTACTTAATTCCAGTCAGTTAACATACAGTGTTGCCTTAGTTTCAGGTGTGTAATGTAGTGGTTCATCACTTCCGTATGTTACCTGGTGCTCATCTGACAAGTGCCGTCCTTGCCCACCACCTGCTTACCTGCTCCTCCCACCCCATTCCTGTCTCATAACCATCAATTTGTTCTCTGTAGTTACGAGTCTGTTTCTTGGTTTGCTTCTCTTCGTCCCCTCACCTCATGTTTGTTTGTTTCGTTTCTTAAATTCCACGCATGAGTGAAACCATATTGTATTTGTCTTTCTGAGTGACTTCACTTGGCATAATACTGTCTTGCTCCATCCATATCATTGTAAATGGCAAGATTTCATTCTTTTTTGTGGCTGAATAATGTTTATACCACATCTTCCTTATCCAGTCATCAGTCAGTGGATACTTGGGCTGCTTCCATATCTTGACTGTTGTTAATAATGCTGCCTCCAGTGATTTTTAAGGGACAATGTTAAGTGTCTCTTTATTGACTGAATGAGAGAGTGAGCCAGCAGGGGAGAGGCAGAGGGAGACAGAGAATCTCAAGCAGGCTCCATGCTCAGTACGGAGCCCGACGCAGGGCTCGATCCCAGGACTGTCAGATCATGCATGACCTGACCCAGAATCAAGAGTCAGCTGAGCCACCCTTTAGTACCCTACAAGAGTACACTATCTAGGCAACACCCAGATCAGTGGGACGTAATGACAAGTGCAGGCATGTCCCTATGACAATGTGTCAGGGTCTTCTGACTTCTGATATTCATGTTGGATGGAAAGCCAGGGTCACAACAGCTGTAGTTTTGGGGAGGAGAGTGAGAAGGAGGCAGTGATCTGGGAAGATTCCTAGCAATTGGAATGTGCCTTCCCAGGCCTGTCTCTTCTCTGTGTTCCCTTGTCCTCTCCTTTCTCTATACTTGTGTTTCTGTGTCCTTTCTGTCCTTTCTCTTATATGACTCTTAGCTAGCATGTGAGAGAGAACTTAAATATTGTTTTTTACTCATTATTAGTTTTATTTTGTCAGTTTTTAGTGAAGATAATAGAAGATTTAATATTTCTCTCTAAAACAAACCCTGAAAACAGGATATTGAATCTTTGCTTATATAGCTGTGATAGGTATTTTTTTAACACAATAAGAAAACTATTTCTTACTACATCAGAAATACATTATTGTTTTGCATTCTTCCTTTAACTTCATTAGAATCAGGATGCTTTGACCTTTTGAGTCACCAATTTCAGAGCATGCAAAATAAAATTTAATGTTTTTTCATTAAATTTAATGTTTTTTTCATTTTCAGTTTAGAAAATGATTAATACCTAAAAGAAAAAAATGTCTTTTAAAACAGATAATTTGACTCTTTTATTTAATAAAAACTCCGCTTACTGTGTGATATTATAAGCACTTCTTCAAATATTAACTACTTCAATTCATTGATTCTGGTAGGAACCTCAAAGGTAAATACTGTTATGACGAGAAAACCAAGACACAAGAGAGACAAGGTCTGCACAGCCAGGAAGTAGGACAGGGACTGGAGAGTCGCAGTGCTCTTTTTGTGTTTATTTTCTAAATTACTCCTGAAAAAAAGGGGTAATAATTTTCAAGAAAAAAGGCAAGGGAAAGGATATGATATTTACAGCTATGCAAATGGTATCCAGCCATTTTTATAATGTTTAAAGTAACTGAAGAGAATGGCTTTGGTGGAAAGACCTTCTTGGCAGTAATTACAGTGAAAGAAGTTATGATTACTGTGGTTGAAAAAAAATTATCTCTTACCATGCTGAAATTTTACTGCTCTGGTAGGTACTTTATATGAGACTTTTATGGAAACTATATTTGAAATACTATGATATTGCCAGTCTTGTTCTGCTCTGATTCTTTTTGTTAACATATCAGACTTAATTCTAGCTTTATTATTGTTTATTATTATTATTTATTACTTGTTTATTATTTATTATTTTAATTATGTGAAAGCTATTTAAAGGTGTGTTTTAATCTTGTTTATTTTTTAAGGCAACAAGTCACCATCTTTGTGGCTGAAAGATATCCTCAAGAACAAAGATACTTCCTTTCTCATAAACACGTTTGAGGGGGGAGGAGGGAGTTGTGATCGGCCGTCAGGCATCCTCGCTCAGCCCACGCTCTTCCATCTGCAAGGGCCGTTCAGCCTGCGAGCTGCCCTGCAGTGGATGGACATGCTCCTGGCGGCACTGGAGTGTTACAACACCTTCGCTGAAAAGAAAACCCTCGAGGCCCCTGAGGTCCTGGGTACGTACAACCTGTGCTCCACACTGCTGTGGCCCAATTCTGCCTGGAGCCATTCCGGGCAGAACAGCGCTTGAGGGTCTTTGACTAGACAGCTGCCACTCTCAGAATCATCATTAACAGTGGCGGCAATGGGTGGCATTTATTTAGTCCCTGCATTATTCTCTGAGCTCGCATGAGGGCAAGAGTCTGGGGTACATGTCTGAGACTGTGGGAACCTGCCTGGCGCCTGAACAGGTTCTTCAGGACCCTTTTACCAAGTAACCTTTCGAGGTTTTCTTTGCGTTAGCACATGACAAGACTTCCTCCTGGGCACCTGGCTGGCTCAGTCGATAGAGCACGTGACTCTTCATCTTGAGGTTGTAGGTTCAAGCCCTTTTTGGTTGTAGGGATTACTTAAAAATAAAATCTTTTAAAAGGAGGTGTTTGTAAAATAGAAGAGTTCTTCCTGACATGAGGCTCTGTGATCTTATGTGTCTGTCTGGGTATCATGTCCTCATTTTTCTTACATTGTCCTATTCCTTCGCGCTTTTACTGTAGTATGATGATAACAGTGTTGTCTGCAGAGGACAGAATGCAGGGTAGAGTGTTCCGTGTGCCCCTTGGCACGTGCCAGGAAGAAGGAGATGGCAGGCTCAGTCCTTCAAGTGACCTAAATGTGACCTGGGAAGGAGGAGATGGGTCCTGGGAGGCTCATCTCTCTGACACAGAGCATCCGGGGCCAACAGCAGCTGACGCTGCGCATGGGCTTTGAGGCTCTCTCAGCATACTATTTTAGTCTGAGTACTGAAACCCTAAATCCTCTCTCGTGGGCTAAACACCCAGTTTGCCACGCAGAACGTGTTCTGTCCTTTAAGTGATTTTCAGTGTAGACAGCGTCCATTCTGGTGGTGGGGCTGGTTGGCTAAAGGAACTACCAGTCTCTCTTTAATTCTGCCAGAGGCGAAGTCTGTGTTTTTGGGAATTTGGGAAAAAGAACCAAGTTGTCTTGTTGTCTTTCTTTTAGTTCGAGACAGTGGGAACCAAACATGGTGGGGAGTGTGTTGTGTGTGCACGCACACACACCGGGGTTTGGGAAAGCAGATTTTATACCATTTTGAGAAGGTCTGACTCTGTAGTATGGGATTCTGCAAGATTCTAGCATGGGATTTCCAGAGGGATAGGTCAGAAAAGTTCTGGAACTTTAAAGACAGCAATAGTAGCTGTTCAGTTGCAAATAGTACCTTAAATTTGTTGTTTAAAGAGATCTCATATATCATTCTGAAAATTTAAAGAACAAAAAAAAAGTATAGGAAATATGCAAAACCTTTTCCCCTAATTGCATTCCCTAGCGACAAACACTAAGACAGGGTAGTGTTTACTTTTTAAAACTTTTTCTATGCATATAATATATATATTTAAAAATTTTTAATTTTTTAACATAATGGGATACTTAACATAATATGCGTGCTTTGCTATAATTTGATTTTTAAAATGAAACTTAACTTTTAACCAGAAACTTAAAGTATTTGATGTCTTTATATATCAGTATATATACCTTGAGCTAATTTAAATGACCATGTAATACTAAGTTAGGCAAATGTCTCACAATTAAGCAGTCTTTCAAACTGTTTTATTTACCTCGTGAGGAATGGGAGACATTAAAAACAATGTACTTTCTTTCAAACTTGACCAAAAAAATCTGCTTTGCTTTAAGTAATTGAAAAAGTTAATTTCTGTCATGTGTCATAAATGTGGGCATTTAACATAAAACTGTTAACATTACTTAAAAAAACGTATTGAATGGAGCCTAAATACTATAGAGGTTGTTTATTTAACATCTTTATTTTTATTAAACAGCTTTAAAATAATTTCTTTACTGGAAATTTTCCAAAGTGCCTGAATACCCTTCACATTCTTTATCCTTAGTATTATGTTATTATGCTTGTTTTCTTATAACTCTACATCTTTGCAACAAAACAGTCTGCATGTTATAAGTTTCTTCTGTGTTGGGTTATCATGGCCTTTGTTATTAGGGCACATTATGTGTATTACCACTATAACAATATAAATATATATATCTTGATAAATATTATATATAAAAAGTAGAATTATATGGTTAGAATTGCTTTTGTTTTGTATGTTTTACTAAAAAGAAACTTGTTCACCTAAATAAGTGCTATATTTGAATAATGCTAAAATGTTCATTTTTTCCCACATTTAACATACCTGTAATTGGAATGTGTCATACAGCCCACTGTCTCCTGGATTTAAGGATATTTGGTGTTTGAGAATGAAATTCTTAATATATTTTCTGTCAGTTCTTTTGAATATACAGTGATCTGTCATCAGAATTATTTTTAATGATCTGTCAAGTTGGCAATTTGATGAACTAAAATGTTATGACAACAACGAATTGGAAACCTTCAGACTTATAAAAGGATCTTCCTCCTCAGTCCTTGTCTTTACTCTCTCTTTCAATGTGTACACCACTGTTTAAAATTGTCCCTTTGTTTAGGAGGTCCTTACACGCTGGTTTAAAAAGTACAGTGGGACTGCACAGAGGAGGGAGGTGCTTTGTCTTTCTTCCTGTCAGCAGGCGGGACTGACCATGAAGCAGTGGAGATGGCAGAGGAGGCCCAGCATCTTCGTGTTTTCAGACTGGTGACTTTTATGAGAAGGTCCCTTTGGGAGCTGATGCGGTTGCTTCCATAAAAAGACCACTGCCATACTTTGTCTCTCTTTTGCCCCTTTGAGGGATATTTAGGTTGTTTCTGTCGTTTCATTATTGAAAGGTGCTACAATGAATATCCTTACAAGCACATCTTTACAATTCTGCCATTATTTCATTAGGATAAAATTTTGATGCTGGATCAAAGCATATGAGCTTTTTAAACATTTGATAGAAATTGTCATGATGTTTTTTTAAAGCTTTTTAAGTTTGAACTTTGACTAAAAGTATATCACGCCTATACTTAAGGAATTTTACATTACTCTTAGTGGAGTTACAAGAAGTGTATGTTAATAGTTGAGTGTAATTTTTTTCTAGGTACTGAAACACGGTCTTCGCTTTGGAAAGCAGTGACTTTCTTTTTAGAAAGCATTGCTATGCATGATATTACAGCAGCAGAAAAGTGCTTTGGCACTGGGGCCGTAGGTCACAGACCCAGCCCACAAGAGGGAGAAAGGTACAGTTACAGCAAATGCACAGTTGTGGTCCGGATTATGGAATTCACCACCACGCTGCTCAGCATCTCCCCAGAAGGCTGGAAGGTAGGGTCACTCCTGCTGCTCTGTTAGTCTGAGGTCAGTACTTGGCACTCAAAGAATACTTTCCAGTACCCATTAAAAGTGGTTTTGGCTTCCTTAGAACTTTCCGTTGCTTGTAGGAGTTCTGTGTTCTCAAAAGTAGTAAAGCTTTGTGTGTGCTTGAGATTCTTAGTGTGTGAATAGAAACAAAATAGTTTTTCTAAATGTTTTATTGGATATTGCATTTTATGCTGTGATCGATCAAACATTGCCTTAGGAAATGTACATTAGCAAATATTTGTAAATGTATCTGTGAAGCTTATTATATAAACAAAGTTCAGTTAGTCCATCCAGTTAGTACATACTGAGTGCCTGTATGTGTATGCCATACTGTTTAGTGCCTGCTGTATGCCAGGCTGTCTGCAGGTACAGCATTGCCCTAAACCAGGAGCCATAGAACTGTGGTCCATAGGCCAGATCCCATCTGCTGCCTGCTTTTGTAAGGAAGGTTTTATTGGAACACGTCCAAGTCAATTTGTCTGTGTATGTCCATGGCTGCTTTTGCAGTATAATGGCAGGTAGTTAAGTAGTTGCAGTGGAGACCATAGGACCCACAAATCCTAAAATATTTATTGTCTGACCCTTTATAGAGAAAGTTTGCCAACCTCTGCCCTAGCTAGGCAAACGTTCCCAGCTTTATGGACCTTACACTAGTGAAAATCTAAGTGCTGACTAATGGATTTGTCTTTATTCAAATCATCTTTTGCAGCTCCTTGAGGATTTATGTAATAACACAAACCTTATGAAACTATTGGTGAAAACCCTCTGTGAGCCCTCAAGCATAGGTTTCAATACCGGTGATGTCCTGGTTATGAGTCATCTTCCTGATGTTTGTGTGAACCTGATGAAAGCACTGAAGAAGTCCCCATTCAAAGAGCTCTTGGAAATGCACCTCAAGGAAGAAATAACAGCACAGAGGTAGGCATCAGATCATGCTGGGGACCACTTGTGGTGGGATTTACGGTTGCGGCTGCCATCGTCTCATTTCCTGAAGGAAAGGATCCCATCCTCGGGGCATTTGATGCAGAGGATCTCATTAGTTGTTTGAAAATCATCTGTTTAACAAATGCCTCCTCTGCCCCTATGATAAGCAAGTCTCAGATGTGGCTGGATTAGTGCTTAGTTCCCTTGTTCAGTGTAAGCCTATGTTCGCTTTCCCCGGTCATGTAGTGAATTTGAGTGTCAGGTGGTCAGTTAACACACTTAGAACACACAGAGTCTTTCAGTGTACCTGCTAATTTGGTGATCGGTACTCATCTGGTTTCTTTTTGTTTTTGTCACATGGCAGCATCGAGGGGCTTTGTGCCATTGACCTGTATGACCCTGACGCTCCCGTGGAAAGGGCCAAGCTGACTTCTGTCCTGTCGGCTTGTAAACAGCTTCACAGAGCTGGCCTTCTGCGTGTCATCTTACCGTCTCCGGTAACCAAAGCCAACTCGTGTCCACCTTTCTCTTAGCTTTATTAACAGAAGTAGTCCATGTACCTATATCTATACGTTCTAAGTATCCTGTCTGTATGGATATGCTGAAATGGGAATTCAGAATCACTTGTTCCAGACGTGTCGACTCAGAATATAAATATACAAATTTATAAGTATAAAATGAAATAAAGGACATTTATATTTCCCACAGCCTTCTAAAGAACTGTAGGGACTGCTATTATGCCTTGTGGCTAGGCACTATAAATGAAAAAATATAAGATGGAAAGCTAAGTCGAGTGAAAATTTTCCTGACAATTAGAAGGTAGTTGTCAGTGTTAATGACCATGGATTTTTTTAATTAATGAAAGATATGAAATTGTGTGCTTCTATAAAATATCTTATTGCTGGGTGTTTCAGTATTGACTCTCTTTTAGTCTGCAGATCAGTATCCTGTTGGCACAAAATTTCTTCGCCTGGTTTATAAAAGCATTGCACCTGGAGATGACCGACAGTGCCTTCCTTCACTAGACCCCAGTTGTAAGCGATTAGCCAGCGGACTTCTGGAGTTGGCCTTTGCTTCTGGAGTACTGGTAGGAATAGCAGCTGCATGCTATGCAGTCCTTAGGATGGAAATGTATAGTCATTCGTAATGTGTTTCTAAAAGCAGGAATTTAGTTGGAATTTAGTAAGTTCTTAGCTACACAAGTACTTCAATAGACATATGATCTGACTTCTTTTCTAAAAGGTTTTTTTAAATAAAAGAAATAGGATAAGATTCTTCTTAAACTGGGATTTTGTCTATCCCACTTTGTTTCCAAAAAGACTTTAGAAGGCAGAGAACATTTGTGAATATAAAGCTGAACTGTGTTAACACAGTGGCTTCCTCTTCCCTTGTCCTCAGTGATCTTCAGATGGCTGGTTTGGGAGCACCCTGGAGGATAATTCCAGAGGAACCACAGAAAGATACCTCCATGGCTCCTTGAACCACAGAGGGCTGGCCTCAGTGTCTGCTGTAGCTGAGATCTGCTAACCGTCCTATGTGTTCATTCCTTCCCATCTGTCCTCCCTTCCTCTTGTAGCAGAAAGCTCTTCTTTATCCCTTTGTTCACCTAAACAAATTACATATTTAAATTGTCTAAAAATACTCTTACTGTCCTCTCTCCTCAAAGCAACAACAAGGTTTTCTGGAAATTTGGGGGAAACATAAGTCAGGGAAGATTTCTTTCCCCAAGTGAAACCTGGAAAGTACAGGCTCATTGAAATGTATGCAATTCAAACTTGAACCAGGCCTTCAAATACCAGATTCTCTTTAGACCTTACTGTGTGATTTTCCACGCTTACAGTTAGCAACTTCCCAGGAGTGTTCTACAACAGGTAAGGTACATACTCTTATCATGGTACCTTTCCTTGCTTCACAGTGTGAGCACCTTGTGAATCTTCTCCTGGATACAGCGGTGTTGTGTGTGCCCCCCTCAGGAGCATCCCAGAGAGACGTGCTCAGCTTCTGTCACGGAGAGTATTTTTATAGCTTGTTCTCAGAGACAATCAACACCGAATTGTTGAAAAATCTAGATCTTGCAGTATTGGAGCTCATGAAATCATCTGTAGATAATCCCAAAATGGTAATGAAATTTTTATTTTTAGTATTTTTATTTTTATTTTTTTATTGTAGCAAGAATTACTATCAGACTCCACTCATTGGTCCAGAGACCCTTGTGGTGTTAGTGAAAGACTTGCTCCTCCTGTAGCACACTACCTGCACTTACGAGTTCTTTGTGAAATTTTTATTTCAGTGAAGTATTTTCTTATGTAATGCTTATAAAAAGATTGCCATGTTCTTGAAAAATGTCATTAAAACAAAACAGGATCTCTTCCTGGAAGGTTTAAAGCTTTTGCCAGTGTTTGAAAACAAAATCAAAGGAAAGAAAACACAGCTTTTATGAACAGTTAATAATGTTAAATGGACGGTGAAACATTGATTATTTTTTCTAATCTCTCAAATCCCCAGAATTTCTAGGCCTAATATTACAAGGCACAGCGTAGGATATTGACTTTTGTGAAGAAATGGCATTGGAGCTCATAAGCGGCGGTGCTGTGCATTCAGTGTCCTTGCTGTAGTTATGGCCCTTTCACAGGTTGGCATAGAGAGCCGTCATTCCCTGTGCGATCATCCTACTGTAGCCCACTAGGCCCCCTGACATTGAACCTTGGAGCTCAGTATTTAGTATATTGATTTTGGTTTGCTAAGCTTGTAAAATTTTGAAATTTTAACCCAGTCTATACACAGTCAGAAACCGGGACCTGTTGGGAATGGCCATGTTTAAGGGAGAGTGCGTCACTTCCTATCGAGTTACGTTTTATTCCAAACAGTGCTTGTCTGAGGTAGGGGAGTATTTTCTGGCAGATTGTGCTAGGTGTTTATGGTTTCTAAAGTTAGAAATGAACTTTTAATAGACACATTGTGATCTCTGAAGCTGGTGAGACTTCTGGTGAAGGTGATGGATAAAAGCCGTACGCATTTACTTCCACGTCCTCCTCAGCTCCCTCTAAAGTGACAGAAATGGGTTTGTGGTTTTCTTTGTTTTTTTTTAAAAACACAGTCTTAAAGGACACATATTAAAGGAGAAGAGAGAAGAGAGACAACATTTTGGAAGCTATTTCTAGCAAAAGGGCAAGTCGTGACAGACTTTGGAATCCAAGAAAGCTGCAGTGTGACCTGGCAGTGGGGAGACAGGCAGCTGACTTGGGCTGCAGAAGCTGGGCTTCCTGGGCTCTGGCGATAGAGTCCCAGGCCTCCAGAGTACCAAGAGCGGGATGTGAAGGAGAGGCCAAAGAGAGGAGGACTGTGATGTAGCTAGTTACCTGGCCTTGCCTTGTCCTCAGGGGATTGGTTCTTCCCCTCCTGAGGACACTCGGGGCCTCCAGAGCTCTGTGCCGGGGCACCCTAGGCAGAGCTGAGTGTAGGATATCTTTTTGTTGTTGTTGTTTGTTAGTGAAAGACCTGTAGTTAAGAGTAGAGTCATGTTCTGTATATAACACCAGTATTTGAGTAATGAAGTAGAGTTTGAAATACTTTGCACCGTGCGAAAAACATTTTATTATTCCACAAGTGAAAGCTCTGTTTTGTATTTTAATCTCTCAAGTTTAATGTCAGTTCTCCAACTCTTCTGAACTTTGTCTCCCACTAGTATTTTTTTTAACGTTTATTTATTTTTGAAAGAGAGAGGACAAGCGGGGGAGGGGCGCAGGAGAGGGAGACAGAAGATCTGAAGCAGGCTCCTTGCTGGCAGTGGAGAGCCCAGTGTGGGGCTTGAACTTATGAACTGCAATATGATTTGAGCCAAAGTTGGACGCTTAACTGACCGAGCCACCCAGGCGCCCCTCCCATTAGTATTTTTGAACAACCAGAATGTTTCTGGTGTGTGCTGTATTTTTGTATTTTGCTCATGTTTCTGTTGGGGTGAACTTTATTAGTTTTTAAGAGATTTTTGTATATATATTTTTAATAATTTATTTTTTAAATTCACATCCAAGTTAGTTAGCCTGTAGTGCAACAATGATTTCAGGAGTAGATTCCTTAACGCCCCTTACCCATTTAGCCCATCCTTCCTCCCACAACCCCTCCAAGAGATTTTTGTGTATTAAAGATGGTAGACCTTTTCACAAAAGTACTTTTTCCTACTGGCCATTAATCTTTCAATCTCACTTGGAGTATTTATTCTATACAGAAGTATTTAATTTATTATAGTTAAATTTATTAATCTTCTTTTCTGGTGTTCCTGTCTTTGTGTCATACTTAGAAAGGCCTTCTGCACCCCGGTACTATCTTTAAAATCTGCCTGTATTTTCTTATGTTTCTTTTATAGGTTCTTTTTTTTTTTTTTTTTAACAAATGTAAATAATGCAAAGAGCACTGGAGAAATGACATTTTTTCCCCAAATGGTTACATATTAGATAAACATTTATTCACTAACGCGTATTCTCCTTGCTCCCTCAAGATTCTAACTTTCTTGAATACTAAATCCCTGTACCTATTTGGATCTGAGGTTGGACATTTTAATTTGTGACCTAACTATTTTTTCCCAGCCAGAGCCGTGATGTTTTAATTTGAGCACCTTTAATGTACATTTAATCACCTGCTAAGGCGGTCGTCTTTCTCAGTGTTTCTGTTTTTCAGAACTCTCCCAGCTATACTTGCATATTTATTCTTAAAAGTGAAACTTAGAATCTTTTTGGCAGTTTCTTCACTACCTTTCTCACATGTAGGGTTTTTGAGTGATAATACACTGTGTATGCAGTAAATTTAAACCAAGTTGACCTCTTTTAAAAAAGTAGGGCTACTTTTTCTAAGGCACATCTCCATTTATTCAAACCTTTATTCATATTCTATCTTTTTTGTTATATGGAATAATTTTATTTGGTTACTGCACGTTTCTTAAGAACATTTGTAGATACAGGATGCTATTTAGTTGTGAATGGTTTTTTTAAAATGTTTATTTATTTTTGAGACAGAGACAGCAAACAGGGGAGGGGCAGAGAGAGAGGGAGACACAGAATCTGAAGCAGCTCCAGGCTCTGTGCTGTCAGCACAGAGCCCCATGTGGGGCTCGAACCCACGAACCATGAGATCATGACCTGAGCCGAAGTCAGATGCTTAACCGACTGAGCCACCCAGGCACCCCAAGTTGTGAATGTTAAATATTTTCCCTTTATATTTTCTTTACAAGAATGTGGTATATCAGAAAAAGACTGATTTTATTTGTTTATTTTTTAACCATTCACATGAATGAACATCCTCCTTTTTTTTCCCAAATTTTTTGAGATATAATTGATATATAACATTTTATAAATTTTAGGTGTACAACATGCTGATTTGATATAATCAAATTTGATAATCACGCAGAATGATTACTGAGATAAGTTAATGTTCATCACCTTATGTTGGTACAATTTTTTTCTTGCAATGAGAACTTTTAAGCACTTCAGCACTTTTTGAATATGTGATAACAGTGTTGTTAACTTGAGTCCATGCTGTACATCACTTCTCTATAGCATATTATAACTGTAAGTTTTACCTTTGATCACTTTCACTCATTTTGCCCAACTCCCCATCCCCTGCCTTTGGCAAGCACCAGTCTGTTCTCTGTATCTGCGAGTTCTGTTTTTAGATTCCACATATAAGTGACATCATACAGTTTTTATCTTTCTCTGTAGGACCTATTTCACTTAGTGTAATGTCATCAGGGGCCAGTCCATGTTGTGACAATTGGCAGAATTTTCTTCTTTTTAATGGCTGAATAATTGAATTTTATACGTATATACCACATCTTCTTTATTCATTCATCTGTTGATAGACACTTAGATCGTGTCCATGCCTGTGTCCATTGTACATAATGCTGCAGTGAACGTGGGGTGCAGATGTATTTTCTAGATAGTGATTTCCTTTCTTCAGATACACACCCACAAGTAGAATTGCTGGATCATATCGTACTTCTATTTTTAATTTTTGGAGGAACTGTCACACTGTATTCCATTGCGGCTGCACCAGTTTGCATTCCCAACAACAAACAGTGCATAAGAGTTCCCTTTTCTTCATAACCTTGCCAACACTTTTGTCTTTTCGATGCTAGCTCTTCTTCAGGTATGAGATACCTCATTATGGTTTTGATTTGCATTTTCCTGGTGATTTTCCTGATGTTGACACCTTTTTGTGTACCTTTTGACTATCCGTCTTCTTTGGAGAAAAGTCTATTCAGTGCCTCTGCCCATTTTTAAATCAGATTGTTTGATTTTTTGCTGTTGAGTTGTATGAGTTCTTCATATATTTTGGATATTAACCCCTTATTAGATACATGATTTACGGATATTTTCTCCCATTTTATAGCTTGCCTTTTCATTTTGTTGATGATTTCTTTTGCTGTGCAGAAGCTTTATAGTTTGAATATAGTTCCACTTGTTTATTTTTGCTATTGTTGCCTTTGCTTTTGATGTCAGATCCAAAAAAAATCACTGCCAAGACCAAAGTCAAGTAGCTTATGCCCTAAATTTTCTTTAGGACTTTTACGGCTTCATATCTTAAGTTCAAGTCTTTAATACATTTTGTCTTGATTTTTATGTATGGTGTAAAATAGGTATCAACTTTCATTCTTTTACATGTTGCTGTTTAGTTTTTCCAGCACCATTTATTGAAGAGACTGTCCTTTTTCCATTATATATTCTAAGCTCCTTTGTCCTTCATCATCGTCTGGCTCCTTGCACGTGTTTATTTCTGGGCTCTCTATTCTGTTCCATTGATCTGTGTGTCTGTTTTTATGCCAATACTGAACTATTTTGATTACTTTGACCTTGTAATATAGTGTGAAATCGGGAAGCATAATGCCTCCAGCATTGTTCTTTCTCAAGATTGCTTTGGTTATTCAGGGTCTTTTGTGGTTCCATGCAAATTTAAGGATTGTTTGTTTTATTTTTGTGAAAAATGCCATTGGAATTTTGATAGGGATAGTATTGAATCTGTAGATTGCTTTGGATAGAATCAACATTTTATCAGTAATAATTATTTTGTTTCATGAGCATGGAATATCCTTCCATTTATTTGCATCTTCAGTTTTTTCATCAATGTCTTCTGGTTTTCATTGTATAGGTTTTTAACCTCCTTGGTTAAATTTATTCCTGGGTATTTTATTGTTTTAGTAAATGCTTATATATTCTTTTCTGAGAGAGAGAGAGCACATGTGCGTGTGTGCAGGTGGGAGAGGGGCAGAGAGAGGGAGAGGGAGAATCCCAAGCAGGCTCTGCATTGTCAGTGCAGGGCCCAACACAGGGCTCAATTTCACAAACAATGAGGTCATGACTTGAGCCGAAATCAAGAGTCAGATGCTTAACTGACTGAGTCACTCAGGCACTCCAAGGTATTTTATTCTTTTTGATACAGCTATAAATGGGATTGTTTCCTAAATTTCACTTTCTGATAGTTTGTTATTACTGTATAGAAACGCAACAGATTTTTGTATATTGGTTTTGTATCCTATAACTTTAGTGAATTTATTGAATAGTTTTACCAGGTTTCTTGGTGGAGTCTTTAGGGTTTCATATATATAGTATCATAGTATCATGCCATCTGCAGATAGAGACAGTGTTAGTACTTCTTTTCTGTTTTTGATGCCTTTTATTCCATTTTCTTTTCTGATAGCTGTGGGTAGGACTTCCAGCACCATGAGGAATAAAAGTGAAAGTAGACATCCTTTCTTGTTCTTGGTTGTAGGGAAAAGCTCTTCAGTTTTTCACTGTTGAGTATGATGTCAGCTGTACATTTGTCATACATGGACTTTATTATGTTGAAGCATGTTCTCTCTGTACCCAATTTGTTGAGTTTTTCTCATGAATAGTTGTTGAATTTTATCAAATTTTTTTCTGCATCTATTAAGATGATTATATGATTTTTATTCTTTATTTTGTTAATAGAGCTTATCACACTAATTGCTTTTGTGAATGTTGACCATTCTGGCATACCTGAAATAAACCCCACTTGATCATGGTATATGATCCTTTTAAAGTATTGTTGAATTCGATTTGCTGATGTTTTGTTAAGGAATTTTACATCTATGTTCATCAGGGATATTTGCCTGTAATTCTCTTTTCTTGTAGTTTCCTGTCTGGTTTTGGTACCAGAGTCATGCTGGCCTCATAGGATAAGTATGGAAGTGTTCTATTATCTTCTAGTTTTTTTAGAAGAGTTTGAGAAGGATTGGTGTTAGTTCTTCCTTAAATGTTTGGTAGAATTTACGAGTGAAGCCATTCAGCTCCTAGACATTTGTTTTCTGGGAGGTTTTTGATTACTAATTCAACCTCCTTACTATTAATTGACATGTTCAAATTATATTTCCATAATTCAGTTCTGGTAAGTTGTATGTTTCTAGGGAATCCATTTCTTCTAGGTTGTCCAATTTCTTGGTGATTGTTCATAGTGGTCTCTTATGATGCTTTGTATATCTTTGGTGTAGGAATATCTTCTTGAAATAAGGATGTTAAGTAAAAACCTCCCTGAAGTCTGCACTTTGAGGCTCTTAGCTCTTTTCCCCCAGTTTGGCTCCCAGAATATGGTCAGTTAGGTATATACCCTTAGGCAGGATATCAGAATATTTTGACAAGACTAAGAGAAAATAAAGATTAAGTATATCATTGCCCTGCCAGATCAACCTACAGAGATCTTTACTGCCAGTGAACCCTCCCTACTACGGGCACCTCTAGTCAGTTCCTCAATATGTGCCCACAGCCAAGGAACACCAGCCTTTGAGGAAATGGATTCTAAAAGGAAGATGCAACTAAAAAGCCACACAAAGACTTGACACAAAGACTACTCAGTGAGATAGAAATGTAAAGAGAAAAGAACCTCAGAGAGATGAAAGAAGACAGTGTATTGACAAAATAAGAATTGGTACTGAAAAGAACACCATACAAAAAAGAACTTTTGGGAATTAAGCAAAGGCATTAGAAATTAAAAATGAAATGTGTTTGGAAGATAAAATTTAGGAACTCTCAGAAAGAATAAAGTAAAAAGGCAAAACAGAAAGTAGCACAGAGAACATGAGGAAACTTGGGATCCATCGATAAGGTCTAGCACCAGGACCTCCACCCCAGAGGGAAGACAGGCACAAGGAAAGACCTTCATGCAAAACACAGCTCAGGGGAATGTGCCTGAATTGAAGGCCTTGAGTTTCCAGATGGGAAAGAGCCATTGAATATCCAGCACAGCATATGAAAGTGGTTTCCCATGGAGCACATTTCTTGAAAATTCAGAACGCAGGGGGATCACCATGAGAAAAGATTCTAAAAAGTTTCTGGAGGAGAAAACCTGATTACATTTAAAGGGATCAAGAGATCAGAAGCCGCTTGTCTTCCCACTGCAAAGAGGACATTAGAAGACTGTAAGCCAAATTTCTTTAACAACTCAGTAAAGAAGATTCCAACCTGGAGTTCTGAATCTGGCCAAACCGTCAGTCATATGTGAGAGTTGAATGCAGATGTTTCAGATACGCCAGATCTCAAAGGAATCTGATCTCCCCTGCACTCTTATCAGTCAGTCAAGAAAGAGGAAGATGTTGGATCTGGGAAGTTGCCTCAAACACAGAGAAAGGGACCAGTCTCTTGGAGGGTGCTAAGGTGACACCCAGAGAGCAGTGACCACAGACCTTCCAGAGTGAGAGCTGTGTTGCCCCTGAGATGGAGCTGATAGACTTCCTGATGTGTGTAAAAGTCTTGAGGAGAATTCATTAATTTGGGAGAATTTGATGACAAATAATGGCAGGCACGTTGAAAACACAAAGAACGCAGGCAGGCATTAACTTCAGGGAGATCAAAATGTTGTGCAAAAATTTTTACATTGTCATGATGATAAGAATATTGAATATTAATCTAACCCAGATTAGGATGTCACTGTCGGAAAGGTGGAGGGACAGGAAGTGTGTGTGCTTCTGTGCATGTACGTATGTAACAGAACAGAGCTAATTCTTCCTCTCATTGAGAATGCCCCCAACTAAGAAGCCAATAAATAGGATGTGCATGATTTCATAAAGGAGACCACCTTATGCTTTTGTGGGAAAATTTACATGTTAAGTCCCAAATTTGAGGAGTTGTGAAATAAGCAGCTGTTACAGAAATAGTGTTTTTATTTTCCAAGAACAGCTTTGAACTGAAAGTAAATTTTATTCTCTGTCATTCTTTTTTTTAATTTATTTATTTTTCTTTTATAGTTTATTGTCAAGTTGGTTTCCATATAACACCCAGTGGTCATCCTGACAAGTGCCCTCGTCCATGCCCATCACCCCTCTCCCCCCCATCAGCCCTCAGTTCTCAGTATTCAAGAGTCTCTCACGGTTTGCCTCCCTCCCTCTCCCCAACTATTTTTCCCCCTTCCCCTCCCACATAGTCCTTTGCTAAGTTTCTCCCGTTACACTTATGAGTGAAAACATATTCTCCCTGTCATTCTTGATATTGAGGATTTTTCTTCAAGCACCATGCGCTTATTTCAGGTGAGCACCATTTTGAATGGTATGTTAGATCAGAGCTTCAGGGATCGAGCCAGCCAGAAACACCAAGGACTGAAACTTGCGAGTACAATTCTGCATTACTGGAGGAAGTGGGACTCGTGGTGGACCAAAGATTCTGCTCCTGAAAGTAAAACGGCAGTGCTGACCTTACTGGCAAAAATTTTGCAGGTATCTTGAGAAATCTTAAAAATGCAGTTGTTTTGGAATCTGTAAATTGTACCTTTAAAAATTTGATGGAGGTTTCTTAAGAGCTCATTGGTTTGATAAATAAAAAGTATTTATATTGGACTGTTGCTGATTACATTTTATACTTTTTCCCTTTCTTATACTTTATCTTATACTTTATCTTTTTAGTGTTTTTGCATGCATTGTCTTACCAGATAGATTCAAAATATCTCAGAACAAGAATTGTTAAAATATTATTGAAGCCCGAGAACAAATTTATAGGTTATTTCTAAAGTTAAAAAACTTGGAAAATATGTTAAAGGAAATTAGAGGCATAATATAGAAATGTATCATGTTTTTATTTACCCTCCTTTAGATTGATCCATCTTTTAATACAAACCACAGTGCATTCCCTGAAGTTTTTACAACATATGCTAGTCTACTTGGTGACTCAAAGTTGGGTTTACATTTAAAGGTAAGTAATGAAAAAGATTTTTTTTCAGATTACATTCTCCATTATTTTCCCATTTTATACTTTTGCATATTTGTGATGTTTTCTATTTTTTACTATGGAAAATTTCAAACATACTCAAAAGCAGAGAGAAACCCCTACGTACCTGTCATTCAGCCTCAATACCCATCTGTCTATGGCCATCTGTCTTCAACTATGCAGTCACTCCTGCCCTTGAAGGAAACCCTGGCATCATGTTATCTGATCTGTGCATACTTTCATATGTCTCTAAAAGATAAATATAATCACAATGAGCTTATCATACTTAGAAGAATTAACATTTACCTTTGCGTATGTATGATTCAAATTGGCTTTTTTGAGAATTGCTGTATTAGCAAATGACAGAATTGAAACTATTACTTTATTATTTTTCTATTAATAAATATATCTTGGTAATTTTTAGGGTCAAAAACTTAATATTTTAATTTTAAAGTCCTATAATAATTAGATTTTATGCTCTAATAAAATGCAGCCTAATGAAAGCCATCTTTTTACTAGGTCATGAAGATATTTCTTTGGAATTTTCTGTTTCATGGTTAATCAAGTTTCTCATTCCTCAGTATGAGAATCTGGGAACTTACTTGCCACACAAGGGAGATAGAAAGCAGCATCTAGTTTCTTCTAGTTTCTTCTGCTCTCATTATAAAGTTCTGAATTAGTCCTATGAAAGAATACTTATAAATTACCCCACGAGTTGTGTAGGATGCACCTTCCACATCATATTTTTCCAGGTTATCTCTACTAGAGTCTGTATTTGTAGAAGGAGAAATCATACACAGAATCATATACAGTACCTGTTTAATTACATGTTAATTAAGTTAACATTGGCCCTGAGTTGGCCCACTGGCCTCTAGAGTAGAAGCTGAGATACAGCATTGCCTTCGGGTTGGTCTTCAGGGTAATCTAGAAGGTGTTCTGAAGTCATGCATTGAATCTACACAGTGCTTCATTTGGAAAGCCTTTACAAAGCAGAATTTTATTTATTCTGTAGGATTCATAAGCCCCAACTGGTACAATTTCATATATTAGTATGTATTGTTCCCACAGGGTCAAGCTGTAATTCTTCTTCCATTCTTTACCAATCTTACTGGAGGCAGTCTTGAGGACCTTAAGCGTGTTCTTGAAAAGTTTATCGTTTCTAATTTCCCCATGAAGTCTGAAGAATTTCCCCCGGGAACTCTGCGGTACAATAATTATGTAGATTGCATGAAAAAGGTTAGTTTTTAGTAGTACTCAGTAAAATTAAAACAATGTTTTTCTGTTACATTTCTTGATGAAAAGAAGTAACTGAAATATTGAGAGTCAGAAAAGTGTCTAATATACAGAAAAATTGAAAGAATAGTCAGACAAGCATCTGTATTAACCATCTTTTATCATTTTGTCATACTTGCTTTATCTGTATATGAATGCATGTGGTGTGTTTGTTTTGGTTGAAACATTTGCAGGTTAGTTTCAAGCATCATGATATTTCACCCCTAAATACCTCAATATACATATTCTAAGAATAAGGCACAATACTGTTTCTATACCTAAGAAAATTAGCCCTCCTCTGACACTATGTGTTATGTAGTCCGTATTCACATTTCTCTAAACGTCCCCATGTTTAGCTGTTTTTTTCAAAATAGTATCTAATTAATGATTGCATCAAATTGTCATGTCTCTAGTGTCTTTTAATCTAGAACTAGTTCACCCTCATCCCTTTTATTTTTCCATGACATTGTGTTTTTGGAGGAAACTTACAAACTTTCTCTTGAATACTTGTCTTGGATATTGTCCCCTGTTTGATTGTTTCCGTGAGGTGTTCTTCAACTTGTCCACCATCCTTTGTGTTTCCTCTAAACTAGAAGTTAGGCTTAATGTGTGGTCATGACATTCAGGCTAATCTTTTTGGTAACAGCATATCAGGAGGCAGATAGTATCATTGTCCCATTGGTAGTGACCTCAAGTGTGGAGGCCTGGTTAAAGTGGTGACTGCCTCATTTCTCTCGAATGGTGCATTTCTGCAATTAGCAGGTCATCGACGTAGTGATACCATCATGTTCGTACCATTTAAGTATCCTGTTCCCAAGCAGTCTCTAATGTCAGTGGTCTAAGGTAAGTTAAGTGCAGTCACTTAATTGAAGAAAACTTGAGTCTAAAAAGATGTAAACCATCAGGAAGAAGGAACCCCGAGGGAACGGAGTCCACGAAGGGAGATGGAAATGAGAACGTGTAAAAGAAACTGTAGGAGTAACTTCAGAGAGGAGAGGAGCTGCTGTCCATGGAGCAGAACAAATAAGTGCCCTTGGAAACGAAATATAGAACAGCAAAATTGAAACAAAAAACTTTGCAAAACAGAAGATAAAACTGAGGATATTTCCTAGAAAGTAGAACGTAGAGATGAGAACCTTAGGCGAGTGCTGGAAGAGCCGCTGTGCGATGAAGGGTGTGGAAGACCCCAAACGAACAAGCCCCAAGTACTTGGGATGGCGACGGCAAAGTCCTCAGTGAAGGCGCGTCATCGTGGAAGGTCAGGGTCTGGCGGCACAGCGTTGGAAGATCCTGACCACTATAAGAGGGAGACGTAGCTGCAAAACCTCACAAGAATCAATACTCAAGTACTTAGCAAACGTGATCTGCCAGGCATTCATGATAGCCGCAGAAATGGTGAAAGAGTAGCATTTGTTAATTCTCTGTGAAAGCCTGTTTAATACTCTGTTTTGTTACAACTGTTAAAAGCAGAACAAAAATAAAAACCCAAGGAAATTATTATTGTTTTTTTCCTAGTTCCTAGATGCATTGGAATTATCTCAAAGTCCTATATTGTTGCAGTTGATGACAGAAATTCTTTGTCGGGAACAGCAACATGTTATGGAAGAATTATTTCAATCTACTTTCAAAAAGATTGCCGGAAAGTAAGTCATTCAATTCTAGTCTGGGACCCCAGGAACCATATACTTTATATTTCTTTGGGGAATTATCCTCTCTGTTCCAAAAAAAAGTTGAGTGGCAATGCAGTCAACTCTTGCAGCTAAGTTTTATTTTGTTTTTCTTGGAAGAAAAAAAAACTTATTGTGAAAATTTTAAACACACAAAGCTAAAGGGGAAGCATCCAGATGGAGCACACCTCAGCATTTTCCAGCGTCATCACCCCTATTTTATAGCCTCTTTTCTCTCGTGCTGTAGTTATTGCAATAGAGCAGACCCCTGATGCCATGTCATTTCACCCCTAAGAACTTCCGTGTGTATGTTTAAAATTACACTGTTATTCTCGGGTTGCCATAGTACGATTATCAATGGAGAAGAATTATCAGTACCTTCATTTTCAGATTTCTCTGGCAGTCTTCAGTGCTCTAGACTGTTGGGTTATCTTAATTCTGATCCAAAGGAGGATCTCACCTGGCATTTCACTGTCGTCGCTAAGTCTGTCTTCATCTAGAACAGCCCCTATCCTCTTGTTTTTTGTTGTCGTTAAAGAAACCTGGACACTTGGCCTACACAGTGTGTTACATCCTCAACTTACCTGATTTTTTTTTCCCGTTCTTTTCACTTAACTCGTTCCTCTAGCCTCGGTTTCCTGTAAGGGGAAAGTTAGGTCTAAAAGCTTAGTTAGCTTCAGGTTCAAGTTTGGCAAGATTACTTAATAGCAGATGCTCTGTATTTCATGTTCATGGCATTTGGCACATAGTGTCTAGTGGTCCTAATTTTCACGATGCTAAGATTAATCACTTATGTGTGGCGTGTTCTAGCATCCATTTATGATCCTTGCCCCAAATCATTTATTTTATCAGGAGTTGCAAATGGTCATTTAAAAAATCCTTTTATTCCTTCCAAATTTAAGAGCTAGAATTATATTGTAATGAACTTGCCTTTGTTACTAGGACTGTTTGGTTATCCAAATACAATTTTAGTACTGTAGGAAGTTATAGTGGACAAAATGGAACAAATTTGAGTATTAATTTTTTTATTATTAATTTTTAAAGCAAGGGCTTGATGCCATGGCTACTTCTAATTGTGGCCATCGAGTTTTTTTTTAATTTTTTTTTAACGTTTATCCATTCTTGAGAGACAGAGATAGTGCGAGGGGGAGTGGGGGGGGGCAGAGAGAGAGGGAGACACAGCATTTGAAGTAGGCTCTAGGCTCTGAGCTGTCCGCACATAGCTTGTTGCGGGGCTCAAACTCACGAACCGCGAGATCATGACCTGAACCAAAGTCGGACCCTTAACCAACTGAGCACCCAAGTGCCCCAGGTTTTATTTTAATCAGCATTATTTATATTGATTTGTAAACATCCATGTTATTTTATATTACTGAGTTATATTTTACATATCATAAAATTCACCTATTTTAAGTATAGAATTCAGTGATTTTTGGTAACTTTGCTGAGTGGTACAGCCATCACTATAGAATAATTTCATCCTCCTGATAACATCCTATATTAACTCCCATTCCCATTCCCAGCCTCAGGCAATCACTAATCTACTTTCAGTCTTCATAAATTTGCCTTTTCTGGACATTTCATATAAATGGAATCATAGAATATGTGATCTCTTATGTCTGGTTTTTTTTTTTTAGCAAGTTTTTGAGGTTTATAATGTAGCATAAATCAATAATTCATTCCTTTTTATTGACATTTAAAAAATCATAATTAGCCAACTGTAGAACATCCTACATATCAAGAGAATACACATTCTCTTTGAGCACATATGGAAGCCATAAAACAAGTCTTAATTTAAAAGGAATGAAATCTTACAAAATATGTTCTCCATCCATAATGAAGTTATTCAGGTATCAATAACGGAAGAAAACATTTCTAAATATCCAACTAATTAATACACTTATAAGTAGCCCTTGGGTCAGAGGAGAAAGTACAAGAGAAATCAGATAACACTTTGATCTGAATGAAATAAGAATAAAGCATATCCAAATGTATGAGATAGAACTAAAGCAGTGCTTACAGAGAAATTTGTATCTTTTAATACCTATATTAGAAAATAAGAAATATCTTAAATCAATAATATAAACCTGTACCTTAAAATCAAGAAAAAGAAAACTAAACTGAAGGGAAGCAGAAGGAAGGAATAATAAAGATTAGAGTGAAAATTAATGAAATCAAAATTAGAAAAATGGTGGAGAAAAATCAATGAAACTGAAATTGGTTCTGTGAAAAGGTAAATGAAATTGACAACTGTTAGCTAGACAAACTAGGAATAAAAAAGAAGGTAGAGTTCACGAAAATTAGGAAAGAAAGAGAACGTTACCACTGACCTCTCAGAAGTTAAAAAGATTATAGGGAAATATGAACACCATTATGCCAATAAATTTAGCAACTTAACTAAAATGCACAAATTCCTAAAAAGTCACAAATTCCCAAAACTGACTTAAGAAGAAATAGAAAATCTGAGTATAACCCTTAATAAGTAAATAAATAGAATTACTCATTTAAAATCTCACAAAAAGAAAAGAATAAAATCTCACAAAGGAAAGCCCAGACCCAGATAGCTTCACTGGTGAATTTTCATCAAATGTTTGAAGAAAAAATAATATCAACACTTCATAAACTCTTCAGAAAATAGAGGAGAAAGGAATCATTTGCAGCTTATCCTATGAGGCTAGTATCACACAGATAACAAAGCTAGACAGAAACATTGCAAGAAACCTATAGACCAATATCCTTCATGAATATAGACACAAAAATTTTCAAAAATGTATTAAAAAAAAAAACACATCCAACAAAGGGAATACCTGGGTAGCACAGTTGGTTAAGCTCACAGTTAGTGAGTTTGAGCCCCACGTCGAGTTCTGTGCTGACAGCTCAGAGCCTGGAGCCTGTTTCGGATTCTGTCTCCCTCTCTGCCCCTCCCCTATCAGACTCTGTTTCTCTTTCAAAAATAAAAAAAAAACCAGAACACATTCAACACAAAAATATTATACACTCTGTTGCCAATTGGGATTTGTCCTAGGAATGCAAAACTAATTTAACATCTGAGAATCAATAGTATATATTACATTAAAAGAATAAAGGACAGAAATCACATTCCCGTTTCAGTAGATGCAGATAAATTTTTGACAAAGCCCAATATCCATTCATGATAAAAAGGACAAAAGGTCATCTATGAAAAACCAACAGGCAACAGAAGATTTTATAGTAAAAGACTGAGTGCTTTCCCCCTAAATCTGAGAACAAGGCAAGGACGTCTGCCCTTTTCAATTCAGCATGGTACTGGAGGTTCCAGCCAGTGCAGTCAGGTAAGAGAAAGAGATAAAAGGCAACTAGATTGGAAAGAAAGAAGCAAAACTGCCGTTATTCACAGATGGCAGGAGGGAGAAGGTCCTCAAGATCTATAAAAAGCTTTCAGAACTAATAAGCAATTATAGGAAGTTTGTAGGATACAGGATCAGTGTCCAAAAATCAATTGTTTTTCTGTATATGAGCAGAAGATATTTCAAAACTATAACCAGGGATATAATTGCATTCTTAATAGCATCATAAAGATCAAAGTAATAAATTTTAGTAGTATATTTAACAAAAGAAATGCAAGACTTGTGCACTAAAAACTATAGTCCATTGCTGAAGGAAATAAAAAAAGTAAAGATTTAAATAAATGGAGAGATATTCCATGTTCACGAATTTGAATATTCAGTATTGTTAACATGGCAGTTCTGTTAAGTTGATATATAAATTTAATGAAATCCATGTCAAAATTCCAGCAAGACTTGTGTGTGTGTGTGTGTGTGTGTGTGTGTTCAGTTTAAAATTTTCATTTTAATTATAATTTACTTACTTTCTGAGGATACACAAAGTTTGTGTTCCAAAATCACTTGGTAAAGTTTTCTTCAATATGTAGCTATTACACCAATTAGTTAGGTGTGCTTACTTTAGTTAATTATCACATTTTAGAAATCGTTTATCTTTTTTCTTTTGATTTAATTTTCTTTTTGAACATGTAAAACGTTGACATGATTTGAAAGTCATAACTCTGTAATGAGTTATATTCAAGAGTCCTGCTTCTGTCTGTCCCTCCCTTGTTCCTCTTCACCTCCCTTTTTTCCTGTCTCATGTCTTCTGCGGATCAGTACATGTCGGTACCCAGAGATCTTCACCCCTTCTGTATTTAAATAACTGTATAATTATCCATTGTAGCGTTGTGTGAAGCAGCCCTACTGATGGGCTTTTGGGCTCAATCTCTCGCTATTAAAAATAATGTCACAGTGAATAGCCCTGTGTGTATGTCGTATACACATATACAAATATTGCCAGTGTGTGTTTGGAGTGGGTTCTGACACGTAATTCAAAAGGTGAATGTTTGTGATGGTTGCTAGCTTTCACCACACCCCTTATTTTGAGGCTGTAATGATTTGCATCCCCTCAGCAGTGTGTGAGAGTCGGTCTCATCACAGTCTTGCTAGTAGAGTAGATTGTCAGTATTTGGATGTTTTTCCAATTATATAGGTTAGGAGATCGCTCAGTGTTGTTTTAATTTATGTTTCTCTTATTATGAGTGAAGTAGAGCATATATTCATGTATTTAGAGCTCATTTTCATTTATTTTCAGTCAACTATCTGCTGGACCATTTTTTTGTTACCAGATTTTTGCTCTTTTTCCTTTTCCTTTCCTCCTCCTCTTCCTTTTAACTTTCTATATAAGATTTTTAGGGCTGTATACCTCTATTGTGCTCACTATCAGGAAGCTCTTCAGAAGAATTTAAATCTAAGACATAAATATTACAGATAATGCCCACATAAATATTACAGAAGCCCATGTAGCATCTAGGAGTGTCCTGCAGCCCCTACAGTTTTGTGACTGAATTACCTTCATCTAATATTTTTGTCCTGGTTCATATTTAATATTTGAGTATCAGGATTTTAGAACTGGAAAAGGATTTTAATGATCATTTAGTCCTAACCTCATATTTTTATAGGTGAGGAAACTGACTCTGTATTCTTAGTTATAGATTTATAGACAAAATCTTCTAGATGATCATTCAAGTATCTTTTATTCCAGATGAGAACATAAAGGGCCAGATGAATGTATCTCTGTATAGGAAATAGGAATGGCAGTTTGTCACTAGGAAGAGACTAGAGTTTTTAAATTGTAATTCAGGAGTTTCAGATTCTGGAATTGTGATAATCTTCAGGCCTGAGCTCTCCCACAGCCTTCCAGATGTTTTCTAAACAAGATCAGATTTGAAAGTAAATGAAAACTGTTCTTAATGCCTAAATTTGGCATGAAGATTTCTGGGGATGAGTATAATATGGTGTTTGTACAAATGCTTCTTGTTTCTCATGGTTTATTTTTATATGTCTGTGTGTGTGTGTGTGTGTGTGTATATAAAATCTTTAAAGTTATTTTTTAAATTTATAGTCATTGGTATTTATTTTGCTTGTTATATGGGTAGGCACTCATAAAATATTTGTTCAAAGCAGGGATGTTCAAATGATTTTCTGTTTTTTTTAGGAGTTCATGTGTCACACAATTAGCCCTTTTGGAAAGTGTGTACAGAATGTTCAAGAGGGATGACCTACTTTCAAATGTCACTCGCCAAGCATTTGTAGATCGCTCTCTTCTCACTCTGTTGCGGCACTGTAGTCTGAATGCTTTGAGAGAATTCTTTAGCAAAATTGTGGTGGATGCCATTGATGTGTTGAAGTCTAGATTTACAAAGGTATTGTACATCTGTTATTAAATGTACTACTAAATTTTTTTTTAATGTTTCATTTATTATTTTTGAGAGAGAGTAAGAGTGTGAGCAAGGGAGGGGCAGAGGGAGAGGGAGACACAAAATCCGAAGCAGGCTCCAGGGTCTGAGCTGTCAGCACAGAGCCTGACGTAGGGCTCGAACCCATGAACCGTGAGATCGTGACCTGAGCCGAAGTCAGACACTTAACCAACTGTGCCACCCAGGTGCCCCTTAAATTGACTATTAATAAAAATTGATAAATCTCCTTAGCTAGTGTTCTTAAAAACTGCAGTGTGTTCAGTCAGAAGATCTGTATTGCTCAAAGAGCATTACCTTGACAGTTTGGTAACAGCTTGCAGTTACATGGGATCTGCATTAGTTTCCAGAGGGTGCTGTAACAAATTACCACCAGCATGGCTTAGAGGAACAGAAATTTATTCTCTCATAGTTCTGCAGGCCAGAAATCAGTTTCCTTGGGCTGAAATCAAGGTGTTGCAAGGCCCTGGAGGCCCTAGGGGAAGATTCGATCTTTGCCTCTGCTAGCTTCTGGCGGCTGCCAGCATTCCGTGGCATGTGGCCACAACACTCCTGTCTCTGCTTCTGTGGTCACACTGTCTCCTCCTCTTCTGTCTAATCTCTCTCTGCCTCCCTCTTGTAAATATGTGATTGTACTGAAGGCCCACTTGGATAATCTCCCCATCTCAGGATCCTTTACTTGATTTCATCTGTATAGTCCTTTTTTGTCATAAGGTAATATTATGGATCCAGTGATTAAAACGTGGGTGTTTGTATGTGGATATTATTCAGTCAAATACAGTCCACCTGTACCGATTGTTCCCTCTTACATTTATCCCATTGCAACATCCCCCAAAGTCTAAACGCATTATAGCATCAACTTTTAAGTCCAGAATTGCATCTGAATATCATCACCTCAGAGTCCTCTAACTTTCATCATTTAAACCATATGAATCAGGTGTGGGTGGGATTCTGGGTATGACCCATCACAGGGCAAAACTCTTTCCGTTTGTGGACCTGTGAAACTAGAGAACAAACTATTTGTTTTTCTTGCCTGTAGAATTCAGGGATTACAACAGTCTTCCTTCATTTCATTTTGTCTTTGTCCCTTTCAGTCCAACCTGGTGGTGTTTCTTCCGGTATAACGTTCTCAAAAACTCTGTAGCTCTCCTATGTATGTCTTAGAGGTTTACTCCATTAAACAGGAGAGTCCTCCACAGATCTTTGCTGGATCATTCCATCTCTGTTCCTGGTTCTGATGCAGTGGTGGAGGGCACCCCTGAGTCCCATGCTTACGTTCTTCAGCACTCGCCCAAGACCATCCAGCCACACCCTCTTTGTCTCTGGAGCCACTTTTCTAAACGGTGAAGCTCCTCATGTTAGCCTCTGGTACAGTCTGGATAAGCTGAGAATTTCTCAAATCATCAAGGTTTGGTTCTTTTTGCCTAGCAGTTCCTAACTCAATTTATCTCTTGCCCCTCAGATTTTATTTTAAGCAGCAAAGAAGAAAGCAGGTAGCACTTTCAAAACATGTGCTTGGAAATTTCCTAAATATTCAAGTGCACGGCTTGTAGGTTCTGCTGTGTGTGCAGCCACAGAGCACTACTCAGCTAAGTTTTCTGCCACTGTGCAAGGATCCCCTTTCCTTCAGTGTCAAAAAATATGTTCCTTATTTCCTTCTGAGACCTCACTGGCAGCTACTTTAACGTCCATATTTGTACCAAAAATGTGTTTATGATGAATAAGATGTTCGCTAAGACAATTTGGCTTTTTCTAGCATGCTTTTTCACTTCCTTCTGAGCTCTCACCAGCAAGGCCTTCATGGTTGGTATTTCTACCAGCAGTGTCTGCAGGCAGTTTAGGCTTTTTCTGTCATGCATGGCAAATTTCTTTCAGCCTCTACCCATCATCCAATTCCAAATTTACTTTCATATTTTTGGCATTTGTTACAATAGATTCAACTCTTGATGCCAAAATGTGTGTTATTTCCTGAACCTTCAAGTAATAAATTACCATAAGCTTGGTGGCCTAGAACAACAAAAATTTATTCTCTCGTAGTTTTGGAGGCCAGAAATCCAAAATTAGTTTCCTTGAGCTAAATTTATGGTGTTGCCATGGTCATGCTTGACCCAGTGGCTCTGAATGTCCCCTTCTTGTCTCCTCTGGCTTCTGGTGGCTGCCGGCATTCCTTAGTATGTGCCTACATCACTCTGACCTCTAATTCTGTCACATTGCCTTTTCCTTTCTGTCTCTTCCTTTTCTCTATCCTCTTATAAGGTTATGTGTGATTTCACCTAGGGCCCACATGACCAAACAGAATTGTCGACCAATCTCAAGATTCTTAACTTAATCACATTTGGAAAGTCCTTTTTTTGCCTTATGAGAACTCACTCATAGGTTCTGGGAATTAGGACTTGGATATCTTTAGGAAATACCATAAATTGTTGAAAACTTTGTTGTTTAATACATTGAAGTTTCACCTGCTATTGTCATGACTTTGATAAGATTTTGTGCAAAAGTCCTTTACTCTTTGGACATTATATTTATTTCCTGCCACACTCAATACAACACATCAATACTTATACCCATGTTTCTGACCCTTGGCAGCCTCCTATTGAAGTGATCAACATCTTTGTTAAAATTATTTTCAATGTAAAGAGCATTGAGTATTAAATGTATTTAATTGAACATTTGATATATTCAAAAACTATTTTCTTGTTTGATAAGACCAAAGATAATTACTTGTTACTTTTCCTTAGCTAAATGAATCTGCTTTTGATACTCAAATCACCAAGAAGATGGGCTGTTACAAGATTCTAGATGTGATGTATTCTCGTCTTCCAAAAGATGATGTTCACTCAAAGGAGTCTAAAATTAATCAAGTTTTCCATGGCTCGTGTGTTACAGAAGGAAGTGAACTTACAAAGACACTTATTAAGTAAGATTTAGTTAATTTGGGGTTGTATTTGATTCGTTAATATTTCTGATGCATGTATTTTATGCATGTATATAATGTGAATGATGTTTAAGTTTATTTAAATATGAGTTTTTATAGTTTTCTTGTTTTTTTTTTCCCTTATGTACAAACTACTTAGGTGGACTTTAATTTAGCAGATTATGGGTAATGTGTTTTTATTTCTATACTCCTCTTTTATAAGGAATAAAACTTCATTTCATCTGTTGTTTTTTCCTACCACTTTCCTCCCTTAATAGGTTGATATATTTTAAGTGGTATGATTTCAGTATGAAAGAGTTTTTGTGTTTTATTTTCCTGGTTTCCATTTGAAATTAAAGGAATGATTGTATGTTGAAGCAGGTATTCTGTAAAATACAAAGTAATCACATTTCCTCCAGAACTGGCCTTCTAATGAAGTTCCCTCTTAGTAAATATTGATACAGACCTTGCCGTGTCTCATTTTGCATTTCCCAAGCAAGCTTATCCTTACTTTCCTCTTGCCCTAATCCTTCTTTTACCTCCTCGGGGAATGATGTCCCCTCTATCCATTTGTTTGCACCAACAAGAGACTTGTGAGTCCTGTTTTATTCCTTCATCCTCACCTCTCCGGCCTGCGTGCACACCCTGTCAGTCATCAGCTTTGGTGGGTGTTCTCTCCTCAGCACTCTAAGACCAGTGCCTTTTCTCACCCTCCTTCCCCCCTTCAGCGCTGTAGCGTCTGGTGCTCTTCGGGGGACCACTGCAGCGCGGTCTCCTTAGTTATTCTCCCTGCTCCTGGGCTGGTCTGTCAGCTTTGTCTGTACTGCTGCTAGTATGGTAAGACCTCTGCAGTATGAACCTGATTCTTCCATCCTCCTGCCTGAAACACTTCAGAAGAACCTCACCTTCGTTAGCAGGAGCCAGCAAACTTTTTCTGTAAAGGTCCCGCCAGAAAGTAACTATTTTCAGGTTTTCAGACTGCATGGTCTCTTGCAACTACTCCAGTGTACTGGCAGAGCAGTCGTAAACCATATGTTAACGAATGGGCATGGCCGTGTGCTGACAAAACTGTTTTCTTTTTTGTTTTTAATTTTTTTAATGTTTATTTTTGAGAGAGAAAGAGAGAGAGTGTGAGCGGGCAGAGCAGGGGAGGGGCAGAGCAAGAGGGAGACAGAATCCAAAGCAGGCTCCAGGCGCAAGCTGTCAGCACAGAGCCCGATGTGGGGCTTGAACTCACAAACCGTGAGATCATGGACCCAGTCGAAGTCAGATACTTAACTGACTGAGCCACCCAGGCGCCCTGACAAAACTGTTTTCAAAAGTACTTGGCCACCTGGGCATTGTTTGGAGATGCCATTGTGCAGAACCCCAGGCTCCTTAGCCTGGCAGGCGGGCTCTTCCACGAGCACACCCCTTTCCGAGGCCTTTGGCTCACTGCCAGGCACCGCCGATTCCCGCCTCATCTTCCGAACACACAGCCTGGCTTATGCCTCCCTCTAAGTGACACTCCTCTCTGCTCATAATCCTCACATAATTTAGAAATCAAAATTCGGCTCAGATGATTTCTCTTAAAACCTTTGTTGGCTCCTTCACCTGGGTCACTGTCCATCCTCCTTGTTTCCATCTTGCAACTTACTGTGCTTGTTGCTGTTGCCGTGCTTACCGCAGTGGGGGAAATCCCCGGACGCTGCCGTGGCCTCGCCGTGCGGCTCTTTTCTTTTTGGTACCTGGTACTGTGCTGGGCTCACACCTGTCACTCTGAAAAGACTAAACTGAATTGAGATCCTGTTGTCTTGGCATTTTTGGGCTTGAGCGATGATTTCCCTGCTATGTGAATCGATTTCTAACCTGAATCCACCCTGCAGATTGTGCTATGATGCCTTTACGGAGAACATGGCGGGTGAGAATCAGTTGCTGGAGAGGAGGAGACTTTACCATTGTGCTGCATACAACTGTGCCATTTCTGTTATCTGCTGTGTCTTCACCGAACTAAAATTTTACCAAGGTTTTCTGTTTAGTGAGAAACCTGAGAAGGTAGGCTTCTCCTGAAATTTTCATTGTTGCTGACATTGTAGGATTTCAAGTTAGATTATATAAATTAGAATTATATCATAACTTGCACCTTCTTAGAACATTAAAGGTGTAGTTCTTTTGGTTCTGCATATATCTACTTTAAAGCCAAGTGCTTCCTGTGAATTATTAAGTAACATTAATTCTGTACTAGCATCAGCAATAACAGTCTCCACTATTCAGGTGTTTTTACTATGACTTTTTGGATTTATAGAACTTGCTTATTTTTGAAAATCTGATTGACCTGAAACGCTGCTACACATTTCCTGTGGAAGTTGAGGTGAGTGAAATTTTTCAGTGGTGTTCCTAAGTTTTAAAAATTTACCAAATGCCTGTAGGAAAACAAAACAAAACAAAACAAAACATATGTTATAATGAACATATTAAGTTCCCAGTATTCAAGCCTTCTTTGAACTGTAAAATCTGGTAGTTTAATGTAGTTTGGCCTCTCAGGCAACTATAAAAACTTGATCATAACTCAATTTTTTGCTCTCTTAACTAGTAAAGGATAGAAAATGGTGATAAAAAGAGCTGTGAGGACGTATCCCAGAAGTCTTTCGCTGAGTAAATTTATCTGTGCAGTGAAATCGAGATCCATCCAATCACAGAATTATCACGCTGTGGCCCTGCTTGGGTGATTTGGCAGGATAATGGGGGTGCTGTGAGCTGAAGTCATGTGGATAATTGGGAAACTTGCTGTGGCAAACATGACAAGCTTGATTTTAGCCAAACTGTGTTTGACACGCCAGCCTCAGCAATGACTAGGAGATTGTCACTGCGGCTTTTCACAGCCCATTGGAAACGGGAATTGGACAGAGTGCTAGAGCTCGCAAACCATGGTCTAGGTCAGGAACTATCATTCACATTCACCTGCCTAGCTGCTGACCTCGAACATGTCTAAGTGGGTCATGAATTCATGTAAATGGTTGCTTCCTGCCTTGTGCCCTTTTGGAACAAGACTGGGAACTTCTTTCAAGGTGTAACACTGTTCAAAGAACTAAAAATCAAAAAAATAATAGCACTAGTTTAATAAGCATTCAGACACTTGCTATATGTTACACCTAAATTTTGCAACAGCACTGTGAGGTGCTATGATATACCATCACCATACGGTTGAGGAAACTGAGCTCATAGGTAAAGTACAGGCTATTAGTAACGTGGGCCTGTGGCTGCCAGATCTTAGCCCACCCTGGGTCCCCAAGCAATTTGGCAAAAAAATATTTTTGCAGGTTGGCAAAAAAATTTTTATTTATTTTTTAATGTTTATTCATTTTGAGAGAGAGAGGGAGCATGAGCAGGGGCAGAAAGAGAGAGAGAGAGAGAGAGAGAGAGAGAGAGAGAATCCCAAGCAGGCTCTGCACTATCAGCACAGAGCCCAACTTGGGGCTTGATCTCAGGAACTGCAAGATCATGACCTCAGCTAAATTCGAGTTGGAGCCACCCAGGTGCCTCAAAAAATTAATTTTTAAACAAGACTTTTATCAAATTTAAAAGCATTACAAATCCACAAATACAGGCGAGTGCCCTTGAGTGCGTTTCCCACAGATTCTCACAGAACCCCACTGAGGCACTTGCTCCTCAAATAGAAAATCGTGATTAGGATTTTAAAAAGTTTTAAATTTTGTATTTGTTTTGCCTGATAGGTTCCTATGGAAAGAAGGAAAAAGTACATTGAAATTAGGACAGAAGCCAGAGAAGCAGGAAATGGGGATTCAGGTAGGTTGTTTTCAAGTGATGAGAAAGATTCTGATGGTTGGTATTTGTTATATGAATAAAAAATGTTTTAAATATGCCAAAATGTTGAAATAGAGTTTGGAAAGGTTTTAAGTGGCAAGTAGAATTTTATTTTGAAAGAAATTCAATTAGCTAAACTTTTAACTACGTAGAAAGATACTAGCATGGCCAAAGAGGGCTGCGAAATGGTATGCTTTTCTTAAAAGTGCAAGATTGGTTGATAGTTATATGGACTATGTCTGTAGGTTGTTTAAATACATTTAGAAATCGGTATTAAAATACAAGTCTCATCCTGCCACTCCTCTGCTCAAAACCTCTGTCAGCTCCACTCCCTGAGGACAGAGCTGCCCAAGGCCCTGACCCACCTGCTGCCTCCCTGCTACTCTCCTGCTCACTCTGCTCCAGTAGCACTGCCCCCTACCTGTACCTATAGGCACCAGGCTCATTTTGCACCTATAGGCCCCAGGGCATTTGCACATGATGTTACCGCAGCCTAGAATAATCTTGGTCCCAGATATCAGCGTTTTGTTTAATGCCAGCCTTTGAAGGAAGTTCTCCTAGCTTCCTGATATAAAATTATCTGTCTCTTACTTCACATGCTCCTTGTTTCAGTTTTTTGCTTAGTTTTTCTTCCCCTGACTTGAGGATAAAATTTGGACCAGTTTTGTAAATTCCTTACATATATGAATTGGTTGTTTTACAGTAGTATCTTTTATCACATTTATATTAGACTTTATATGTAAAATGTACCCCATCAAAATTTTAAATGCAAAGAATTCTGTTAACATCACATCCAAAAGTTGCATGTGGTTTAACTTAAATTCTTCGTCCATGACAGTATAGAATAACTGCTCAGTAATGACAAAAGCAGAAGGAGGTGTCTTTTCCCCATTTCCTTTTTGCTTGTTAATCTGGATCATCAGTTGAGAATCACAGGATTGATAAAAGCCTTAGTTAACACAGTCTTTTAATTGTATTAATATCATTTGAGCGTAAAGAAATACAGTTTTTACTAATTTGAATAAATGTATTTTGTTCTTTATATCTTAGGTGGCCCTCATTATATATCTTCCTTATCATATTTGGCAGACAGCAGCCTGAGTGAGGAAATGAGTCAATTTGATTTCTCGACTGGAGTTCAGAGCTACTCATACGGTTCCCAGGACCCTAAATCTACCTCTGGTCATTTGCGGAGACGGGTGATCACATTTCATATGTTAAAAAATATTGTTGGCATTTGGAAAGGAACGGGGGCTCCATTGTTAGGGGAAGCCAGTTCTCTGACGGTAGCCCTCAGAGAATAGCGTTTGAAAGATTTTCCAAGATCAAAATCCCAGCCTTCCATCCTGTCGACTCAGCAGTTGGATTTTGTCAGTACAGGAAAGAAGGCTCTCTCCAAGGGCTCGTTCACATTAACCAGTGCCCATGAGGTTAGTGTTTTAAATCAGAGCTGTACTGAAGGGTTTCCAGTGAGAAAGGTAATTACCATACTGAGACGTCTTGCTGATATGACTTGCATTCTCTCTCTACAGACAGTGAAGAGGCTGAATTCTTGATGTTTCTGAGATAACTGAGTGCATCTGTGTTCACAGATCATAGCTGAACCTCGTAAACAGAGAGGAAACGTATAGGTAGACAGACACCGTGCGCTTACACAGGCACACATGTGCACATATGTGTAAAACCATGAGTTCCACAGATACATCGGATTCCTGTCCAGGGCTCATTCCGGTTTTTTCCCTTTCCAGTTTCTCTGCTGTGTGCTGACTGACTTCTTTCCCTCAGCCCCTGTGCTTTCCTCCATACTCTGATGTCCTCCTGGAGCGGGCCCTAAACCTCAGGCGGGCACCCCACCCTCTCCTTCTCCATCCCCAGACTTTGCCAGGCAGCTCTTGCCCCACTCTGGTCTGCCCAGTGACTTTTTGCCCGAGGAGGTGGGAGCAGTGCAGTGTTTTTGAAGTGGGGTTTGTACCTTATTTGCCTCTTGGGTTGGCTTCTCTTTGTTAATGAATGTTTCCAAGAGGAGCCATTCATTAGTTCGTCCACCTAGATTATGTCCTACGTCTCTGCTGGGCAGTAAAGAAGCGTGAGCTGGTTCTGCTGTGGCTACACTGGCTAGCGAGATCCCTCCTTCGTGAACAGGCCATTGACGTCAGGTGTCTTGGGTTCAGTCCTCGTGCCTTCAGTTTAATCCCGTGACCGAGCCCCGCGTCAGATCTGTCCAGTCCTTCAATTTGATCGTGTGACCGAGCCCCGCGTCAGATCTGTCTAGTCCTCGTGAGCAGCATCTTGATATACAATAATTTTGACTGAAAAACACATTAAGTAGATCTGAATGCAGTCAAATACTGTGAGTAACTCCTTTGACACCTTACCAAATATATGGAAAAAGGGACATTAAGATTATTCGGATTGATTTTTATGGCTCATTGAATTTTTTTTTCTTGTCTCTTATAAACCTGATAGTGTGTAAAATTGTGTCAGTGCTCATTTAGCACTGTTCCTACTAAAACATAACACCACTTCCTGTCATTTCTAAAGCCCCCGATTTATAGAAACTATCCATTATTTTTGGAAGGAAAGAGACCAAAGCCACAATGGTTTTAAGAGGACTGCTCTTCCATCCTGTACATCTTTGGGAAGCAGTGTCCTGACATCGCTCCTGCCACCAGGGTAGACAGAATTACAGAATTATATCGGGCCATTTTATTCCTTTTTCTACTCAGTTTCTGTAAGCACTTAATTTTAACTGTCCAAAAATTTCTTCTCAGGATTTCCCAAATCTTTCTTTTCTGGAAATTATTTGTGCTGGGAAATATGCAGATAAATTGTTCAACCCTGTGTGTGTGTGTGTGTGTGTGTGTGTGTGTATAAAACCTCAATTCATTACGTTTATAAAATGATAATATCTCTACTGCGGTTTCTAAGAGAATTTTAGGATCAGCAATGGTTTAAAAGTTTTATTCTTTTATTGATTAAAATGTCAAGGCAGATTAAGGACTTTACAAAGTTTTTCAGAGAAAAACTCATTTTCAGTTTACTGAGAAAAAAATGTCGGTGGAAGTTTATCTTAAAATCATGTGTCTGTAGCCCCACTTTGTCCATCACATGGCAGCAGAGAGTCTTGTGGACTCTTGTTCCCATGGTGCTGAGAGTTCTGGGGCCTTCAAGACACAAGCATTTGGAAAGATCTTGGTGTTCGTTACAAAGCAGTGCATGTCCGCATGGATGCTCTAACTTGAGTCTGACCCCCAACGGAGTGACCATGAGGAGATCAGAGGAGAATTATGTATCTATAATTTAAAGAAGATATGAGGTCCTGTTTTTTTTAAGTTGTTTAATAAGAAAACATAACTATAGTGTATTTGGTATTATTACCAAAGTATCATTGTTATCTAAGTGTGTGTTTTGTGATGTTGTCCCCAAAGTCAGAATATCATGTACACTGAAATTTTACTTATTATTTTTTAACTTTTTATTTATTTGAGAGAGAGAGAGAGAGAGAGCGAGCATGAGTGGGGGAGAGGGGCAGGGAGAGAGAGAGAGAGTCCCAAGCAGGTTCCACACTCAGTGTGGAGCCCGACGACGGGCTTGATCCCATGATCCTAGGTTCATGACCCGAGCTGATGTCAAGAGTTGGATGCTCTACCGACTGGCTCAACCGACCCAGGGGCCCCCATATACTGAAAGTCTAACAGTGTGCCCTGCATCATCAGATCCTTCCCTTTTCCTAGGATTCTAAAGATCCCATCATCCAAGAGGCTGTCCTGGAGTTAGAGATGGATGAGCTTAATCAACATGAATGTATGGCAACCATGACAGCCCTGATTAAGCACATGCAGAGAAGTCAGATCCTGCCTAAAGAAGAGGTTTGTTTCTGCTAATGTTATGGTGTATCATTTAATACTGTTTATTGCTATCCTAGTAAGAATGAATATTTAATATCAGATACCAAATTCTGGATCTAATAAACATGATTATTGTTGCTCATGTCTCTTTTAAATTTTTTAAACAATTTTAATGTTTATTTATTTATTTTGAGAGAGAGAGCAGGGGAGGGGCAGAGAAAGAGGGAGAGAGAGAATCCTAAGCAACCTCCATGCTATCAGCACAGAGCCAGACGTGGGGCTCGATTTAACAAACCCTGAGATCATGACCTGAGCTGAAATCAAGAGTCAGGTGCTTGACTGACTGAGCTCCCAGGGGCCCTTGTTGCTCGTCTCTTATTTTGTCATCAAAATGTAAAGGTATTTTATCCCACCTTTTAAGGTAATTTTGAGTATATCATTTCAGGGTTCAGTGCCAAGAAATCTTCCTCCTTGGATGAAATTTCTTCATGACAAACTAGGAAATTCATCAGTTTCGTTAAATATCCGTCTCTTCTTAGCCAAGCTTGTTATTAATACGGAAGAGGTAAGTAATTTATTATTTCTTTAAAAATTCTTTGCAGTTTTATGTATGTACTTAAAAGTAATTAATAAAAGATGTACAGGAACAGCATGACATTTTTGTTCTCTGAACAAATTTGGCAACCATATTTATTTATTTGTTCAACATCATTCTTTTATCATTTTTTCAACTTGAAAATTAAATTTTATTGAGTTAGAAATGATCTTTGTATAAAGTACATGTGTTGGCATCTTTCTTACGGCTTCCAACCTAATTGGTTTATAGTAGCAAAAATGATGAAAATATTCCTGTTAATGGTGTTTGAAAAATACCTGAATCTTTTTTTTTAATTAAAAAAAATGTTTTCAATGTTTACTTATTTTTGAGAGACAGAGAGACAGGAAGGGGAAGCACAGAGAGAGAGAGGGAGACACAGAATCTGAAACAGTCTCCAGGCTCTGAGCTGTCAGCACAGAGCCAGACGCGGGGCTCAAACTCACGAACCGTGAGATCATGACCTGAGCCAAAGCTGGACGCTCAACCGACTGAGCCACCCAGGCGCCCCATACCTGACTCTTTTAGATAGTTGCTGAATTTATCAGGTGGTTTACGAACAGCGCCGCATCAGGGGAGAGCCTCTAACACCAGTGGTGATTAGGGAGGAGTTCTGTGAGAGCTCTTGAGTGACGTGAAAAGTGCAGTGGGAGTTTATAGTCTGTGTAGAAGGAACACTGTGGGCAGAGATGGCCTCTGAGAGAGCCAGACCTGTCTCCACTGACAGCACTGAGCATGGGCACACAGTCCAGGGAAGTGTGGCCACGTGCCTCGAGCAGGTGAGCTAGGCCAGGCCGTCAGGATTTGTATAGAGGGTGCAGCTCGTTTGTTGAGCAGTAGGGAGCCGCTGAGGGGTGCTAGGTGGAATGATGTGATCCCGTTGCCCCATGCAGAGTCCTTCTAGGCAGCACTGCACGTGTGGGACTGCCGCAGGGCCCGTGCCCCCCGGTCACCCTTGATCGCTGGCCCCCAGGGCTGCTGTAACAGTGCCACCACAGACTGGGTGGCCTAAACAACAGAACCTGATTGTCTCATGGTTCTGAGAGCCTGAAGCCCGAGATCGAGATGTTGGTGGCAATGGTTCCTTTTGAGGGCTGGGAGGGAGAATCGGTTCCAGGCCTCTCTCCCAGTTTTTGGTGGCCTCAGGCACTTTTTTCAGCACATAGATGGTGTTTTTCACGAGTCTTCGCATTGGCTTTTCTCTCTGCCCCTGTCTCAGTATGTACAAATTTTCCCTTTTAATAAGGACATTGTCACTGGATCAGAGCCCACCCTAATGACGTCTCTTAACTTGATAATCTTCAGAGACCCATTTCTAAATTAGGTCACATTTATAGATGCTAAGAGTTAGTGCTTCAGTATCCTTTTGGAGGACACAGTCCAACCCATAACACGTGGGGTCACACATGATTTCTAGCTCATGTTCCTGAGTGCTACCAGGAACTTGATGGCTACCAAAAAGGGACCTGGTTTCTTTATTCTTGGATCATTTCTTGGTAGCCTGGGAGTGGGTAAGCAGATTGACAAGGAAGCATGCTGAACTTGATCATACACGTGGATGTGAGTTGCCTCTGAGACATCACTGAGAGATTTCCTGGGGCGTTGTGCATTTCTGGGCTCAGGAGGGATGAGGGGAATGGTTTCCAAAAGGAGATGTTCCAGATTGTCCATTGTCTTATGGAAGAAAAGATCAGAACTTGTGTTTACATTTATTATTAAAATTTCAACATTTATTTATTTATTTTCTTTTAATTTTTTAAGTTTTTATTTAAATTCCTATTAGTTAACATATAGTGTAATATTAGTTTCAAGTGTAGAATTTAGTGATTCATCACTTAAATACAGCATCCAGTGCTCATCACAAGTGCCCTCATTAATAGTCTTCACCTATTTAACCCATCTCCCCCACCTACCTCCCCTCTGGTAACCCTCAGTTTGTTCTCTGTAGTTAAGAGTCTGTTTTTTGGTTTCTTCTCTTTTTCATCCTCCACTTGTTTTTTAAATTCTACACGAGTGAAATCATATGGCATATGTCTTTCTCTGACTAACTTATTTTGCTTAGTGCAGTACTCTCTAGCTCCATCCACATTGTTGTAAATGGCAAGATTTCATTCTTTTTTATGGCTGAGTTTTACACACACACACACACACACACACATACACACACACACATCCCATCTTCTTTATCCATCCATCAATCGATGGACACTTGGGCTGCATGTATATCTTGGCTGTTGTAGATAATGTTGCTGTAAACATTAGAGTGCATGTATCCCTTTGTTTCGGGTTTTCTATTTTTTTGTTTTGTTTTGTTTTCTTAAGTAGGCTTCAGACCCAGTGTGGAGCCCAGTGCAGGGCTTGAACTCATGACTCTGAGGTCAAGATCTGAACTGAGATCATAAGTCAGATGCTTAACAAACTGAGTCACCCAGGCATCTCTGCATATATCTGTTTGAATTAGTGTTTTTGTATTCTTTAGGTAAATACCCAGTAGTGCAATTGTTGGGTCGTAGGGTAGTTCTATTTTTAACATTCTGAGGAGCCTCCATACTATTTCCAGAGTGGCTGCGCCAGTCTGCATTCCCACCAACAGTGTAAGAGGGTTCCCCTTGTTCCCCACCCTCTCCAACATCTGTTCTTTCCTTATTGGTTCTTTTAATGTTTATTTATTTATTTTGAGAGTGAGAGAGAGCATGTGCGAGCTGGGGAGAGAAATCCCAATCAGGCTTTGTGCTGTCAGCTCAGAGCCAGATGTGGAGCTCAATCTCACAAACCGTGAGATCATGACCTGAACCAAAACCAAGAGTCAGACTCTTAACCAACAGAGTCACCCAGGCACCCCTCTGTATTGTTAATTTTATCCATTCTGATGGGTGTGAGGTGATATGTCATTGTAGTTTTGACTTGTATTTCCCTGATTGATGAGTGATGTTGAGCATCTTTTCATGTGTCTGCTGGTTCTCTGTAGATCTCCTTTGGAAAAGTCTATTCATGTCTTCTGCCTATCTTTTAACTGGCTCATTCTTTTTTGGGGTGAGTTTGAGAACTTCTTTATAGACTTTGGATACTAGCCCTTTATCAGATAAGTCACTTGCAAACCTCTGGAATGGAGGTTTTAGGCATAGGTCGCCTCAACAAAGCTAAAAGGCAACCTGTGGAATGGGAGAAGATATTTGCAAATGGCGTATCTGATAAAGAGCTAGTATCTGAAGTCTATAAAGAACTTCTCAAACTCCACACCCAAAAAAACAACCCATTTAAGAAGTGGGCAGAAGACACGAATAGACACTTTTTCAAAGAAGACATCCAGATGACCTTTTAGTTCTGTTGATTGTCACCTTCGCCGTGCAAAAGCGTTTTATTTTGATGAAGTCCCTGTACATTTTTGCTTTTTTTTCCCTTGTCTCTGGAGATATATCTAGTAAGAAGGTCCTATGGCTGATGTCAGAGGTTACTGCCTGTGTTCTCCTCCAGGATTTTAGTGGTTTTCTGTCTCACATTTAGGTCTTTAATTCATTTTGAATTCATTTTTGTGTATGGTATAAGAAGGTGGTTCAGTTTCATTCTTCTGCATGTTGTTGTTCAGGTTTCCCATTTGTTGAAGAGACTGTCTTTTTCCTATTGAATATTCTTGCCTCTTTTGTCAAAGATTAGTTGACCATGTAGTTGTGGGTTCATTTCTGGGTTTTCTGTTCTGTTCCACTGATCTTCGTGTCTATTTTTGTGCCAGTACCATACTATCTTAATCACTGTTGCTTTGCAGTAGAACTTGAAGTTCAAAATTATGATGCCTCTAGCTTTACTTTTCTTTTTCAAGATTGCTTTGGCTTCTTTTTCAAGATTGCTTTGGCTGTTCGGGGTCTTTTGTAGTTTCATGTAAATTTTAGGATTGTTTGCTCTAGCTCTGTGAAGAACTTTGGTGTTATTTTCATAGGGATTGCATTGAATATATAGATTGCTTTGGGTAGTTTCGATATTTTAACACTATTTGTTCTTCCAATCCATGAGCATGGAACGTTTTTCCATTTCTTTGTGTCTTCTTCAGTTTCTTTCATAAGTGTTCTGTAGTTTTCAGAGTACAGATCTTTTCCCTCTTCGGTTAAGTATCTTGTGGTTTTTGGTGCAGTTCTAAGTGGGTTCAATTGCCTGATTTCTCTTTCTGCAAGTTCATTATTCTATACACATTATCAAGTGTATAGAAATGTAGCCAGTTTCTGTACATTGATTTTGTATCCTGCGACTTTACTAAATTCGTTTATCAGTTCTGGCAGTTTTTGGTGGAGTCTTTTGTGTTTTCTATATAGAATATCATGTCATCTGCAAATAGTGAAAGTTTGGCTTCTTCCTTGGCTGATTTGGATGCCTTTTATTTGCTTGTGTTGTCTGAATGCTGTGGTTAGGACATTCAGTACTATGTTAAATAGCAGTGGTCAGAGTGGACATCCCTAGAGGAAAAGCTCTCAGTTTTTACCCGTTGAGGATAATATTAGCTGTGGGTTTTTCATACACAGCCTTTACTATGTTGATGTATGTTTCTTCTAACTCTACTTTGTTGAGACTTTTTATCATGAATGGATGTTGTACTTTGTCCAGTGCTTTTCTGTATCTGTTGAAAGGATCATATGGTTCTTTTCTTTTATTAATGTGATGCGTCGTGTTGATTGAGTTGTGAATATTGAGCCACCCCTGCAGCCCAGGAATAAATCCCATTCGATTGTAGTGAATGATCCTTTTATTGTATTGTTGGATTCAGTTTGCTGATATTTTATTGAGCATTTTTGCATCCATGTTTATAAGGGATATTGCCTTTTAGTTCTCTTTTTTAATGGAGTCTTTTTCTGGTTTTGGATAAAATTTCAACTTTTAAATTCATTTATTTATTATACATCTTTTCCTTGACTTATGACAAACTTATATCCCAATAAACCCAACATAAATTGAAACTATTCCAAGTTGAAAATGCATGTAGTACACCTAACTTGCTGAACATCGTAGCTTAGTCTCACCTCCCTTCAACACGCACAGAGCGTTTATGTCAGTATGTAGTTGGGTAATATCATCTAACACAAAGCCTATTTTATAATGAGGTGCTGAATATCTCATGTAATGTATTCAATCCTGTGCTGAAGGTGAAAGCCAGAATGGATGTATGGGTGCAGAATAGTTTTAAGTGTATCAGTTGTTCACCCTCGTGATGGTAGAGCTGACTGGGAGCTGTGGGTGCCACTGACCCTGCTCAACGTCTCGGGAGTATTATCCCACACACCACTAGCCCAGGAGAAGATCCAAGTTCAAAGTACAGTTTCTACTGAAAATGTAGGGCTTTCACAGCATCATTAAGTCCAAAAATTTTAAATTGAACCGTCACAAGTCAGGTACTGTCTGGTTTAACAATAAAGAAGTTTGTATTTGAAATTTATAAATAAACCAATAGACATATATGGAGAGCGTTGGAACTTTTTTTACTTATGGGGTGTATAAATACAGATTTGAGACCACACAGGTTAAAGCTGTGAGAGTAATCCCTGAGGAAACCTATTTAATAAAAATAGAAGTGGCAAAGGTTAAGAAGATAGGTAGCTTGAATTATATTTTAATCTGTTCGTTTGCATCAAAATAGCATTCTCGTGCAATTTCTAAAATAAACTAAATTGAATTTAGCATATGGGTACATTTTATTTAGATTTAAGAGGTCTTGGGCAAATGATGTCAATAGCACAATGACTTCTGTAATACAAGAAGAAATGAAAAACCATTAGCCACATGCACCTACCTAATTTTTATATTCTCATTTTTCATATATCCTATGCATTTGCATAAAATAACAGGAGAGTTCTCTAGAGTTGCATATTATTCAGATAGGACAAGATTGATAAAGAATCTTTCATTTTGATTTTTAAGAGTATAGTTATATCAAGTTTTCAACAAAGAAAAGTTCAATAATCCATTTCCTTCGAATTGTGGTTTCCAGGACCCGTGAGGAGAGAATTCAGCAGAGAATCTGATCTGATTAAGCAGGGTAATTGTTGGAATTTACATCTGTTTTGGATTTAGGTCAAGTCATAATATTACATTTTAGTTGATGGAGGATATGCTCCTGAATTAATAATTTGGTTATTCAAAACATTTTTTGCTATTTGACTATTAAATTCTCTTCTAGGTCTTCCGCCCTTATGCGAAGTACTGGCTCAGCCCCTTGCTGAAGCTGGTGGTTTCTGAAAACAACGGAGGAGAAGGAATTCACTACATGGTGGTCGAGATCGTGGTTACTGTTCTTTCATGGACAGGAATAGCTACTCCTGTGGTAAGAGCGGACACATCTTTCATGGAGTGCTGTGTCAGTCTCTTGCTGATGCCATAAACAGAATTGGTGACAGATAATCCAGGCTCCTCTTAATGACTTAAGAGTCATCATTTTTAACATTAATTGTCATATTGCTGCGGTGCTGCTATACTAAATGGCTTTATACTGCTTTAGTTCTATTTTCTTAGGTGTCTGCTTTGATAATGCCTCTGACTTTGCTTTTATTTTTAAGCTAAATAAAAGCTTTGCTTTTATTTGTTTTTGTTTTTGTTTTGTTTGTTGCTTTTACTTGCTAGGAGCTTGGAAACTAGATTAATGATTTATTAAAAATAAATGTGAAATAAATGTCAGTAGACCCTGAATATGAGGTCCTGAAAAATTCTGTTATAACTAAAGTCTGTGGTTGCTTTGGCATTTGTTTTGCCAGCTTACTTATTTTCATAATATTGACATGGGCCCATTAGTGGTTGAGATTGCCAAAAGAGTGGCCGCTGGGTGATGACACTGTGTCGTCCTGCGGCAAGCTCGTGGCTTCCACCAGTACAGATCTGTGTGTGCTAGAGTTTTGCTTATTCACATAAAAGTGTTAGCACTAATAATGTACAAAAGTTTTCATGCGATAATATTCTGAACACATCCCTTACTATAACCATAATGCATGGACATAGAGCTTTTACATGTGTTTATATCTGGATGTGCCTATCTTATTTCACAGTTTACCAAATTTAGATTTCTTAGCTTCAATATGATAAAATAATTTTACTCTGCTTAATAACATGAAAAAATTGAGAGTATTTAGTTTAACTTAGGAACCATAGGGAAAGATTGAGTTAAATGTCAGGTGCTTTGCTGAGTTTGAAACAGCTGAACTGCTGGATGTCAGAGTAGCTGCATAAAGCAACAGTAGGTCAGAGTGAGAATCAAGTGAAGCCTTTTATCACTTGTGGTAGAAACAGGAGGTTAAAGCTCAAGGAAGCAGACTCCCCTTGTCTGTTTCCCCCATGGACCATTGCAGCTTTGTCTGGTTGAGGGTCAGGTGGTGTAGCACAAATTGGGGGGTCATCTCACTGTTGAGGGACCCCTGAATTAAAAGCTCCAGCAGTTTTATGGGACCATGGAGTTGGGAGGAGGCTGAAGGAGAAGGGATGGGAGTGGAAAAGCACTGGGCACTGAGTCAGGAGAAAAATGTTTTCAGAGCTGCCCTTCCTCTCATAAGGAGCCCTCAGCAGAGATGCCTGAAGAACATAAAGAGAAATGAAGTGTGAACTTGTGACAAGCATGACCAGTCTAGGGGGTGTGGAGGGTAGATGGCTAAGGGTCTGACTGTAACTCTCTTTGAGACTGCAGAGCCCTGGCTGTATTCCAGGCTGGTGTGGGAGGACAGCTTGCCCATAAGGCCTGCCAGACAAGTCTTTGTCATTGCCTGTGGTTGTCCCTGAAAAATCACACATAGGTTTTACACCAGAAGCCTCAGTATACCAGTAGGTTTCTTTTATAAATGGACTGTCGGATTAAAAAAATGCTTTTCCATACAGCCGCTCTGGAAAACAGTGTGGAGTTTCCTCAGAAAATTAACAGTAGAACTCCCCTATGACCCAGCAATAGCACTGCTGGGGATTTACCCAAGGGATACAGGAGTGCTGATGCATAGGGGCACATGCACCCCAATGTTCATAGTGGCACTTTCAACAAGAGCCAAATCATGGAAAGAGCCTAAATGTCCATCAACTGATGAATGAATCAAGAATATGTGGTTTATATATGCAATGGAATACTACATGGCAATGAGAAAGAATGAAATCTGGCCATTGGTAGCAACGTGGATGGACCTCGAGGGTGTTACGCTAAGTGAAATAAGTCAGTCAGACAAAGACAGATACTGTATGTTTTCATTCATTTGTGGATCTTGAGAAACTTAACAGAAGACCATGGGGGAGGAGAAGGGGGAAAAAAAGTTACAGAGAGGGAGGGAGGTGAACCATGAGAGACTCTTAAATACTGAGAACCAATTGAGGGTTGATGGGGGTGGACATTGAGGAGGGCACTTCTTGGGACGAGCACTGGGTGTTGTACGGAAACCAATTTGACTATAAATTATATTAAATAATAAATAAACAAACAAACAAATAAATAAATAATGTTTTTCCAGAATAGAATGCTGCATATTAACACAGAATTTCTGTACCTTTTTAGGGGGTCCCTAAAGATGAAGTGTTAGCAAATCGATTGCTTCATTTCCTAATGAAACATGTTTTTCATCAAAAAAGAGCTGTGTTTAGACATAACCTTGAAATTATAAAAACCCTTGTTGAATGCTGGAAGGATTGTTTATCTGTCCCTTACAGGTATAAATTTACTATATTTTGCAGTATTGTTTGGACATTTTTAAAATGTAGCGTGTTGTAAATGGTAATTGCAGTGAAGTTTAATACTTGAAATGATAGAAGAAGGAATATACCTTGAAACTGAATCATTTGTAAGGTATAACAGTGCTGCTGGTAAAATCACAGCCTCCGAAGTTTGACGCCAGCAGCACTTCTGTGCAATCACCGCCCTCTGATGGCCCTTGCTCTGCCTCCCAGCTCACCTCTGCCTTTTCTGGGACCCCGGACATGTGCAGTGCACCTGGCTCTTCACTGTCCCCACCCAGGGGTGAATTGTTGGACTGCACAGCCTGAGGCCAGCTATAACTTTCCAAAGGTTTCAGTATCAACTAACAGAGATTGGGGCAAATAATTAGGTCATAAGAAGTACAGACTTGTGTGTGTTTCACAGCTAGAATAACTCAAATGTATACAATGACGGCATTATCAAGAAGGGTAGTAGACATGGGGACAGATAAGTATTTCTTACCTTGAAAATTAGCCATAGAAAATTTTATATCTTCTTGCTATGCTTATTTTATTATATGATAATCTATACCTGGTCTTTATGCTTATGTTTCAGGTTAATATTTGAAAAGTTTTCCAGTAAAGATCCTAATTCCAAAGACAATTCAGTAGGCATTCAATTATTAGGCATTATAATGGCCAATAACTTGCCCCCGTACGACCCAAAATGTGGCATAGAGAGCATAAAGTGAGTATCAAGGAGTCTTTGCTTTGCTTTCTGTTTTAGGTTAAAGTATACATGAGTTGGATTGACGGACTGGAGTATGGTCTCATTTTTTTTAATTTATTCATTTTGAGAGAGAGAAGACATGTGCAAGTATGGGAGGGGCAAAGAGATCAGGAGAGAGAGAATCCCAAACAGGCTTCAGGCTCCAGGCTCTGCTCTGTCAGCACAGAGCCTGATGTGGGACTCAAACCCACGCACCGTGAGCCCGACGTGGGGCTTGAACCCATAAACTGTGAGATTATGACCTGAGCTGAAACCAAGAGTCTGACGCTTCACCAACTGAGCCACCCAGGTGCCCCTAATTTTTATAAATTTAAAGACCTAGACCCATGTTAAAAATATTTCTATCAGAATTTAGGAAGTTGGGCTTAGAGGTCATTTGGGAGAAGAAATATATTAATGGAATAAATGAGGAAAGTTAAGTTTTTCAGAATTAGTATTTTTTTTTCAAGTGTGTTTTATCAAATAGGAAGTGTTAGGTATTTTCTTTCTTATTTTCTACAATCCCATTTTCAGCGTTTGCACCAAAAGCAGCATGAGCTCTGTGGGACCATTCATGATAGGGTCATGGTGTGGAAGGGACGCCTGGACCCTGGTGCTGCCCTGCCACTGTGCTTTTTGCCGCAGCTACGGCCCCTGCTCCCTCCATCAGGACCTTCTGTGGGTGGGGGTAGACACAGCCCAACATCGGGAGGGAGGGCGCCAGTGAGATAATCCTCCACCGTCACGGACCGGCACTGCGTTGTCCTACTGTTCTGGGAGTTCTGGAATGTCAGCTCTCACATCATGGGTACTGTAGATTCCAGCATGTCCCTTCCAAGCTCTGCCCGTTTCTTTGGAAGTGTCGTCTCACTCCCATCTGGCCGGTCCTCCTGTGTTAGCCTCCTGCCACAAGACGGGGCTCCATGAAGAGTCAATGGGAAATAGTTTACTTTTAGGTGAATTACTTGTTTTGAGCTTTAATTCCCCAGTGACAACCACATAGAGCTTCCCTGGAGCTGGAGGCTGCAGGGTCTCGGAACGCTGCCTGCGCTCCCCCTCGTTTTCTTGTCCTCCTCCTGTCGGAGCAGCAATGGGGTCAGTAAGTCATGATCTTGGTTAGTAGCTTTTCTTTCACTGCAGGTTTTTTTTTTTTTTATAGGATCCAGCATTGTGTTTTGCTTTGACTACAGCAGGTCCTGTGTCATTGAGCTGTGGACTTTCCTGTGCCTTCCTGGTCATGATGTCAGAGCCTTTAAGTACATCCTCATAGATGTTTTCACACAAGTCATTTGGATCAAGTTTTATGTTTCATAGTTTCTCAATTCATGAGGGGCAAAGTTGTTATATTTTTATGTCAACAGAATGTGTTATTTGATGCATATTTTCTATATTTGTTACAGATACTTTCAAGCTTTGGTCAGTAATATATCTTTTGTAAAATATAAAGAGGTGTATGCAGCAGCTGCAGAAGTCCTAGGACTTATTCTTCAATATGTTACCAAGAGAGATAATGTAAGTGTGTTATACAATTTTAAATAAATAGTGCTTTTTCAGTTTTGATTTATTCTAACACTTGTTACTTATATCCTCTATACTGTAATAAACCAGAGTGGGCATTTTGCATTTATTAATACTTTACTTTTTCCTAGTGTATATAGTGCTCAATTTTTTTTTTAAAGAGGGCATAGGATTTTTTAAAACACTTGGAAAGTTGGTAAATCTTAAAGACTGATAACTTACTTTTCATTGTGAAAGCCAGGATAGGAGTATTTAACCAGCTTTCATTCCTCAGAAAGTAGTGTCAGAGTTTCTTTTGGAGAAAATTATTCTGGTAGATACTTGCTATGGTTAGCGCTAAGTTAACTAGTAAAGTCCTCCACTTCCAATCTGGGACATAATTTAGTTATCAGACAGGACAGAGCCCTTTAGGGAGCCTATCTCAGTCTTGGGAGCCCTGCCAACTTTTCCAGGATTGTTAGAAGAACCTAATTGAATCTTTGAGTGCAATACACATTCAGAGTACTGCGGTTCTCCGTAAAATGTAATTATCGAAGACGTATGTAAATTACGTGTTCTAACTTACTTGAAAGTAGGGAAGTGGGATGATGCTTACTGCCACACTGCTGTCCTCCTGTGCTTGGCAAGTGAGGGGCTGTGTGCTTCGGAGCCTCCTAAACCACTGTCACTCATTGTGATGAGCCAGGTCTCACTGCAGTCTGTCCAGGATGACACAGTTGATCATTCCTCCTGATTCCCTTCGTCACTGCTTCGAGGACCCTCTCTTGGCTCGCTTCCTAACCCCTGGCAGTTTCCTCTCCCTTCCTTGTCTCCGTGTTTCCTGGCTACCTCTCCATCTCTGATGTTGCTCCTCTTCCTCCTTGCTCCCTGCCCACCATCCAGCCTCCTGGCTCTGAAAACTGCCTGTGTGTTCCTGATTCCCAACTCCCTGGATCTCCAGTCCACATCCTCTCCTGAAAGAAAAGGTGGAGAGTGGACTACTTTCACTGTCTGGCTGGATGAGGAGTAAAGGGTTAGGGAATTGGGGAGGTCCTAAGGGCACCCAGAGAACCCCAACTCTGTGTATTGGGCCCCTGCCCATTTTGACAATTAGGTATCTATTTGGGTTTAAAAGAAAATTAAATAAAGGGAAATAGACCCACTTGGGAGGTCAGCCTTTACTTATAATTTATTTTAGGGATTACCAGCTATTTTTGTAAAATAATTTTTTTTTGAGAGAGAGTGTGTGCATGAATGTGCACATGGGGAGGGGCAGAGAGAGAGACTTTTAAGCACGCTTCACACTGTCAGCACAGAGCCCACTGTGCAGGGTTCGATCTCAACGATCCTGGGATCATGACCTGAGCCAAAATCAAGAGTCGGACACTTAACTGACTGAGCCACCCAGGCGTGCTTTATAATTTTAAATTCAGAGGGGTGCCTGAATGGCTCAGTCGGTTGAGTGTCTGACTTTAGCTCAGGTCATGATCTCACAGTTTGGTTCATGAGTTCAAGCCCCGCATGGGGCTCTGTGCTGACAGCTCAGAGCCTGGAGCTGCTTCGGATTCTGTGTATCCCTCTCTCTCTGTCCATCCCCCACTCATGCTTTGTCTCTCAAAAATAAATGTTAAAAAATTTTTAAAATAACCTTATTTTTACATGATTCTAATATCCCTCGATGTTGGGTTTCAAAGTTTTCAGTATAGATGGGGCAAATTATAGTAGATCCCAAGCTTAATCTCTCTTCACTTCAGTTTCAAGTTAATAGTAAGGATAAACGCTTTTGTTTTACATAGTTCTTTTCTGAATATAAAATGGTATTGATTAAGTGTAGAAATGAGAAGAACACAGAGAAACATAAAGAAGTTGGTGAGAGTCACTCATATTCCAACTGCTGAATTGCTCTTGGCACCTGAGATGTAGTCTCCAGTCGTCAGTATATATGTGCGTGCATTTGTCTTCTGCTGGTTACCCATAGTATAATTTAGGTTATGAATGTTGTCCAGTTATATATGTTGGGTACCTATTGGCTGGCTCTGGGCTCTGGGGGTGCACCAGGAACAGGCCAGGCCAAGTCCCCATTCCCAGGAAGCTAGCAGTTGATGAGGAGAGGCAGACAATACACAAACGAATCTATCATTGTAGATGGTGGTATGTGATGAAGAGAAAACAGGATATAGGGAGATAGACAGTGGTGGAGGTGGCTTTTCAGATAAAGTTGCCGGAAACTTCTGGTTTGTGTGAGTATTTGACCAGGGATGTGAACACTAGCATCTAAAATGTATTCACACAGCGTTCGGTCACTGATTTTAGTTCAGCTTCGCAAATGACTTGTTAGCATATTTTGGGTGTGAAAAGGAGGCACCAGTCTTCATCAGCCTGCCATGTGACAAGAGCTGGACGCCACCAGTGGTGGCAGCAAGAGCAGTCGTGGCTGTGGCCTGGCCTGCCTGAGCTCGCAGCTCCAGAGCCTCGTGTCTGGTGGTTAATGCGCATGCTCCTGGCACCGTACCCGGTGAGCACCTGTACCTTGCAGGTGATAGCACTGAACGCCTGCCATGGGTTCCGTTAACTAAGACAAACCTGTTTTCAGTAACTAAGTTTTCACGTTTGTGTATTTGAAAAGAAACTTAATTTTTCAGATACTGGAAGATTTGGTTTATGAACTGATTGTAAAACAGTTGAAGCAGCATCAGAATACGATGGAGGACAAATTTATTGTGTGCTTGAACAAAGCTGTGAAGAACTTTCCTCCGCTTGCTGATAGGTAGGATGTCAGTCCTGGTGGATGTCCTGTTGTGGGGGAGGGTCGGGGACTCCCCTCACTCATTGGCCGTGTCCACTGCTTAGGTTCATGAACACTGTGTTCTTCCTGCTGCCGAAGTTTCATGGGGTGATGAAGACCCTGTGTCTGGAGGTGGTGCTGTGTCGTGCAGAGGAAATAACAGATCTCTACTTACAGTTAAAGAGCAAGGATTTCATTCATCTCATGAGACATAGGTGAGTGCAAAGCCAGCCCTATGTTTTCAGATGCTGCTGCTCATAAAATTTTGATTTGTTCACCTGTCTCCTTCAACTCCGAAAGAACTTGTAGGTTTTCATAAAATATATATTTGTTACATATATGACTACGTATATGTATACATCTCAAGATAGGTAAAAGAAACTTAAAAATATGCATTTAATTACATTTTAATCAGAATTAAAAGTGATGGGGCCTGGCCCTCCTGCCTGCTCTAACCTGGTGTCTTGGGGAAGCCACATTGCAAGTGTTAACTAAGGCTCTTTTCAGATTTAAAATGCATGGTTTTGAGTTCTGTACCATTTTTTTCCAGCTAGGAGGCTTCCATTATTTGTAAAAATTGTTTATTTTCAAAATCACATTATACTGTTTGTTAATTTCTTTTTTAAGTTTATTCATCCATTTTGAGAGAATAGGGGAAAAGCAGAGAGGGAGAGAGAGCATCCCAAGAAGGCTCCATACTGTCAGTGCAGAGCCTGATGTGGGGCTCCATGCGGGGCTGGAACCTACGAACTGTGAAATCAGGACCTGAGCCAAAATCAAGAGTTGGACGCCCAACCAACTGAGCCACCCAGGAGCCCCCATGTCATACTATTAAAATAAGTACTAAAAGAGATGCTGTTACTGACTTACAATATTTTTATTTCTCTGTACTGTTTTCCTGTCTTGTCTGTGTACGTATTTTTTTACATAGGGGTAAATTATTAATAACTGTATCGTGTGCCAGTAACAACGAATATATGCTATGGCGTTGTCATATCCTTCATTAGACATTTACTGATTTTCGACTGCATGTAAAGCATTAAGCTGGGTGCTATAAGGAGGAAAAGATACATAAAATTACTAGGGGCTCAGACTGCCCTTAACTCATTGTATGACCTGCCACGTGGCCTGACTGGCACTTGAAATCATTGTTTTAAAATCATGAAATCCTTGAGATTTAGTTTATTTTGTTTGACATTTCTGGGTTTTTAAAAAACGAACTTTTATTTCAGAATGACTTAATATTTATAGAAAAACTAAAAGACAACACACAAGGTTCCCACATACCCTTAACCCACTTTCTCCATGTCACATAACTGGTATATTTGTCAAAACTAAGAAATTAACATTAGTACATTACAGTTTACTAAACTAGACTTTATTTGGATTTTATCAATTTTCCCACTAATGTCCTTTTTCTATTCTAGGATCCAGTCCAGGATACCACATTGAAGTAATCTGTTTATTTTTAATACTCTAGCTCATGATATTTCTTTAAGATGTAATTTTTATATTTTTTGTAACAAATTTTGAAACACAGAACAGCACAAAGAAGAAAAAGTTACCTGTCATTTCTGAAAGTATAATAAAAATTGTTAAATTTATGTGTTCTTAAAATTCTCTCTACTGTAGAGATGATGAAAGACAGAAAGTGTGTTTGGACATAATTTATAAGATGATGGCAAAATTGAAACCAGTAGAACTCCGAGAACTTCTGGATCCTGTGGTAGAATTCATTTCTCATCCTTCTCCAGTGTGTAGGGAACAGATGTATAATATTCTTATGTGGGTTCATGACAATTACCGGTAAGCTCTACATTAACATTTTATATTACTTTTTCTAGGGAGCATTTGGTTGCCTGTAGCAATCTGGAGAAGATTATAATAAATAATAAAATATTCAAACATTTTTAAACATATGATTGCTAATTAAAACAAGTTTATTTTAGTATATGGATATGTATCCTTATTTTAATTCTTTTCATATATTTGTGGGAAGTATTCACAGTGTGTAGTTGTTGGTTGAGTTCTTAGTGTAATTTGTTTTTACAGTTTTCCCTTTAAGATCTAACAAAATTAAGGAAATGAACTCTGGGATGTCTTCATCCCACAGGGCTGCCACCACACCACTTCTCGTGGGGTTCGGGCCCATCCTGGGATCTCTTAGCGTTCCCAGGGAACCTCTGCAGTCCCCCTCCCCTGACCCACCCGCTCTGCCCGTGCACGTGAGCCCTGTCTCACTGCAGGAAGGGTGATGACAGTCGCTTGGATTAGCTTGCAGAAGCACCAGAGGAAGCTGTCAATGTGCGTCAGTATGAGGATGGCTTCTGCTGTGACTTGGGAAGTTAGAGTTCCAGGGGAAAAGCCAGATTATTTTACTTTAATCTGGACGGCGTTATTGGGGTTGAACAAAAGTGATAGAATACAATATTAATGTTTTGTCATTTTGTTATTTTTCTTAGAGATCCAGAAAGTCAAGCTGATGAGGACTCCCGGGAAATATTTAAGTTGGCGAAAGATGTGTTGATTCAAGGGTTGATCGATGAGAATGTTGGGCTTCAGTACGTGCTCCTCGAATAATAAGGCCAAGACAAATAAATTTAGGGATATTTCTTTCTAGACTAGCATTGAGTATTTGCCCGCAGTTTTAGAATTATATTTATAGTATTAGCATTTTCTCCGCTTTCTGCATTCATAACATTTAATGAAAATATATTTCTAATCACATTAAGACTTAAAAATTCTGACGTGATTTTTATAAAAAAACTCTTGAGAAAGTGTGGGTAAAGCTCTTCTCTACTTGTGCAGTGAATTAAAGTGCTTCAAAATAAATCTGTAATGATTTTTATGTTTCTCATTTAACTCAAATAGTTGATATCACACTATACATATTAATATTGAATGAAATGCTTGAAACTTTAGAAGTAGGAGGAAACTATAATGATTGTATAGGAAAATATAAATGATGATTGTTTTCCTCTAAAATGTCTACTGTAAGTTTTGTGTTTTATCAAGTACTAATTATAAAAGAAGGGGCATAAACTTTATGATTCTATATATCAATTAATTTTCCATCCTGCCACAATTTTAAACTTATTTTTGCTTTTCAGATTGCATTTGGATTTCATAAGCACTCATAAATTGTAAAGCCTAACCTGACTTTTAACTAGTTTAAGTTTTGATTATTTATGGGCACTAATTTTTGAATTTTTAACAAGGCAGTGAAGGTTTTTATATAGTTTCTTAAGGTGTTTTCTCAGTTTCAAAATAGTTAATATTATATACTTGTGTTGAAAACTTCCCAGATAATAGAGATGAGAATAAAATCATCCAGTTTTTCACCTCTTGTTAAATATGCCGAAGGTTTGGAATATTCCCTTCCTTCAGTGCATATTATTGTTCATAATGCATATCATACTCTCGATACAATTTTGAATGTGGTTTTCCTCATGTTAAAGTTTATAGAGACGAGAAACTGTCTTCTCCACATGACACCATGCATAGGGCATTCTGTCTCATTTGCCAATATCTGAGAAATCTTTTCTCTCTGCTTTTCAGATTAATTATTCGAAATTTCTGGAGCCATGAAACTAGATTACCTTCAAATACCTTGGACCGATTGTTGGCACTAAATTCCTTATATTCTCCAAAGATAGAAGTGCACTTTTTAAGTTTAGCAACAGATTTTCTCCTTGAAATGACCAGTATGAGCCCAGATTATCCAAACCCTGTGTTTGAGCATCCTCTATCAGAATGTGAATTTCAGGTGAGGTACTTGTCTCTGTAATAATAAATATTATAAGCTTTTCCTATCTGTTAGTCAACAAACATTTCTTAATAGAGTTAAACTGGCTGTCTTTCTTTGAGATACAAGTGACATATTAGTTTGAGGTGTACGACATACTGATTTAATATTGGTGTGTACGCAGGGGTGATCACCACAGTAAGCCTGGCTACTTCCATCACCATGGAGTTACAGACTTTGTTCCCTTGTGATGAGAACTTTTAACATCTTCTCTGTTAGCACCTTTCAAATATACAATACATCATTATTATTAATATATTATTATAACTGCATGTTATAGCCCCATGACTTATTTGTGTTTTGACTGGACGTCTGTACCTTTTGGCTCCCTTCACCCATGTCCCCTTCCCCCATCCTCTGCCTCTGGCAGTCCCCAGTCTGTTCTCTATATGTATCAGTTCAGGCTTTTTGTTCTGTTGTTGTTTTTTGGATTCTACATGTAAGTGAGATTCATGTGGTATTCGTCTTTGTCTGATGTATTTTACTTTGCATAATGCCCTCAGGGTCAATCTATGTTGTCACAGATGGCAAGATTTCCTTCTTTTTTATGGCTCAGTAATAGTCTGTCGTGTGTGTGTGTATGTGTGTTTGTGTGTGTGTGACACACATACATGTCACACCTTTATCCATTCATCCATTGACAGACCACAAAGGTTGCTTCCGTGTCTTGGTTATTACTAGCGAACATAGAGATGCATGTGTCTTTTCGAGTTAGTGTTTTATTTTCTTTGCATAAACACCCAGAAGTAGAACAGTTGGATCATGGTATTTCTATTTTTAATTTTTTGAGGACTTCTGTACTGTTTTCCATAGTGGTTGCACCAATTTACATCCCCACCAGCAGTGATGAGGATTCCCTCTTCCCCACATCCTTGCCAACACTTGTCCCCTGTATTTTTGGTCATAGCCATCCTGACAGATGTGAGGTGATGACTCATTGGGGTTTTGATTTGTGTCTCCCTGGTGATTAGTGATACTGGACTTCTTAGTTTACCTGGAATACCCACACATTCCTTCTGTTTGCTTCAGCATCCTCTGCTCACACTCTCTCCACATGCTCGCACTTGCCCCCCTTTCAGCCTCCACTTAGATTTTCCTTTCTCCATAAGGCCATCCCTCTTCCCCTTCAGTGCCCCCATCCATTTGGTAGATGCCAAGTTTGTGCTTTCTCCTGGCAGCCTTAGCGACGTAGTAACAGTTGTGCCCACTTTGTGTCTGCTGAGCTGGGCAGCGTAGCCTGACTCTTCAGCTTGTTGCAGCCGTGGTGCCATTACTGAGCGTGGCATGAAGCCATTTAATGCAGAATGTGAAGGAGGAGAAAAATGCTTTTCCTCCCCCAACTCTAATTAGTATATTCTATTTGGCTAATAATTTAGTTAAAATTTTTAAATTACAAAAGGTTCTTCTTCAGCTATTTCCCACACAGATACATGAAATTATAGTACGTATCTGCTGATGGCACCATTGGCTTTTAAATAGTTATCTCAGTGTTGCTAAAGAAGGACCATTATTTCATCTGGAACTCTCTTACATGCAGGAATACACCATTGATTCTGACTGGCGTTTCCGGAGCACTGTTCTCACTCCGATGTTTATTGAGACTCAGGCCACCCAAAGTGCTCTCCAGACCCGGACCCAGGAGGGATCCCTCCCAGTTCAAGGAGCGATGGCTAAGCAGATACGGGCCACCCAGCAGCAGTATGACTTCACACCTACACAAACCGCAGGTAACTGTCAGCCTGAACACCTGCCTGCTTTGCCCCAGGCAGTGTGACCTGTGGAAGCAGCCTCCACTGCAGGAACTGTGACTGTCAGAGAAGTGAAGCAGTAAGAACCACAGAGAAGTCATGTCAGTCCAAGGAGAAAGGGATTGACATTCCTAGAGGTGTGAAATTCTTAGAGTTAGAAAGTGGAAGGGGGCCTCTAGGGGCTGGGAGAGAGGCAATAGGGAGCCAGTGTTTAAAGGATAAGGAGCTTTAGGGCCTCTGGGTGGCTCAGTCAGTGGAGCGTCCAACCCTTGATTGTGGCTTAGGGTCATGGTTGTGAGATCAAGCCCCGTGTTGGGCTCCATGCTGAGCATGGGGCCTGCTTAAGATTATGTCTCCCTCTCTCTCTGTATTTCCCCCATGCACTCTAGACAGTGCGCGCACCTGCGTGCCCCCCCCCCTCCAAAAAAAGGATATGGAGTTTCTGTTTGAGAAGGTGGAAATGCTCTGGAGGTAAACTGTGGAGACAGTTGCCCGACTGTGTGAATATACTTGATGCCATAGAACCGTACACTTAAAAATGGTTAAAATAGTTAATTTGGTGTTCTCTAAATTTTACCCCAATAAAAACAGTGGAAAAGGATTATTTTTGACTGGGGAAAAAAAAGTTACAGTACATTTATGGTTTGTTTTGGTTTTGTCCAGAAGAGTCAGTTTAATGCAACAAATTTAAAATCCTTTATCTCAAAAGCTAAGTATTGAAGAGCTAAACCAAAATCATATACCGTGTTTATAGTTATTAAATTTTTCTTTCTTAAATTGTTCACCTGTTTCCTTTGATCAGCAAAGTACAAGTTGTAGAGTAAAATACCTAAATCATTTAATATAAACATTTTGGACATTTTTCCTTTATATAAATTTTTTCACGTTCTGTTGGTTCTAGAAGTAGGATTGATTTGAATAATTACCATGGATGTTTTATGATATCGGTATTAGAAGTTGTGATCTTAGAAAAGTGTTACGGCTTGAAGGAGCGGCTGGGGTATGTTCCTGCCTTACAGATGAGGGCGCTGAGGCTCAGACACCCAGCTGCCTGGGCGCTCACAGTGAGCCGATAGAACTGCCCGGTGTCCCTGCCCTGAAGTGCTGTCTCCCTGGAGGAGCTGTTCCCGGTCCCTGGCCGGCAAGCACACGGGGGCCCCGGGTGTGTCCCCAGGAGGATGCACCCCTGGTGTCGCGCAGTGTGGCTGGTGGTTGACACTGCTCCAGGTGCGGCGCTGGTGTGGTCTGGGCGCGCAGTGACGTGCCCTGGTCGTCCTGTTTCAGACGGCAGAAGCTCCTTTAATTGGCTGACTGGGAGCAGTATTGACCCGCTGATGGATTATACAGTCTCTTCCTCGGATTCCTCATCTTCCTCCTTGCTGTTTGCCCACAAGAAGAGTGAGAAGTCACAGAGATCACCCTTGAAGTTCGTGGGGCCCGATTTTGGGAAAAAAAGGCTGAGCCTTCCAGGGGATGAGGTGGATAACAAGACAAAAGGTAAGTAAGCTTGCTGAAATGTCTGTAAAATAAGTTAATGAGGAAGCTCCAGTAAAGAAAGTGCATTTCCGACTGCATTCACATTTCCTTGTGACCTGTGAATAAAACCATGAAAGTTTAATTCAGGGGCATCTGGCTGGCTCAGCAAGTAGAGCTTGTGACTCTTAATCGTGGTGTTGTGAGTTTGAGCCCCATGTTGGGGGTGCAGTTTACTTAAAAAATAAAAGTAATAAAAAAATATTAATTCAATAAATGTCAGAACATTTGCCATTTTGAGGAATATATGAAGTTCATAAAATATGGTGGGAGCACCTGGGTGGCTCAGTTGGTAAAGCATCGGACTCTTGATCTCACGCTGCGTTGGGCTCTGCACTGACGGCAAGGGGGCTGCCTGGGGTTCTGTTTCTCCCTATCTTTCTCTGCCCCTCCCCTACTCACACAGTTTCTCCAAATGAATAAATAAACTTAAGAAAATTTTTAAAAATGGTGAATTAAACCTTGTTGTGATACTATTTATTATCATTGAAACTTAAAAATTTGAAATTATAACCTAATTAAAATATCATTTTCAGCCGTTATTTTGTTTAATTTTTATTTCAGTTTCCTTTAGTTATTTTTATTAGAGTAATACATGTACATAGTTTAAAGAGTCAAATACTTTGCCAAAGCTTGTTAGAAGAAACAGTAACCCATTTACTCCTGAAATCATTATTGCCCTATATGCTAACTAACTTGGATGTAAATTAAAAAATAAATTGATAAATTAATTCAAAAAGAAGAAGCAGTGGTAACCCTCCATACCCATTTCCCCAATTCCAGACACAACCACTAATACCATAACTTCAAACAGTACTAGTGTATCACCACCCCGCCTTTTCCCCCTTCCAGTATTAGTCATTCTCTTCTAGCTTGCGTCATGGACACTGAGGATTTGGCCCTAGCTTGTCCGTGCCCCCGCCCCCCACCACACACGTGCTCACAGTGACTTCTGTGCTTTCATCCTCCAGTATTATGCCTTAGTCTTTGTTTCCCCAGTACTCTTCCTCTTATTCTGACTACATAATGTTATTTGTGTTAAGCCATAGTGGTACTGTGGTTATTTTTCCCCTCTGTGCAGTCATTTTTTCTGGGCATTAATAATTATTTTGATTTAGATTTCTACATATTTATCATTTGATTTCCTCTGAGTTATCTTTTTATATCCCAACATACAAATGTTTTATCTTAAAAAAAAAATCTTTCCTGGAGCTTTTGAGGCACCCCGTTCAGGCTGCTTGCCCTGGGAGTCTGCTCAGCCGTGGTCTGAAGACCGCCTCCTCATCCTGAGGGTCTCTTCATGTCTCCTGGAGCTGATTCTTCTTCCTTGGTTTGTTCCTTCTTTCTGGTGGGTCACCGCCTCAAGTAGCTTCCTGAGAAAAAAGGGCAGAAACTGTAAGCTCTTGAGTTTTTTTTAAAGTGTATTTATTTATTTTGAGAGAGACAGAGCGTGAGCAGGGCAGGGGCAACAGAGAGGGAGGATCTCCGCGCTGTCCGCACAGAGCCTGACGTGGGGCTCACACTCCCTAAACTGTGAGACCACAAACTGAGCCGAAGTCAGGAGTCAGTCACTCAACCGACAGCCACCCAGGCACCCCAGGAAGCTGTTCTGAAGCCTCGATGTCATACGCTGCTTTTGATCACACTCCCACCTGTTTAGCCGTGGGTGATTTAGCCGTGGAATTCTGAGTGTGAACATATAATCAGGGTTTCCTAGTCCCCAGGGTTTGAGTTGGGAAACCTGGTGGCATTCTTTGTGTTGATCCTTTGTAAGAATTGTATCTTTTCTCTGCAGAAGATCTTGAAATCCTCTGTTTTAAATCAGTACTGGGAAATTTCACAAAAGTGTCCCTTAGTGCATGCAGGCCTGTTTCAGTCCATTTTTCTGGGCACAAGGAGGGCCTTTTCACATTGCTAACTCGTTTTCCCATTTTGGAATATTTTTTTCTTGGATAATTTTGTTGATGATTTCCTCATCCCAGTTTTATATTTGGAATCCTGTTGCTTGGATAGCAGACCTTCTGGATTATCCTGGTAGTTTTCTTATTTTTTCCATTTTGCTTTGTTTTCTGGGAAATCACTTCCATTTTACCTTATAACTCTTTTAAGTTATGATACCATATTTTTAGTTTCTGTGAGCTTTTTATGTTCCCTGAATGCCCTTCCAGTCTTCATTCATGGTTGCAATTTCTACTCTTTTTTTTTGATGAATGATAATTTTTTGAAAAAAATTTTTTTTCCTGGATGGTCTGCTTTCAACAGTTGCTCTTTCCCTATCATTTATTTTCATTTCTGTCTTTCATGTTTGAAGCTTTCCTCAGAATGTGTGATGACTTGGCTTTTTGCTTGTACTCCCAGAGGGGCACTAAGAAGGCATTTGGAGTAGCTGCACACTGGGAGTGGGGAGGTCAGCCTAGACCAGGACATGGAGGCTCTTGATGTGTTGGTGTTCTGGTCTGTGCTTTTGTGCTGGTGGACTCACCAGAGACAAAGTGTCCAGTCTCTGGCCTGCAGGCTTCAGGACAGGGTGCCAGCACTCTTGGAGGCCGAGAAGGAAGAGTCAGCTGCAGGTTCTGGAAGCCTGTGGCCGTTGGTGGTGTAGCTGCTCTGCCTGCAGCCATGCTGCCCGTGCACCCATGGGTCCTGTGTCCCCGCCCAGGCCATCCACCTGCAGCATGGCGGGGGGCATTGCTTTCTGACCACACCTCCTGCTGCAGCCTCACTTTCCTCCCTTCCCTGCAGGTGCCGGGTGCTGCCAGGCCCTGAGCCTTCCAGGTCTTCTCCACCGTCATTGCTTTGTCCCCTGTTCTCTGCATGGTGGCAGTGGGCTCAGGCCGCGTTAGTTACAACTTTCTATTCTCTAGCTCCCAAAGCTGGTTAGTGGTCTCCTGTGTTCTCAGTCACTAAAACAAACAAAACAGAACTAGATGAAAGTAAAAAAACGGAGACAAGCAAACAATTCCACTTTTATTTTAGGAGATTCTAGAAAGGAGGTAAAGCCAACTGCGATTTGGCCATCTGTAACAAACCTGCTTTATATTCTTCAGGTACAGACAATCGGGCAGAAATATTAAGATTACGCAGGCGGTTTTTAAAGGACCAAGAAAAGCTCAGCTTGATTTATGCCAGAAAAGGTGTTGCCGAACAAAAACGAGAGAAGGTTTGTATCTGTTTTGAGACTTTGATTGGTCAGAAATATTTGCTCTGTATCAAAGGATATTTACTAAGGAAATAAGCTTCCCATCAGACATTTGTTCCAAAACAAAGTCACAGAAGCAGCCACTATATGAATGAAAGTTACTTCTGCACCAGAGATGAGTCCTCTAACGTCGGTGTAAAGGACAGTCATGACTCACTGACGAAGTCGTGGGAATCTTGGATGGGACCATGTGGGTAGTCCCTTGAGTCTGCCATGTGGTGTGGCTCACAGGCACTGCCAGGACCTCGTCCCCGCCCTGTACCTCGGACTCTCAGTGCAGCTTGGCTTTGCTCCTCTCTGTGTACAGCTGGCTTTCTGCGTGTGGTGGAGACACAGCCTCCAGTCATTCCTGAATCATACAGCTTTAGCCTCTGGGGGGAGTGGCCAGAGCCTGACCCACCTCGGGTCTGGGGCTGCCGTGGTGAGAGAGGTGAGGCCACATTACAACCAGCCGCTCTCATGGGGGTGCCTGGATGAGAGGCAGTGGTGAGCCCAGAGAAAGGGGTGGGCAGGCTGGGGAAGGGTTCAAGGCTATCTGCTGAGAGCACTGACTTGAGGACCTTGTGCGGCATGAATTAAACATTTCTCAAAATGTGGAAATAATGAAAGAATTTGTTTAGCCATAGCTTCAGTATTACTTACAAATCGGTAATTATGACAAAATTTTTAAGAAAGATGAGATTGTGAGTTAAAAACTGGCATTAAATTAATTCAGTTTAAATCCTCAACCACTTAATTAACTTCCAGATCTGAGTATGAAGTGGCTGAATGTTTCCATATATTGTCTGTGGTAAGAAAATGTACTTTTTCAAAAAATCAGTCACCCAGGGTCATCCCATGCTCCTTCTCACTGCCCCCCCCCCCGGCATTCACTTTGCCCACTCAGAGAAGTAGCCACAGGCTCCTAATTAAACCTGAGACCTAGCTGGGCTTGCCTGAAGGAAATAAGAAGCAGACTATGAGCAGAGGGAAGAGATAAGACCGGGGTTGTTGGATAGAAATCACAGGGAGATATTGCGGTCTGATATAAAGGAAGTCCTTTTAATCATTAATGAGTGTGGAACGGGCTGCTTCGGGGGGCCACGCATGCCCTCTGACATGGTGCTCTCAGCCTAAGTGGCCTGACAGTGACCTGTCGGTAAGAGTGGCGTGGTGGCAACCAGGCGCCGGAAGGCCGTGCGCTGTCTTTGTGGGGAGCATCGTGCTCAGCATCAGGCGCTGCTCTGAACGCTAGTGGCACGGAGGTGAGTATGATGTACGCACTCGTGGTCAACAGCCCAGCGTATAAAACAGAACAAGACAAAACTGAGTTAAGATTATAACACGTGCAGTGTTGGAAATTAACCAACGTAATGAGCACATGGGGAAGATCATTAAGGGGAAGTGGGAAGGCAGGCCTCTTTGCCGGTGACATCTGCACTATATCTGCCGTGGGGACCATGAGTGACAAGTTGTGGAAAGACATCTGAGGCAGAGGTGAGCAGGTCCAACAGCCCTGTGCGGTGGGAGGTGGGGGTGACGGAAGGGCAGGTGCGAATCAGCCTGGCCTGAGCAGGTGAACAGGTGTTGGAGGCTGTGGTGATCTCACTGGGCCTTAGAGCCAAGATTTTTCTAAGAAGAATTAAAAGGAAATACCGAGCTCCTGGGTGGCTCAGTCGGTTAATTGTCCAACTTTGACTTCAGTCATGATCTTGCAGTTCATGGATTCTAGTCCTGCATCAGGCTCCCTGCTCTCAGCATAGAGCCTGCTTCGGATCCTCTGTCTCTCCTCCTGTCTCTCTCTCTCTCTCAGAAATAAACATTTTTTTTTTTTTAAATAGGAAATACAGCCTGCTGAGATATAGCTTTTAAGTGTTAATTCAAGTTCTCTGATTTTAGATATTCACATTACTCTGTGATGAATATTTAATTTTTTTACTGTTCATTTGACAGTGATTTTTATTCTGGATTTATTGTCTACCATAGATTGGTAAATTGTAGTGACCAAACCATTTTGGATAAAAATTGTCATCAAGTTCATCTTTATGTTAAGGATCATAGTTCATGCACTACGGATTTTTTAAAATAAGAATTCTAATCTTTCTTTTTTGGTTCTAATGATTATAGGAGATCAAGAGTGAGTTAAAAATGAAGCACGACGCCCAAGTCATTTTGTATAGAAGTTACCGGCAAGGAGACCTTCCTGACATTCAGATTAAGTACAGTAGCCTGATCACCCCCTTGCAAGCTGTGGCCCAGGTTGGTCCTTGAATGCTGCATCTTTCTTTTGACAGATAAAAACTGTTTAGCAGTTCAGGGATCTACTGTGTGTAAGAAAAAATAGTTGATGCTACTCTACAACATCATTGAGGTGTTGGGGCACCTGGGTGGCTCAGTTGGTTCAGTGGCCAACTTCGGCTCAGGTCATGATCTCGCGGCCCGCGGGTTCAGGCCCCGCGTTGGGCTCTGTGCTGCCTGGAGCCTGCTCCGGATTCTGTGTCTCCCTCTCTCTCTGCCCCTCCCCCACTCAAGCTCTGTCTCTTTCTGTCTCAAAAATAAATAAACGTTAAAAAAAATTTTTTTAAAGAATCAACAAATAATTGAGGTATTGATTTGTCTTAAACAATGGATTTGGTTAAAGTCACTGGTGCACGTCTTGGCGCTAAAACTTCTTTTCACCGGTGCACTTACTTAGAGTCATCTAGAAGATAGCCCTGCAGTTGGGGTCCTTGTCAAGACACTTAATGCTCTGAGCCACTGTGTCTTCATCTATAAAACCAGGGAGCAAAATCTATTTTTCTTAGCAATAATGTTGGTCAATGAAATAATGTATAAAAAATTATTGTAAACTTTAAAGTGCTAAGCCACCTAAATCATTGCTTTTACAGGATCCTTTTGGTGGTGGTGGAATCCAGAGAATACCAGTTTATGGGTGGGATTAGTATTCTTCCTTCTCTGTTAATTTTCTTTTTTTTTTAAATGTTTATTTTTGAGAGAGAGAGACAGAGAGACAGAGTGTGAGTGGGAGAGGGGCAGAGAGAGAGGGAGACACAGAATCCGAAGCAGGCTCCAGGCTCTGAACTGTCAGCACAGAGCCTGATGCGGGGCTCGAACTCACGAACCACGAGATCATGACCTGAGCCAAAGTCGGACACTTAACCGACTGAGCCACCCAGGCGCCCCTCTGTTAATTTTCTTAATAGCAGAGGATTGGAAATATTTTTCTAAGTCATTAGGGTGTATAAGTATTGAGAGTGAATGAAGTTTCTGGCTGAGTTCCAGTTCATATTCCCCAAAAGGCCAATTAAGATTCTTTTGACTTTTATCAAAATAATTTTTAAAATTGAAGAGTATTATATGTGTGGCATTATGGTAGGTGCTAAAATATAATGCCATATATTTTATTCTAATTAAATTTTCAGAACTAATGTTGCATTTAATAGGTTATAGTTGCATAGCCTTTTATTCTTTTTTAGGCTTTTTATTTAACCTAAATAATTAATAGATTGGCAGGAATTTGCAAACATTGTACACAGTCCCATGTACCCTTCACCCCCACTGGTGGTATCTTATATAACTGGAATACATTATTTCGATCTAGAAATTGACATTGGAACAACAGTATTAACTGGACTGCAGTCTTACCATTTTAACCCGCATTCGTGTGTGTGTGTGTGTGTGTGTGTGTGTGTGTGTGTGTGTGTGTGAGAGAGAGAGAGAGAGAGAGAGAGAGAGAGAGAGAGAGAGACAGAGTGTGTCTGTGCAATTGTATGGTACACACTGATTCATGTAACTACTATCAAGGGATCTTTATCACAGAGAAAGATCCCTTGTTTGTTTCGGAGTGCTTTCACATTTCTCTCATTAGATTCTCCCAGTAATTTTGTGATATAAAGGCAGTTGTTAGACACATTTACAGATAAAGAATTGAAGGTTAGCAAAGAATGGATAATATGATTTAAAACAATATGTCTTGGTGGGTGTGGAACTAAGACAAACCCTGCCCCTGTGTTTTGGTGCCTGGCCCTGTACTTTTCTTAACCCCCACTGTTTCCCAGTTTTTCTGGTGCCTTGCACACAGGTATTCACATCAGTGCCTCAGAAACGATGCTGTCTGCTCTCCTGGGCACGGTTTACATCTCCCCGTGTTGGAGAGGTGTGTGGTGTGTGCCGGTGGTAGCAGGTCACAGGCCTGACACTGCTAGAGATCCATGTCCAAGTTAGTTCATCTCACTGGTGCTTGGAAAAAATTAAGAAGATGAATTTGTTTCAAAAAATGACTATATTTTTTTCTGTTCTTTGAGGAGGAAGGTGTTTCCTTATATTTCTCAAATTCCAGTAGTACTTTATTTATTTAACGAATGTTGTATGTGGATGCCAGGGACTGTTCTAGGCACTGAGGTGCAGCTGTGGACAGAACACACGAGCCCTCCTCTGCTGGCCTGGGGCTCCCCTTCTTCGCCTGTGAGAGAACTCAGCCGTCACGGCACATCTCCAGCAGCAGCTCTCTGTTGCTCTGAAGGTGTGATTTATCTTCGTCATCGCTGCATCATTGTAACAGCAGAAGCGTCTGGACTCCTTGGGAAATGAGGGAGTCTGGGCATGAGACTCAGGAGTTGGGGTTGTAGACCTGGGAGCCTGTCTGCACAGGTTAGGTGAGAAGTTAGCACACAGTGCATGTGTGCATGTCCGAAGACCAGCTGCCGCAGCAGTGCTGTCTCATGGAGTATGGTTACAAGTGATACTTAGTTTCTTCTTTTTTCCTCATCTATATTTTCTGAAATTTTACATTTTAACCATATAACTTTCTATAAGACAAATACATTACTTAAATAACAAAGAACAAATCAAATTATACTTTTAATTCAGACAGGTTTTATCAAGTAAAATAATTTTTAAATTTTATTCATGCATTCATGCCTTCATTTAAAAAATATGGACCCCGCATGCCAAGAGTACTGGTGTCACAGGCACAGATGAGGGGTAATAATGTTCCTGTGGTCGTAGAGTGTGAGGGTTAAAGCCATAAAAGCTGGCCTTACAGGCAGCACCTGTTAGAGCTGAACCACCAAACATGGAAAGCACAGAAATGGCTACTGATGGTTTTTAACAATGTAAGTTGTCATAGTGATGGGACTTTGAAATTTTAAATCAACATTTTATTTAAGCTTATCACGTAGTTCTCTTAAGCTTTGCAATGATGCTGATGTGAGGATAGTACCTGAAAATCTCATTTAACCTCTTTGAAGGTCTTATCGATTACTGCACTGATCACTTGATGTGTATTATCTTGGCTCATCCTCACCACAGCCCTGAGATGTGTTCTGTTATCTCCACGTTAAAGATACGGAATCTGAAGGTCCAGACTCAGGAGTTAAGCTGTGTCTCCATATGTGACTAAGCAGCTCACGTGTTTCTGGGTCCAGAATCCTTGCTACCACAGATCTGTTTGGTTACATTTCAGAACCTCCCCATGTCAGTGCCTAATAAACTTTCTAAACAAAATTGAAATGTAAATTAGATGTGTTTGCAGCAGATTGTATTTTCAAATAAAGCTCTGATGGTATCAGTGAATTCCAGCATTTTTACTTCATATCCTAATTTGCCTATTTTGAATATTTTACAGAGAGATCCAGTAATCGCAAAACAGCTCTTTGGCAGCTTGTTTTCTGGAATTATAAAAGAGGTGGATAAACACAAGACCATGTCTGAAAAAAACATCATTACTCAGAAGTTGCTCCAGGACTTCAATCATTTTCTTAACTCCACTTTCTCTTTCTTTCCACCTTTTGTCTCCTGTATCCAGGTAAGAGGCCACACGTGTGCTTCATAAACATGCCGCATCTGCTTTGCCGTGGCATGACTGTGTCCTGATAACTTTGTGCGCTCCACAGGCCAGAGCACAAGGTGTTTAATGGTTTAGATGTCTTCTCTGTGGTTCCCTCTTGCCTGAGGAGGTGTAATTTATTTGCAGCTTTTTTAAAAAACAAACTTATAGGGACGCCTGAGTGGCTAAGTGTCCGACTTCAGCTCAGGTCATGATCTCACAGTTCGTGGGTTCGAGCCCCACATCAGGCTCTGTAATGACAGCTCGGGGCCTGGAGCCTGCTTCAGATTCTGTGTCTCCCTCTCTACCTCTCCCCTGCTCACACACTCTCTCTCTCTCTCAAAAAATAAACATTAATTAAAAAAATATATATGACAGGATATATTAGAAATCGGCCTTTATGTAAAAGTGTTCTGATTTTTAATACACCAGTCTCTTTAGTGTTTTGGTTAAACCCTGTATGTTGCTAGTAGTCTTTGCTTATGTACTATTTCCCCAAATGATTTCCTGCCTCCTGAGAGCCTTTAAGAGATGTTGATTGAGCACATTCCTGACTTTGTTGTAAGTTTTGGGGACAGTGAGTGATGGAAGAGGCACAAGTCTCTGCCCTCCTAGAATTATCGTGGGTGACAGACAATAGACAGTACAGGAGAGAACATAACATAGCAGTAAGTGTCATAGGACCCGAGTACTACAGAAGTACTAAAGTAATGTAGTAATGAAGCTGGGAGGGAGACAGCCTCTTGATCAGGGTGGGGGCTGTGTACTGTGGCGATGTTTAGACGGAGGGGTCAGAGAAGGACGTTCTGAGCAGATGTTAATATAGGCATACTTTCAGTTACTACTTCAACATGCTTGTGGAAGCTTCCCTTTTCATATAAGAAATGTTTCCTTTGCCATTCAAAACATGATCATTACAAATTCCCTAATGGAAAACGTTTTTTTTTTTAAATTATTTATTTATTTATTTTGAGGGTTTATTATTTATTTTGAGCCATCCAGGTGCCTCTAATGGAAAATATTTTCAATTCATTTTAGTATTTTTATAACTAGTAACATCCCTGGAGTAATTTAAAATACATATATATTCTTGGGGCACCTGGATGGTTCAGTAGGTTAAGAATCTAACTCTTGATTTCAGCTCAGGATATGACCTGATGGTTTGTGAGATTGAGCCCTGAGTCAGGCTCTGCGTGGAAGGCACGGAGCCTGCTAGGGAGTCTCTCTCCTTCTCTCTCTGCCCCTCCCCAGCTTGCATGCTCTGTCTCGCAAAATAAACAAGTGAACGTTAAATAAAATATATGTTATTTAATATTATTTATCAGTAGCTTTGGTTTGCAAACTAATTGGGTAATGATTCCCTGAGATGAAATACTTGGTGTTCCTGGTTTGTTCTTTCTGATGAGCATGGAACTATTAATACAGTTTCTTTTTTTATATATTCTATTTTTATTGGTTTATAATTAACAAGTAGAATTCCTTCATTATTTTTTTCCTGGCTACACTAAAGATAAGATTTGAGAAATTGCATTGAATCAGTAAGTATTTCAAAAGAAGTTTGTCTTTACATTGTATTCCAAAGTGATTTGTTAAAGTCTGAATTCCTAGTTTTGTCCCTATATTTATTTTTAAAAGCTGGTTTTTTCCATTGTTGTTTAGGAGCGTCATTAACGTCATTGAGTAAATTAATGACTTCTGCTGGCTCTAGAGCTTGCAGTCTGGCATTGCCTTTGGAAAAAGCAGCATGAATGCAAGTTAGTGCCTGCAGCCTGCCACATTTGCTGTTCCGGCTTTCTGTTTGTGGTTCACTTCTGAAACTACGATTGCTTTCCCTCTCTCCATGACATCTTAGCACGTTTGGCATGGCATTTACATGACTTCTTGCTCTAGCAAGGGGCAGTGTCTCTCTGAGATGCCACTGCTTCATCAGGACATCCCAGAATGAGTTTCTTGTCTGCCGCATATCCTGTATTTGTCAGACTATCCTGACTGTATCCCAGTCAGTGACTGGCAAACAGATGTTAGTTTGGTGCCCTACATTTATGCTATTCATTGCTTGTTTGAACTTTATATAAATTTCAACTTTCTACGGGGCACCTGGGTGGCTCAGCTGGTTGGGCATCTAACTACAGCTCAGGTCATGATCTCCTGGTTTGTGAGTTTGAGTCTTGCATTGGGCTCTGCACTGACACTGTGGACCCTGCTTGGGATTCTCTTCCTCTTCCTCTTTCTGCACCTCCCCTGCTCGTGCTCTCTCTCTCTCTCTCTCTCTCTCTCTCTCTCTCTCTCTCCTGAAAACAAATAAACTTTAAAAAACTTTTTTTGACTTTCTTTACAAAACATTTACTGAGAATATTTTGTGTGTAAACCTCTATTTAAGAACTATGGAATATTTGAAATGAAGAAATGGCCCTTGCCTTCACCTAATACAGTGAGATAAGGGTCCAAACAAAAAATATTGTCATTAATTCCAGTAGGCAGTCAACATTTTAAAAATTAGACTTCATTACTTTATTGTCTTTTGGAATTTATAAGAAGTGAAATCAGTCAACTGAAGTTTTTTTGGCTTAGCAAATCACTATAAAGTAAAATGATACTGTCAACAAGATTATACAGAATAGTCAATCTTCTTAAAAGTAGACTTACAGAACTTAAATTATGAGAACGCATTTACATATAAAGGAATAATATTCCAGTAATAGTTTACTTATTTACAACTATTTCACAAAAGACTTCTATTACCAAATGGGAATAAATCTTAATGTCAGGGACAACATTGTTTACTACAGTGTCTAGAATATAGAACGCATTCAATAAATATTTATAGAATGAAATGAGTCCTTGAAAATTAAAAGTATATTTATTTTAAGTGTTGTGTAACTCAGGGTTTCTCTCTCTCAATTAGCGTGACACCTCAACTAAGACTGAGGCTTTGCTGTATTATTAATTGAAACAATTTCATATGGATTTTCTTTCCTGTACCACTAGTTCCTTCTAATAGACATTTTTGTTTGCTAGCTTGCTTTCAAGACCCCTAATGTAGAGTTTAAGCTGACTTGGTTAGACTTGGTAAGTGGTCCATGCATGGCACAGCTGGGAGGAAGGTGGTGTGGAAGTGGCTTAGGGAGGACTGTCTTTCCAGTGTTTTCCAGATACCTGCATGTATCCACATGCACAGACATACACACCCACACAAGAACTATATGCATACATTCAGCTGTGTTTTAATGAAGATGCTGCCATACTGGTTTTTTTTTAATCAAATGTATTTTTTAAGTTTATTTAATTTTGAGAGAGAGTGTGTGCGCATGCACTGTGAGTGGGGGAGGGATAGAGAGAGGGTGAAAGAGAGCATCCCAAGTGGGCTCCACACTGTCAGCACAGAGCAGAATGTGAGGCGCGGTCCCACGAACTGTGAGATCGTGACCTGAGCTGAGATCAAGAGTTGGCTGCTCAAATGACTGAGCCCCCCAGGTGCCCTGCCACACTATTTATTTGTCATTTATTTTTTATTGCTGTGTGTAGGAGCCTCAAACTGCAAGTTACAAAGTAAAGGCCAATATAATAATTCCTGAAATCCTCTTATTCAATATTATTGTGAATAAGTTAGCCGCTGGGTGGAAGGAGATGGAAAAAAAGATGTTAATTAGAGTAATGGAGATAAGTACCTACTCTCTGGTGATTGGATATGAGATCTGTGTTTCAGCTGCTTTTCTCACCTACTCAGGCTAAATGTTCCTGGAAACCGCAGTCAATGGTTGGATATATAGAGTATATAACTCTTCATATTTTGCTAGTACTTTTCTTTAAAGTAATCTCTCAATTGCAAGTGTAAAAATCAAAGGTCATTTCCTCCTTTGAGCAGCTTGAATGTTGAGGAAATTTTAATAGAATGACACAGAGAAATTTTGGTTATATCACTACTTACGTCAAAACGTTCTTTCGTGTTTAGTAAAACGAGTTACTCACTTATGAAGATACGGTCAGAGTATCCCAGGCTAAATGGCTGCATGTGTTTGTGGTTTCGTAGGAAATCAGTTGCCAGCACAGAGACTTGCTGAGCCTCAGCCCAGCTTCTGTCAGCGCCGGCTGCCTGGCCAGCCTGCAGCAGCCCGTGGGCATCCGCCTGCTCGAGGAGGCCCTGCTGCACCTGCTGCCACCGGAGCCCCCTGCCAAGCGGTGTCAGGGGAGGGCTCGCCTCCCACCTGATGTCGTCAGATGGATGGAACTTGCTAAGTAAGCTCTGTGATCCACGCTGAATTTGACTAAAGTAATACAGAAAAATCTTTTCATTTTGGCAGAAAATGAGCAAATAAAGTTGATAATAACACTTCTGTGAAATTTTTTGAAAAATCCCTCTGGCTAAATGCCGCTCCATGGTTTAAGAACAGTTGTCACAACAAGGAATGTCTTTCTCCAGGAAAGAGAACATTAATTAAACGTACACAGTCCTTTTGGACTCAGAGTGTTATCTACAAGTTTAGTTTCCTGTAAAGAGTGGCCGTTACTTATAATTTTATATTTTTACTGCTTTACTTAAACTGAATAGAGCATACTTTGTTATTTTCAGCAGGACTCAAACTTTTATAGACAATTTAATCCAATTACTTTGTTTATTTGGGAAAATCAAGTTCCATTTTGTCATTCTATGCCGTTTTGCATTATGTCTGATTTTTTCCTTACTTTTGGTTTCCTTATAAGAAAGTGCTTAATTCTGAGAAGGATGTTAGATTAGATTAAAATTAAATTTGAACTTCTATTTTTTAGTGCTGATTTTTAGATCTTCAGATTCTAGGAAAAAAGAGAATAAAAGTAAAGGTGAGAAAAGTAAAGGTGAGGAATCCTTGTACTATTCACTGTTTTATAGTCATTCATATCTAGATGATATGATTTTTATCATTTTTAGGATAAAATCTTCATCATTCAATTTTCTTAATTCAGCATTATGTGTGAGCAAGAAAGACATTGTGTCAGGTGCTAAGAAGAATTAACATGTCTCCCAAACTCACAAGACTAGCCAACCAGTAGGAAATGTATGTACTTTCACGCATAACTAACCATAACATAAAATGGAAGGTGGTCAGTTCTCTCTGAGAGGCAACAGAGGGTGCACCTTGGCTAATACTGATTCTATTTTTATCCTATCCTGTTGTTTTAGATGTGTAAGTGAACAGTCAGTAACATGTTATATATTTAATATTTTCAGAGAAGGAGAAACTCATGTGTATTTGCTGGGTAAATGAAGCACACAACTTTTAAGAGCCTAAACTTTTAACATTGTTTTCTAACTTTAATACTTCCTCATATTTTATATATTGAGAACATAATTTTGCCTGTTGACAATTTGGGTCATCATTTTGACCCATGTTATAGTGTGTATCACCCTGGACCGTGGGGCCAGGGCAAGGTGGATGTGAGACTGATCTCTTTTCTAGTTACTGGAAAATGTCTGTAGTTCTCATCTCCTCTTGAGCTCTTGGACTGTGAGCTGTTGTCCCACCTCCCATCTCCCCACCTCTGCCTCTGACTTGTTACCCATAACCCTCTATGAACAGGGCAAGGAGAGGGCCATGTCTGCTAGATTTTTATCTAAATTTGGAATCCTTAAGCTCTGAGACAGCCCATGGGGCTTTTTTGATGTAATAAGTACATGAGATTTCATACCTGGGAAAGGACCAAATTGCAGGAAAGCCAAAGAGGAAGCAGTCCTCACTGGCTGGCCAGGTGACTGCAGCATCAGGAAGAGATAACATTTGGGTTGAAACGTAAAAGATTGGGCGGGGGGACTTCTAGGGGAAGGGAACAAACTTATTAAAAATTTACTTGAGAATATCTTAACAGAGGAAGTTTGGTTGAAGGGGTGAAGTAGATTTTTGTTAATGTGAAGAGGAGAATGAGTGCTCTAGCATGTAGTAAAGCTGTAAGAAAATTGCTTGTCAGTAGTATCAAGATGGCCCATAGAATGTGGATTCAAACATGGCCTTATTAGGACCAGGATTAATTTTTACTCACTCTGGGATCTTGACTACGTTCCAAATTTTAGGTCTAGACAGGATTTCAAATAGGTCACCCACTGATATGTGCAGTGCTACTATAATGGATTAACACAGAATGGTCTTATTTAATGAGACAGTTTATCCATTGTAAACTTATGATATTTTCAAATTTCATTTTAAATGCACTTGAGAATGATCTCTGCCTCCTGTATGACTAAAGTAGTTAAACCTAATGGTAATTTCATAGTGCATAAGATTTTATATTTTTATAAAACAAAAATAACATATATCCTTTTGGCTAACATAATGTGACATCTGGATTTACTATCATTTCATTAGAATAAAGACTTAAAAATATTGGCATATTCATTGATTTGGACTTTCTTTTTGGTTTTTTAGACTGTATAGATCAATTGGAGAATATGATGTCCTCCGTGGTATTTTTAGCAGTGAGATAGGAACAAAGCAAGTCACTCAGAGGGCGGTATTAGCAGAGGCAAGAAGTGATTATTCTGAAGCTGCTAAACAGTATAATGAGGTAAGATTGATCTCTAGCAAATACGTCAGTTGCTTAAGCACTTTTGTTTTCTGATTGGAAAAACTGTTACCTTTAGAATTTAGAGTTTCACAGTGTTTCAACTTTATTCCTTAGTTTTAACACAAAAATTAGTAGCAGAGAATAGTTTCATAATAACCAAATGTGAAAATAACTCTCGCTTTTATCTTTTACTTTTTTTAAGAAAACATCATTGAATAAAAGAGAAAGCATTTCATACCAAATACTGTAAAACTGTTAGGATGTTATTTCAGTGTCTGCTGTTATTATATAATTTCTCTTAGGGTAGATTGTTTTCCTTCAGTATGTAAAAACTTTATGAAGAGATAGGTAAAAACTGGTTTGGGGAAGAGGACTGTAAGTTTGGCTTTGTACAGCTTGTTTGTGCAGCTTTGTACAGTTGCCAGTGGCCATTGAGGTATAGATGTCTAGCAAGTGGTTTAAATTCAGAGTCTGTGACCTGTGAGATTCTTGAACAAGCAATCCAGGTTGTAGAGTCCTTTGCAATTTTCTGTAAACGTCCTATTTTCTAATTTTCAATCTAAGAACTCTTTAAGTAGTAAATAAATAATCCACAATATTGATTTAAATAAAATTTTGAGTCATTCAGAATCTTCAGTTTATTAATTGGCTTCATTGGTAAGTTTCTCAGAGAAATAACTTCTTCGGTTTTTATGTTGATTTGTTCCTCTGAGATTTCTTTTGGGTTTTTTTCTTTTGTGTTACTTTGTTTTCTCTTTTTTCTCCCCTTCTCATAAATCTGAAAATGATTGTCCTTAGCATGAGTATTTTACTACCTATAATACAACTGTTTTCGTTTATATTCCTTCCAACTTTGTAAAATAAATTTATGAACTTTTCCTCACAAGGCTCTCAATAAACAAGAGTGGGTAGATGGTGAGCCTACTGAAGCTGAGAAGGATTTTTGGGAACTTGCATCCCTCGACTGTTATAACCAGCTTGCTGAGTGGAAGTCATTGGCATACTGTTCTATAGTCAGTGTTGACAATGAAAACCCCCCAGATCTAAATAAAATGTGGAGTGAACCATTTTACCAGGTGGGTAGAATTATTTTCGAGGTCACCGAGATAAATATTTTAGATGGTCTGCTGTTTTCTAATTAATGAAGTTGTTTAAAACCGTTCAAAAACAAGGTGGTACTTGTAAAGCGTAGAGCAGTTGTATAACCGGACTCCCCCCAGCAATTCCGTAGAATTGTTAAATCTCTTAGCACTTTCAGCTGTTTCCAAATAACTGGGATGCATTTAAAAATAAACATTAGCATCCATAGTATAACTACATGGAAGAATATTTCTTGGTGTCTCTGCCCTGGGACACAGGATACACTGGGGTAGTCCTTACCCCTGGAGTCAGACGGTTCCCCTCCCACGGGATCACCCCCACTCTTGGAGGGAAGTGACTCACCTGGTCCCCACAAATGCAGCTGTCTTGGCTGTGCTTGTAGATTCCTCACTTGTATGTAACATCCAATGATCTTTCAGCTAAGAGTAGCTCCCATTTTCCATAGAACATGTTCCTATGTATTTTGTGGTTACAAAATCAATAATTTTAAGTGAACGTATCCTGAAAGTTGTAGTTTTAGGTTTGAAACATCAAACATCATCACCTTAGATCTAAATCTTGACCTGTAAAATTATACCGAAGGATGTTATAGTAATAAAATACTCATGTTGGCTTTCTGAAGTTACGAGTCTTCTCTTCCTTAGGAGACCTATCTACCTTACATGATCCGCAGCAAGCTGAAGTTACTGCTTCATGGGGAGGCTGACCAGTCCCTGCTGACATTTATTGATGAAGCCGTGAAAAAGGAGCTTCAGAAGGCTCTTATTGAGCTGCATTATAGTCAGGAATTGAGTCTTCTTTACATCTTACAAGATGATGTGGATAGAGCCAAATATTATATTGAAAATTGCATTCAGATTTTTATGCAGGTAATACAGATACACCAATCTGAAATGTACCATTTCTATGATATTTTTAAGTCAGTAAACTCATGAATGAAAAAACCAACAAGCAAAAATTTTCTTCTAAAATCTCTTCACTTTGTGCTTTGTCTTAATGCATTTTAACCCCTTCTTTTTTGGTTTAAGAAATTCCTTTTTAGTTTTTGTTTTTTTTGTTTTTTGTTTTTCCTTAGGTTTTATTTTTTTCTTCCAAGATTTTGTTTAAAGTCAAGTTACTTAACACATTGTTGTGTTGTTAAAGAACACTTGAGAGTAGACTTTTCATCTCGAGTGGCCGAATGGAAGTTTGGTCGCTTTGTAGAGGATGTGAACTAATCTTCTCTGTCCATTTTCCATTATGCCTTCTTTCATTTTTGCATTTATGAGAATCTTCTGATATTTGTTTTTAAGTGTCTTTATAGAGCCTATTAACATTTGTCATTGGCTGATATTGATCATAGAAGCATATTCATTCATTATCTTTATTTTTTAAATTTTTTTGAATTTGTTTATACACTCAAGAGGAAGTTTATTGGAGAAGAAGGAATTGGCTTCTGTAGTTGACAGTTTTACTTTATAGGATGTTGTGATTTTTAAAAACTGGTGGTGAATAGAGGCAACAATAGCCCAATTGTATTGATTTTATTGACTTCATTGAGCCAAAATGTGATTAAAAACCTAAATTACTTTAAAAAATTTAAACCATTTGTTAATTGTGTCTGTGAGCTAATTATTAACTACTCTGAGACACATTTTGTAATTGATGTAAGATGGTTGCTGTATTTCATGTTTTAGGGAACTGTATTAAAATTTAAAGTAGGAAATTGATATATAAACAATGTTAAATATCTTTTTTCTAGAATTACTCAAGTATTGATGTTCTCTTACACAGAAGTAGACTCACCAAATTGCAGTCTGTACAAACTATTATAGAAATTCAGGAGTTCATCAGTTTTATAAGCAAACAAGGTAACTTTTTTAGACTATTTTTTTCCCTTTGTAATTATGGAAAGGTTTTGGTATGATTATTTTGCTTAATGAAAATACGTGTTTCTGAATCCATGGGTTAGAAAATACTTGGAGTTTTTGCTACAAATACATATTTTGAGGTCATTGAAGTAAATATTTAAAACGGACAAGCACTATTCTAGGCACTGGGGATGCAAAGCCAAGTAAAAGATACTGCCTAGCTTGAAGAAGCTTTCGGAAGAGTGGGGTAATCCCCACACGGTATGGCCCCTACTGAGGCACAGGGATTCCCATGTGTAACAGAATCTGCCCTGTACTGAACGGGGCAGCAGGCCCCTGAAGAAAGGGCCTGAGTTGAGTGTGGAAGAAGCAGAGGGGCACAGAGGACCTGGCTTATTGAAAGCATGCATGGAATGTCAGTGACTGGGTGCCACATACCCTGGCCTGAGGGGAGGGGAAGCTGCTGGCAGCAGTGTGCAGACCCTGAAGGTCTTTCTGCCACAAACAAGTAGTGTGTATCCTGGCACCTATGGGAGGCCACCCGAAGTCAGAGGGAAAGTGTACATCTTTGCAACGGTAATATAAATTGGAATTTCAACTTGTGTGCTAAATAATTTAAAATAATTATGAAAGACACTCTTAGAGTACTAATAAAAATTGGTATTCATATATATAACTAATCGTTCTCTGCTTTAAATTTGGAGAATTCTTTTTGAAGCACATATTATTAATGACAGATTATTCATTAAGTATTTTCTATTTTCCAGGACTTACATTAATCTTTTTTTTCTATAATACATAATTTTTATGACAGCCTTATGAGAGGTAGATTTTTTTTTCACTTTATAAATAACTTAGCTAGTATGTGAAAGATCCCGATTTTGAACCCAGGACTGTCTGATTTAAGCTTATGTTCTTAACCACTACTGTCTCACCAACAGGAAGAAACTAAAGCTTTAAACATTAGCAATGTGAAATTTAGATTTCTCGAGGGTTGTCATGAATCTCTTGAGTTCAGATTGCTTTGGTTATTATTATTACCATGTAACCTTGTCCACGTACCAGGGCCTGAGGCAGCATTTCATCATTCAACGCAACGATGTGTCTATGGCTCACATGGTGAATATTCACATAAATTGCATAAACAAGACTATACTATAAGTAGCCTTATGCTGATTCAGATCAGGTTTTGCCAACAAGAAAATTGGCTGCAGCCCTATGAAAACTTCAGGTTTCAGTGCTGTGTAGACTTTGGAATTGTGGATGAAGGACTGTGCCAATGTGAAAACTGTGTATGTTTACGTCACTATTTTTACTCTGTGTCCTTAAGAAATTGAGTTGTAATGGCAAACTGTATTAGATTTACTATGGTGGTAACTTTGTGTTCCTGTTGTGAAAGAAAACAAAAATTTTTAATTTGGTCAAAAAATTTGAATTAAGTTTTTATTTACTAATGGCAGCCTTACTTTGTAAGTTGCTCTTAATCACTGAGCTGTGGATATAGCCATCTTCTAATATTTTTAGGTAATTTATCATCTCAAGCTCCGCTTAAGAGACTTCTAAAAACCTGGACAAACAGATACCCCGATGCTAAAATGGACCCAATGAACATCTGGGATGACATCATCACAAATCGGTAAGATGTGATCTTTTTTTTTTTTAATGTTTGTTTATTTTTGAGAGAGAGAGAGAAAGAGAGAGAGCGAGCATGAGCAGGGCAGGGGCAGAGAGAGAGGGAGACACAGAATCTGAAACAGCCTCCAGGCTCCAAGCCGTCAGCACCGAGCCCGATGTGGGGCTTGAACTCCAGAACCGCGAGATCATGACCTGAACCAAAGTGGGACGTTTAACCGACTGAGCCATGCAGGTGCCCCAAGATGCGATCTTTTTGAAATGAATATGGATTTTTATGAAATTGCCAGAATGGCTTTTCTCCAAATTGGTTGTTTAGGAAACTGTTTGAGGCTCATGTAGATCATACTCATCTTGCTCATTTCCCATGTAAGTTGTTCTCATAAAACTCTCCATGTCAACAGTGTATCCTTTGTCCCAACTTATCCCCTGAGAGGGAATTGCTGCCCACTGACATAGAATTCATCGTGTGCTGGGAGGTTGATTATGAACATGCTTTTGGCAGTGAAAGAAAGCACGGGCGTGGCGGGGGCAGTGGCCCATCTGCTTCTGTCTCAGGGCCGAACGGTAGCAACTCAAATGGCAGCAAAGAAAATAATTATTTTAGTGATTTTTTTATCACTAGTGATTTTTTATTATTCTGTTATAATTTGGATTTTTGACACTCCTGCCATGTATACACTGATACATACAGTGATAAACCTGTGTATCACTTTACCAGATTTGAGATCATTTTCATATGCTCAGCTTTTCCTTGTCCTATAGCAACCCTGGGTAACCCCCGAAGCAGACACTAGCCATGTATTTCAGAGATGGGGCACCAGATCAGAGAGGTTGTGAATTATTTTGTGCAAATATACACAATAAGTAGGACTCAAGGACTGTGGCCCCCTGTGTGGTTTCTTGCCATTATATCCTATTTCCTCTGCTACTACAAGTTTTTTGTTTTGTTTTGGTTTGGTTTTACTTTTTATTTTTTGTACTTTTTTTTTTACTATTTATTTTGAGGTAAGTTCTTATCTATAGAAAAGGTGAAAGAAAAGTAGAACTCCCCTGGGTACCTTTTACGCAGTTCATTGTTTTCAAACATTTTTAACATGTTGCCACCTAAGCTTTTTGTTTTCTCCCCTTACACATACAGAATTAGGTTCTGGACCACTTGAAGTTAAGTTGCACGTATGTATCTCCTTATCAGTGTGCATTTCCTAAGAGAGTATTGTCTTATATAACGTCAGTGCTGTAATAACTTCACTGTTTCCTTTTTTAATGCAGCCCCAATTTCAGTTTTGTCCGGTGTCCCATTAGTGTCCTTTAAAGCATTTTCTCCCCTTCTAAGACGATATCCAGTCCATAATCTCATACTGCATTTAATCGATGCGTCTTTCTGGCCTCTTAATCTGGAACACTTTCTCAGCCATCTTTCATGACATTGACACTTTAGAGGGATGTTCTTCGATTTGCGTTTGTCTGTATATTCTCACGATTAGATTCAGGTGATACATCCATAGTTAGAATACTACTTACGCGAAGTATTTTAAGGGTATTACCTCTAGAAGCAGGGTGTCCATGTGCTTTTTACTGGTAATAGTAATTTTGATTGCCCGGTTAAAGTATTGTCTGGTCTCTCACACAAAAAGATGCTCAACATTAGTGATCATTAGGGAAATACAAATCAAAACTACAGTGAGATATCACCTCATACCTGTCAAATGGCTAAAATCAACAACACAAAAAACAACAGGGGCTAGTGAGGATCCCTACCTTACACTGTAGGTGGGAATGAAAACTGGTGCATCCACTCAGGAAAACAGTATGGAGGTTCCTCAAAAAGTTAAAAAAAGAGGCGCCTGGGTAGCTCAGTCATCTGAGTGTCCAACTTCAGCTCAGGTCCTGATCTCACGGTTCATGGGTTCCAATCCCCCATTGAGCTCTGTGGCTGACAGAGCCTGGAGCCTGCTTTGTATTCTGTGTGTCCTTCTCTCTCTGCTCCTACCCCACTATTGCTCTTTCTCTCTCTCTCTCTGTCTCAAAACATTTAAAAAATTTTTTAAAATAATTAATTAATAAAAATAGAACTACCCTACAACCCAGCAATTGCACTACTAGTATCTACCCAAAGGATACAAAAATGCTGATTCTAAGGGGCACATGTACCCCAGTGTTTATAGCAGCATTATCAATAATAGCCAAATTATGGAAACAGCTCAGTGTCCATCGACTGATGAATGGAAAAGAAGATGTGGTATATGTATACACAATAGCATATTACTCAGCCCTAACAAGAATGAAATTTGCAACAACATGGTTGGAGCTAGAGGGTAGTATGCTAATAAAACTATGCTAAGTAAGTCCATAAGAAAATACAAATACAAATGATTTCACTCATATATGAAATTTAAGAAACAAAACAAATGATCAAAGGGGAAAAAAAAGAGCGGCAAACCAAGACACAGATCCTTAACTATTGAGAACAAACTGAATTACCAGGGGTGGGGCATGGGTGAGACAGGTGACGGGGGCTGAGGAGGGCACTTGGCTTGATGAGCGAGCGACAGGTGTTGATGAACGTGTTGGATCCCTATACTGTGCATCTGACACTAATACAACACTGTGTGTTAACTAACTGGAATCAAAATAAAAACTTAAAATACATACATACATACATAAAAAATGAGAACTCAGAAAAAATATTATCTGGTGTTCTAGTGTATAATGCCTGTTTTTGTTTTAAGCCTGTTTTTTTTTTCTTTGCAACTAATAAAAAGTGTGGGAGAAGCTTTGAAACCTGCATATATCCTGCTTCTTGTAAGATTTAGCGCTCTATGTTTTGTATCTGCGGATGACTCAGCCCAAACCAGTCTCGACAGTGATAGTTGCAAGGTGAGGATTTTCTAACTGCAGCACTTGTCCCATATTTCTGAGAATACATCTTAGTGTAAGCAAGGGGCTTCCCTTCTCCATCTGTTTGTTTATTCATTTACTTAAATTTTAGTTATCAATACAGAATCATGGACTCCAGTTTTATTTAATGAAATGTAATCCATTGCTATTCTTATTTATTACATGTTCAAAGTGTCTCAGATTTGCCCAGCAGGAGCCCCTTCAAACCAATCATACAGGCACATCTTGCAAAATTATTCTGTGTTTTTTCTAGAAATGTTATAGTCTTAGTTCTTACAGTAGGTCTATGATCCAACGGAAGATAGTATTTGTAGATGGTGTGAGGTGGGGGGACATATTCTGATGGTGTTTTTCTTTGGCCGTCTAGTTGTTTAGTCCCATTTGTTCAAAAGTCTTTCCATAATTGAATTGCCTTGGCACCTTTTTTGAAAATCAATGACCATATATGTGTGGGTCTGTTTTCTAATGCTCTGTTCTACTCGTTAATTATATATACATATATTTTTTTCATATATCAAACTGTCTTCATTACTGTTGCTTTATAATACGTCTTGAATCAGATAGAGTGCATACTCCAACTCCGTCTTTCATTATCAAAATTGCTTTGTCTACTTTAGGTTATTTATATGTATATATACATCTTAGAATCCGCCTGTCAATTTTTTTAAGTTTATTTTTTAAGTTTATTTATTTTGAGAGAGAGTGAAAGGGAGCATTAGCAGGGAAGGGACGGGGAGAGACACAATCCCAAGCAGGGTCCGCACTGTCAGTGAGTAAATGAATAAACAAACAGATGGAGAAGGGAAGCCCCTTGCTTACACTAAGATGTATTCTCAGAAATATGGGACAAGTGCTGTAGTTAGAAAATCCTCACCTTGCAACTATCACTGTCGAGACTGGTTTGGGCTAAGAGTCATCCATAGATACAAAACATAGAGGGCTAAATCTTATAAGAAGCAAGATATATACAGGTTTCAAAGCTTCTCCCACACTTTTTATTAGTTGCAAAGAAAAAAAAACAGGCTTAAAACATAATTTTGCAACACAGGGCTCAAACTTCTAAACCATGAGATCATGACCTTAGCCGAAATCAAGAGTCAGACACTTAACCTACTGAGCCACCCAGGTGCCCCTCTGCTTGTCCATTTCTACCAAAAACAAAAACACAGAGTTTGGGATTTTGTTTTGACTATGGAGCAAGTTTGAGAGTTGCCATCTTGAAAATATAGAGTTCTCTAATATGTATATAGTTTGCCCATTTATCTAGATATATTTATTTAGGTTTCTTGTTTTTCCTCTTTTCTCTCTCTCTCTCTCTCTCTCTCTCTTTTTAAGTGCTCATCGTGATAAGTATACTCTTAACTTCCCTTTATCTATTTTATTCATGCCCTTATCAGCCTCCCCTTTGGCAACCACCAGTTTGTCCTCTGTATTTAAGTCTGTTTTTTCCTTTGTTCATTTGTTTTGTTTCTTAAATTCCACATATGAGTGAAATCATAAGGTATTTGTCTTTCTCTGATTTATTTCACTTAGCATTATAGTCTTTAGGTCCATCCATTTTGTTGCATGTGGCAAGATCTCATTCTTTTTTATGCCTGAATAATATTCCATTCCATTGTGTATGTGTGTGTGTGCGTGCGCACACACACACACCACAACTTTATCCATTCATCTATCAGTGGACACTTGGGTGGCTTCCATAGCTTGGCTATTATAAATAATGCTACAATAAACATAGGGGTGCGTATATCTTTTCAAATTAGTGTTTTCACTTTCTTGAGATAGATACCCAGTAATGAAGTTGCTGGATCATATGGAAGCTCTATTTTTAATTTTTTGAGGAACTTCCATACTGTTTTCCAGTGGCTGCACCAGTTTACATTCCCACCAACAGTACATGAGGATTTCTTTTTCTCCACATTATCACCAACGCTTGTTATTTTTTTGTTTTTTTAATTTAGCCATTCTGACAGGTGTAAGGTAATATCTCATTGCGGTTGTTTGTTTTTAACGTTTATTTTTGAGAGAGAGAGAGAGTGAGCGAGTGAGAGCGGGCTGGGGAGGGACAGAGAGAGGGAAACACAGAATCCAAAGCAGGCTTCAAGATGTAAGCCCAGAGCCCGACACAGAGCTCAAACTCATGAACTGTGAGATCATGACCTGAGCTGAAGTCAGACACTTAACTGACTGATCCACCCAGGTACCCCTCTCATTGTGGTTTTGATTTGCATTTTCCTGATGATGAGTGATGTTGAGCATCTTTTCATGTGTTGGCCATCTGTATGTCCTCTTTGGAAAAATGTCTATTTGGTCCTCTTCCCATTTTAAAAATCAGATTATTTGCTTTTTTGATGTTGAGTTGTATAAGCTCTTATATATTTTGGGTATTAACTCCTTATCGGATGTATCATTTACAAACATATTCTCCCATTCAGTAGGTTGCCTTTTAATTTTATTGATTGTTTCCTTTGCTGTGCAAAAGCTTTTTATTTTGGTGTAATTCCAATTGTTTATTTTTTCTTTTGTTTTCCTTGCCAAAGGAGACATATCTAGAAAAATGTTTTTATGGCTGTTGTCGAAGATATTATTGCCTATGTTTTCTTCTCGAAGTTTTATGATTTCAGGTCTCACATTTAGGTCTTTAATCCATTTTGAGTTTATTATTGTGTGTGGTATTAGAAAGTGGTCCAGTTTCATTCTTTCGCATGCAGCTAACCAGTTTTCCCAGCACCATTTGTTGAAGAGACTGTCTTTAACCCATTGCATATTCTTGCCTCCTTTGTCATAGGCTAATTGACCATATGATAAGTGTGAGTTTATTTCTGGACTTCCTTTTCTGTTCCATAGATCGGTGTGTCTGTTTTTGTGTCAGTGATACTGCTTTGATTACTATAGCTTTGTAGTGTATCTTGAAGTCTGGGATTGTGATAACTCCAGCTTTGTTCTTCTTTCTCAAGGTTGTTTTGGCTATTTGAGGTCTTTTGTGGTTACGTAACACATCTTAGTGTTATTTGTCCTAGCTCTGTGAAAAATGTTGGTATTTAGATAGGAATTGCATTAAATCTGTAGATTGCTTTGGGTAGTATGAGCATTTTATCAATATTGGTTCTTCTAATCCATGAGCATGTAATATCTCCCGTTAGTTTGTGTCATACTCATTAGTGTTAATCAGTGTTTTTTTTTTTTTAAATCGTGTTTTTTTTTTTTAAATCAGTGTTTTACAGTTTCTGAGTACAGATATTTCACTTCCTTGGTTAAGTTTATTCTTAGGTATTTTATTCCTTTTGATGCAATTGTAAATAGGATTGTTTCCATAACTTCTCTTTCTACTACTTCATTATTAGTATATAGAATCACAACAGGTTTCTGTATATTAATTTTATATACTACAGCTTTACTGAATTTATATAATACTGCTAATAGTTTTTTGATGGCATCTTTATGGTTTTCTATATATAGTGTCATGTCTTCTCCAAATAGTGAAAGTTTTACTTCTTTAATTTCAGTGACTTTTTTTAATGGATGTGTTAGGTGTCTTGTTACATTCATTTGTAGGTATTTTATGTTTTTCACTGCTCTTCCAATTATTTGCTGTCCATATTTTCTGAAAGTTTTGTTTTAGCATGCCTGAGTGTTGAATTTTGTCAAATGCTTTTTCTGCATCTATTTGACCATGTGCTTTAGGTATGTAGTCTATAGTTTTGTTCACGTCCACTGTTTACTTGTTGATTCTCTGTCTGGATGACCTATCCATTTTTGAAAGTGAGATATTAAAGTATCCAACTATTATATTGCTGTCTAATTTTTCCTTTAAGTATTTGCTTTATATATTTAGGTGCTCCAATGTTAGGTGCATAAATATTTATAATGATTATATCTTCTTGTGGGATTAACTACTTTATCATTATATAATGACCTTCTTTTTACCATTTTTAAAGTATATTTTGATTTTTTTTTTTTTTTTGGCTACCATTTGCTTGAAATCTTTTTCTATGCCCTCATTCTCAGTCAGTGTTGTCTTTATTTTTTTAATCAATTAATTTTTAAATTTACATCCAAGTTAGTTAGCATATAGTGCAACAATGATTTCAGGAGTAGAGTCCTTAATGCCCCTTACCCATTTAGCCCATCCCCCCCACACCTCCTCCAGCAACCCTCTGTTTGTTCTCTCTTAAATAGAGTCTCTTAGGTTTTGTCCCCCCTCCCTGTTTTTAGGTTATTTTTTGCTTTCCTTCCCTTACATTCATCTGTTTTGTATCTTAAATTCCTCATATGAATGAAGGCATATGATATTTGTCTTTCTCTGACTAATTTCGCTTAGTATAATACCCTCTAGTTCCATTCATGTAGTTGCAAATGACAAGATTTGATTCTTTTTGATTGCCAAGTAATTAACACACACACACACACCACATTTTCTTTATCCATTATCAGTCAATAGATATTTGGACTCTTTCCATAATTTGACCATTGTTGATAGTGCTGCTATAAACATTGGGGTGCATGTGCCCCCTTGAATCAGCATTTTTGTATCCTTTGGATAAATACCTAGTAAGTGCAATTGCTGAGTCATGGGGTAGTTCTATTTTTAATTTTTTGAGAAACCTCCATACTGTTTTCCAGAGTGACTGCACCAGTTTGCATTCCCGCCGGCAGTGCAAAAGGGTTCCTCTTTCTCTGCATCCTTGCCAACATCTGTTGTTGCCTGAGTTGTTAATGTTAGCCACTCTCAGTCAGGATTGTCTTTAAAGCTAATGTAAATCTCTTAGTAGCATATTGTTGGATTTTTTTTTATTTTATCCATTCATCCATTCTGTCTTTTGATTGGAAACTTTTATCCATTTACATTTAAAGTAATTATTGATAGGTAAGGACTTATTTTTGCCATTTTGTTCTCTGGCAGTTTTGTAGATCTGTTGTTTCTTCTGCTGTCTTTTGTGATTTGATGACTGTTTGTATGGATATACTGTGACTTTATCATAATCTTTTAGGTACTTACTAAGGCCTTTCCTTTGTGGTTACCATGAGGCTTACATAAAATATGTTATAATACCTTAGTATAAGTTGATAACAACTTTACTGCAATAGCATTTTTAAACTTTATGCTTTTACTTCCCCATGTAAAAAAATTGATGTTACAATTTTTATATTGTGGATCTAATAGCAGATTATTGTAGTCAAGGTTATTTTTAATACATTTGTTTTTTAACATTTAAACTAGCATTATAAGTGAGTTATGTACCACCATTCCTATTTTAGAGAAACTGACTTGGGCTACATATTTACCATTACTAGTGAGTTTTATACTAACTTCATATGTTCTTATATTAATTAGCAGTGGTTTATTTCTGCTTGAAAAACTCCCTTTAGCATTTCTTATAAGCCAAGTCTAGTGGTGATGAACTCCCTTGACTTTTGATTGTTCAGGAAAGTATTTCTCCTTTATTTCTGAAGGACAGTTTTGCCAGGTATAATATTCTTGGTTGACAGTTTTGTTTCTTTGCTTTTTTTTTTTTTTATGTTTATTTTCGAGAGAGAAAGCAAGCCAGGGTAGCGAGCATGGTAGAACAGAGAGAAAGGGAGACACAGAATCCACAGGCTCCAGGCTCTAGCTGTCAGCACAGAGCCCACCGAGGGGCTTGAACTCACAAACCACAAGATCATGACCTGAGTGGAAGTTGAACACTTAACCTACTGAGCCACCCAGGCACCCCTGCTTTTTTTTTTTTTTACGTTTATTCATTTTTGAGAGAGAGAGAGAGAGAGAGAGAGAGAGAGAGTGTATGTGTGTGTGTGTGTGTGTGTGTGTGTGTGTGTGTGTATGAACGAACAGGGGTGAGGCAGAGAGAGGGAGACATAGAATTCAAAGCAGACTCCAGGCTCAGAAGCTGACAGCACGGAGGGGCACCTAGGTGACTCAGTCAGTTAAACGTCCGACTTCAGCTCAGGTCATGATCTCGTAGTTCATGGGTTCGAGCACCCCATCCGGTTCTGTGCTGACAGCTCAGAGCCCAAAGCCTGTTTCAGATTCTGTGTCTCCTTCTCTCTCTGCCCCTCCCCCACTCATGTGTCTCAAAAATAAACTATTTTTTATTTTAAAGAAGCTGACAGCACAGAGCCCGACCAGGGCCTGAGCCAAAGTCAGACACTTAACCAACTGAGACACCCGGGCACCTGACAGGTTTTTCTTTCACTATTTTGAATATATCATCCCATTCTCTTCTGGCCTGAAAAGTTTCTTTTAAGAACTCCACTTCTAGTGTATGGAGGTTACCTTGTATGTGATGTGTCACTTTTTTCTTGTTGCTTTCAAAAGTCTTTGTCTTTGACTTTTGACAATTCAGTTATAATGTGTCTTGTGTAGCCTGGTTTGGATTCAACCTATTTAGGGTCTTTTGGGCCTCATTGATCTGGAAATCCATTTCTCTGCCCAGGTTTGAGAAGTTTTCAGCCATTATTGGCTAAATATACTTTATGTCCCTTTCCTCCTAGGATTCCCATAGTGGGTATTGTTTCATTTATGCTACCTCATAAGTCCATAGACTTGTCTTCACTCATTCTGTTTTTTATTTTATTTTATTTTTTTATTCATTGATACATTCATTTTTTGTCCTCTCACTGGTCGATTTCACTGATTGTTTCTTCACAGTCGAGTCTGCTTTTGAAGACTTCTATTGAATTCTTCGATTCAGTCATAGAATTCTTTGGCTCTAGGATTACTGGTTTTTTATTTTGTTTTATGGTTTCTATTTTTTGTTGTTGTTGAACTTCTTATACTATTCATACTTTGTTTTCCTAATTTTGTTTAGTTGTCTGTGTCTGTGTTCTTGTAGTTCACTAAATTTCTTTAAAAGTGTTCTGACTTCTTTTCCTAAGATATGATCTCCATATCTTTACTGTCATTCATTATAGCTTTATTATTTTCCTATATTGTTTTCCTCTATCTGAAGATTCTTTTATTTCACTGTGTTTTGATTTGCTGTGGATATGGATTTCTGGATGGATCCCTCCTTGCTCCTCAGCAGTATCATTTGCTCCATGTTTCTGAAGAGAAAGTCATGATTATTCAAATTATTGTTCCCCTGTGTATAATATGTCATACTTTTTGACTGGTTTCAGGTTTTTGTTCATTATCATTGGTAATCAACAGTCTGAATATGATATGTTTAGGTGTAGTTTCCTTTGAAGTTACCTGCTTAAGGTTCACTGAGCTGCTCAAATCTGTACATTTATGTCAGTAAATTTGGTGACTTTTCGGTTATTGTTTCTTCAAATACTTTTCCCCTAATTTTTCAGTCTTTGGAGGTAGGGTACCCATCATACATATATTAGACTTTTTGACATTGTCCCACATGTCCTTGAAGCTCTGTTCATTTTTTATTCAATCTTTTTTCTCTTTATTCTTCAGATTAAATCATTTCTATTAAACTGTTTTCAGAGTCACTGTTATTTTCCTCTATTGCTTTAATTCCTCTTTAAGTCGATATGGTGAATGTTTTTTTAGTGGATTTTTTGATTGTAAAATTTATATTTGTCTTTTTTTTTTATACTTTCTACTGAGGTAGTTGCCTTTTCATTATTCATGTTTTTGTTTTGCTCTCTTGGAGCCTCATTAAAACAGCTGTGTGATCATTCCAGCATATGGGTCGTCTCAGAGTTGGCATCTGTTGACTGTCTTTTTCACTGAGAATGGATACATTTTCCTGGTTCTTTGTATATCAACTAAATTTGGATCTTAGAAATTGTTAATATTATCTTGTGTATACTCTAGTCTCTTATAATTCCCAGGAATTACTGCGTTAGCAAGCAATCAGCCGTTAGATTTGGACAGTGGACTCTGTCTTGCCTTCTTGATTCACATCTCAGTTGAGTGCTCTAGTCTTTCCTTCACTGTCTCCAGTCAGTCTTGCACATGCATACTTCAGGGAGAGGCTGAAACTTTTGTGGCTTCATATACAGAATTAGAGGATTCCCACTGCAGCCTTTGGTCTGTCTAGGCTCCCTTCTAGGTTTCTCTGGGCACAATACAGACTACCATACCCTCAGCAGCCTTGGTTATTCTCAAGGTAAAACTGGAAAAAGAAAGAGAAAACCAGAAACTCATCCAAATGGCAGTACCTTCTCCCAGCTTTGACTTCCCTGCACATACAGTCTGCCGTGTTGTATTTACTCATAGAGATCTCAGGTTGGTCGTATTAGGCATTTTATCCAGAGTTTTAATTATCAGCAGAAAGATGGGCTGTAAGATGTTTATATTGCCACATAAGATGGGGAACTCTGTTATTTTTGGAAATAACAGAGTTATTCCTTCCTAGCTCCGTCCTCCCCAGTCTATTAAAAGAACATGTCATACACCGAAGCACTTCTCTGCCTTTTTTAAATTTGTTTCTTCTGTCAGAACTTCCTTACCTCCTCTAATACCTGAAATTGAATGTATTTTTCAAAGCCCAGGAAAAAGTCCATCTCACTTTGTGAAAACTTACCCAACCTCTCCTTTTTGCCCCCACCGCCGCACCTCCATATTTCTGAGAGCCCAAGGCACTTCACTTGGCACTTCATGTTTCATTCATTATTTCCTCAAATATTTATCAAGTACTTATACAACTTTTGCTTGTTTATTCTTTCAACTAAAAACAGTGAAAGCTTAAAACACAGTAGCACCTGGGGCACGTGGGTGGCTCAGTCGGTTAAGCATCTGACTCCGGCTCAGGTGATCTTGCAGGTCACGAGTTTGAGCCCCATGTCAGGCTCTGTGCTGACAGGTTAGAGCCTGGAACCTGCTTCAGATTCCGTGTCTTCCTCTCTCTCTCTCTGACCCTCCCCCACTTGCATTCTGTCTCTCTGTCTCTCTCTCTGAAAAATAAATTTAAAAAAAATTTTTAAGTTAAAAGAAAATTAAAAGGAAAAAACAGTAGCAGCTCTTGGGAAAGCGGGGACCCTTGTATGTTGGGTAGGGGGCTAGGAACGCAGAAGCAGATGACTAGAGGCTCATACCTTGGAAATAACAACAACAAAACAAAAGAAAGAGATGTGTGGGACATGCTAGTGTATCTGGCCTCAGTGTTTCTAAGAAAATAGAAATTAGGAGTGCCTAGGCAGTTCAGCTGGTTAGACATCCAACTCTGGCTCAGGTCATGATCTCACGGTTCTTGAGTTCAAGCCCCGCGTCGGGCTCTGTGCTGACAGCTCAGAGCCTGGAGCCTGCTTCAGATTCTGTGTCTCCCTCTCTCTCTGCCCCTCCCCCACTTGTGCTCTGTCTCTCTCTCTGTCTCCCAAAAATAAATAAACATTAAAAAAAAAGAAAATTGATATTAGTTACTAGATGAGCAAAAACTTAATTGATATCGTAGCAGAATTCTCGCACACAGAGTTGTGACACCGAGGCTTTTCTTTCCAGGAAGCAACTTTATTAATGCTGGCACCGCTCAGTTGGGTTGGTACCCAAAGAACTGAGTCCTGAATACCACATGGCATAGTTTTTTATATATTTTCTACTTCTTTGTCTCCCATATAGGGTAATACCAAACATGTAGTCTGATTAAGTGGTGTCATGTTACAAGGTCGTGAGGGATGTTGTCAGTACGCGTATAGCCAGGTTCCCTTGAGGTTTTTGTTTGTTTTGTTTTGTTTCCGTTAGGGAGGGGACCCTACCACAGTATTGATCAGGGATGGATTTTATATGTTAAGGTCCTTTGTCAGTGTTTACTGACATGAAAATAATGAAAATGAAATCACTGGAACAGAGTCATATATGTAAATTACAATACAAATAGAAATAATTTTGTAGCAATATAGCATTATCTTTTCATATTCCCCATGATTATAACCTGTTTGCTGCTTTACATTTTTCACCTTTGGGGTAGGACCTTAGATTGAGAAATAGGAAGAGAGAAATGGCTTCTGACCCGACATAGGTTGTGTCACCCATTCATGGAGAGAATATTGTGCATTTATATGCTTTATCTTGTGGCAGTGTAGGCAATAAATGATATCTAGAAAAATATCTTTTAAAGAGTTGATTAATTAAAAATGGATATTAAATCTGGTGCCTAGAGTGTACATTTACAGTCTAATAAACGAGCAAACATTTAATAGCTGTAGAATTTCTACAGCATTAACTTTCACTTTTCTTTGTTTTGTTGTAGTTGTTTTTTTCTTAGCAAAATCGAAGAGAAACTTATTCTTCCTTCAGATGATCATAGTATGCCCATGGATGGTGATGGAGATCCCGGTGACAGGGTGGAGGTGCAGGAGCAGGGAGAAGACGTCTGCTCTCTGATTAAGAACTGTATGTTTTCTATGAAAATGAAGATGGTAGAAAGTGCAAGAAAGCAGGTGAGTACTCATATTTGTAGTCCTCTACTTCTTTCTTTATTTTTTTTCATAGTTTATTTTCGAGACAGAGACAGAGCACGAACGGGGGAGGGGCATAGAGAGAGGGAGACACAGAATCTGAAGACAGGTCCAGGCTCTGAGCTGTCAGAACCCGACACGGGGCTCAAACTCAACGAACCGTGAGATCATGACCTGAGCCGAAGTCGGATGCTTAAACGACTGAGCCACCCAGGCGTCTCTCCTCTATTTCTTTAAATCAGCTGGTTTTTAAATTTAATTTTTCCTTAAAATCTGAAGCTCAAAGATAATTGAGTAGTTAGTATTCTTGTTATCTTTAAAAGAAAGTAAACTTGAAGAAACACTTAAAATTATCCAGAAGGTTCTAAAGTTTATTGTATACTTGTTAATCATTAGAACATAATTATTTTCTGTTATTAAAAAAGAAAATAAACCCAGTCTTAGGTTGGATCCTGTTTAAGAAAATGAATGTTTGTCAATTAGTTACAAATTACATTGTATGGAAATAAAATATTTATTTACTTATAAAATATAAAGTATATTTAGGTTTATTTTAGGTATATAAAATATTAAATCATATTTTTCATGTAATTAAATCATATTTGAATATACTAGGGGAGCTTGCTCTTTTAATGACCCTATGTTAATAGATTACTACTATAAAGCAAAGAATGTTATTCTAGTAGAAATAATTAATATTTCTGTATGTAAGTTTAAATGCTAGTTTCTAGGGTTTTCTTTGAGATGGGTATTGTATCAGATAGAGATTTTTATATTTCAAATAACAGAAAACCCAACCCAGAGCTGTCTAAGTGAATAAAAGAAATCTATTAGTTCCCATGAATAAAGTCTAGAAGAGCTGGCTTTCAAATACTCTGAATTATATTATCACCAAGGGCCTGCTTTCTCTGCCTCAGTTCTCTCTTCTACTATACTGATTTTGTCCTCAAATTCCTTTCTTTTTAAGTTTATTTATTTTTGAGAGAGAGAGAGAAAGAAGTTGAGAGCGTACATGAGTGGGGAAGAGGCAGAGAGAGAGGAGAGAGAGCTAATCCCAAGCAGGCTCCGCACTGTCAGCACAGAGTCCAATGCAGGGCTCAGTCCCACAGACTGAGATCATGACCAGAGCTGAAATCAAGAGTTGAGTGCTTAACTGACTAAGCCACCCAGGCGCCCCTGTCCTCAGATTCTTATGTAGCGGGTCCGTCTAGCAGCCCCAGGCTCACCCTTTGTAGTTGGAAATAGCCATGGATGTTTCATATCTTCCTTCCTCCATACTACATCTTCTTGGAATTAGAAACAGTTTCTATTTCTTGCAGAAAAAAGGAAGATTCTTTTCATTAGCTCTGCTTCGGCTGGGACCATCTTCTAAGGCACATGGCTGACGAGGAGTGCATGTGGCTTCTCAGCAGGAAGTTAGGGTGCTCGGGCCAGATGGGGAGACAGTGCGTGCTCCCTACTACTGCTGAGACTTCTCCAAACTGGGGGAGGGTCCTGATGAGCCGGGGAAGGAAATGAGCTGCAAGTGCAATACTTTGAAATATGTAAGAATTATTAGGATAGCTAAAAGCCTAAAAGATATGGCATGCTGGCTTTTCTTAGGAATTTTTCAACAATGTATTCACTTATAAATAAGGGCTAAAGAGAAGTGGATACCAGTAATATTGGAGGTGAAGAGAGAAAAATAGTTCTAGTCTGAAGATTACATAAAACCTTCGGTGCATTTCAGTTTACCTGCCCATACTCTGTGAAACTCTTCAAAAAGTAGCAGGACTGAAATTTGAGTTTTGCCTTTTTTCATTTCCAAGCACATCATTAGATGCTCGAGATACCAAGTTGAATAAAATATAGACACACAGACAAGCAGTTATAATACAGTAATACTAAAGGACACGGGAAGGACACCTGACCCAGTCTTATGGAAACAGTGAAAGCTTCCTGGAGTAAGAGGTCATATCTAAGTTGGGAATTGAAAGGTGAAGCAGGTGGAGGGAATAACATATAAGACCCAGAAATGGCTCAGGGCAGTTGGTTTGGGTTGGACTTTAGCCCCTACTTAATGGCTGTGCTTCTTTGTGCAGGAAACCCTGGGGTCGAGGTGAGGAGATTTGCAGTTTTAAAACAGTATTCTGATTGTAGTGAGGAGAAAACTTGGAGGAAGGGCAAAGGGTTGCCCAGCTTCTGTATTAATCCATGTAATTGATAAGGGTCGCCATTGTAGGTTCTCCTCCAAGAAAAGGAGGAAGCGTAGATGAGACAGTGTGACTGGTTCTGTTCGGGAGGAGAAAGTATGACCTCCAGGCTTCTGCCTGTGTAGTTTGGTGGATGGAATGCAGGAGGAGGACCATTTTGTGTGGCAGATGGTGCATTTATTTCAAGACATATTGAATTTGTGAGGCGTTTGAGGCAAGTTGTGATTCATACAAGACAATTTGTACCTAAGAAATCTAAACGTTCTGGAGAAAACTATGCTTGCGATAGGGGTCGAGTGATTTGCATGTGGACTGTCAGGAGTGGATAAGGTGACAAAGACCAGTTGCCAAAACAGACATACAGCTTTGGGAGGAGCAAAGAGAGAGGTGCCCACAAGGAGCCAAAACCAAACGGTGACATTAAAGGATGACCCCAAGGGGCTGAGCCCACAGGAAGGGGCAGAAATCATCAGTGCCCATTCTGCAGGAAAGCTAAGGTGTGCAGAGAACAAAGTGCCCTTGCATTGAGGGGAGGCTTATGTTGACTTTGGTGAGAATCATTTCACTAGAGCAGAAGTCAGATCATAATGGGTGGAAGAACAGATGGAGGTAGAGATACGGGGACAGTGAGCACAGGCTGCTCCTAAGGAAGCCGTGATGTAGAGGAGCAAGTGGGTTCAGGGAGGAGTTTGGTTTTTAGGATGGAGAGGACTGAGGATGTTGAAAGCCTAATGGTAGGGAGAGCGAAGACATCACTGGTGAAATCGGATTCCTTGTGGAGTTTTTGGGGACAGGATTCAGGCAAAGGTGAGTGGGAGAGCTCACCTGTTCTCTGAGAACCAGCAGTGAGGCCCTCTGCAGACATTGAGCTGAGGAGCACTGAGGACAGTGAGAGAGTGATGGGCTATGCCAGGCTGTGGAGAGGGGCTGGAGAACCATGGAAGGACTGTCGGGACACACAGAGAGCCTGGCTCGTGATGTCTCTAGTGCATCTCTAAGTGTGTAGGAGCAGACAAGGCACGCCCTCAATACACCCAGAGTGTGGTCTTGCCAGCCGGGTATAACACAGGGACAACAACTGATGATCTTGCTAAGAAAATGGTGGCCGGCTGAATTGCATATGGAAGGAAGTGGAAGCAGAAAGAAGGCAGGTAAGGTTACTAGAGGTCTTAAGGTTATGAAGCAAATGTAACAGGAATTTGGTGAATACAGTGGGTTTGTGGTCATAATAGGGTGATTTGAGGTTAGGGATTTGGTGGTGAGGAAGTTCTGAGTAGTGATGAGTATCACGGTGTAGCTAAGACACTGTACCCAGCGATGTCTGGGTGAAAGCTACTGTTCCCTCCTCCTGTGATTACTGTCTAGCGTGAGAACAAGAGCTGCACTTCGACCCAACAGAAGTACAAGGTGGGTGAGGAAAAGAGAGGTCACCATGCTAGGAGAGCCCAGGGAAGAAGAGAGATTCTGCGTGGGAGGAGGGCTTCCTGGAGAAGGAGGCATTTGGACAAGGCTTTATGGAAACAGTAGGGTTTGCACTTGAAGAAAAGAGAAAGCCGTTATAGATACAAGATAAATTCAAACAAAATCACGGAGGTAAGAAACTGGGAATTACAGTCTGCTCTGAACATGTTGACTAGGTTGGAAGCTGTTCGGAACATTGGCTGCTGAGGGAAAAAGCTGTGAAGTCTCAGGCCAGGGAGGTGGTGGTGGAAATGCAAACAACAGGAGAGATGCTCTGTTAGTGTTACAAGGAGCCCAGAGACAGCAGGAATGATGGACAGGGTGCAGCTGAGGATGGCTCGGAGTTTTAGCCTTCGCAGTTGAAAGGTTAGTTACTCATAGTTACTGTGAGACCCCAGTCTAAGGAAAATGTCTTTGAAACTTGGCAGGGAAGATCTAAAAGACATCCACGTAACAACCAACATTTATACACCAACATTTAAAAACTCCTGTGCCTCAAATAACACACTCAAAAAAGTGAGGAGACAAGTCATACAGTGTGAGAAAATACTGGGAAACCATGTATCTGCTACACATCCACCCTCTGGAACACACAGCAAACTCTTTATAACTGAACAACAAAAACTCAACTCAACAAATGCGCAAAGGATCTAAATAAATAGACATTTCTCCAAAGTAGATACACAGATGGTCAACCAGCACGTGAGGTGTTCAGTATTATTAATTATTAGGAAAATGCAAATCAAAACCACACAAGATGCCACTTCACAGCCACTGTAATCAGAGACAGTAGCAAGTGTTGGTGAGGATGTGGAGAAATGGGAACCCTCATACACTGGTGAGAGCGTAAAAACGGTGCAGCTGCTATGGAGAACAGTCTGACGGTTCTTTGGAAAGTTAAACATAGAGTTACCGTGTTACCCAGGGAAAGTGTGTGTCCACACGCAAGTCTGTAGGCACATGTTTACAGTGGTATTCAGGACAGCCAAAGGTGTAAACAGCCCAAGAATCTATCAGCAGTTGAATAGATAGATGAAATGTGTTACATCCATGCAGTAGAATATCATTCAGCCATGCGAAGTAATAGAGTCCTGAGACACCCTGTAACCTGGATGAATGCGGAAAATACTACGCTAGGTGAAAGAAGACAGGTAAAAATCACCACTGATGTCACTAACCTGAAATGTCCAGAATAGGTAAACCCATAGAGACAGAAAGTAGATCAGTGGTTTGGCCGTGGCTGGGAGGAATGGGGAGCAAATGCTCATGGACAAGGAGTTTCTTTTTGAGTTGATCAGATGTTCTGGAACTAGACAGTGGTGATGGTTGCCCAACTTTGTGAATAGACTGAAAGACACGGAATCGTACACCTTAAATGTGAATCTATCCCCGTGATGAAACACATCTACATAGTTTAAGTGGAGGAGGGATTCGGTGCTGTGAGGTGAGCCGTGTCACGCAAAAAGGAAAGCAGGCCAGTTAAACACTTTTGTCAAATTCTGTTATTTCTAAGTTATCACCTGTATGGCATCATACCTCTTTCTCTCTTCTATAGCACAACTTCTCACTTGCCATGAAACTACTGAAGGAGCTGCACAGAGAGTCAAAAACGAGAGATGACTGGCAGGTGAAATGGGTGCAGAGCTACTGCCGGCTCGGCCACAGCCGGAGCCGGGCCCAGAGCTGCCCTGAGCAGATCCTCACAGCGCTGAAAACCGTCTCCTTGTTGGGTAGTAGGCTGTTCTTCCTACCTAACTACCTGCAACAGCACTAATTTACGTTACGTCTCTGTGTCTACTAAAACTCTTCTTTTGCTGCTTCATCTTATATTTGGAAACTCGGTCTTGTGATAATTTTACTAAATATTTGGAGCCAAGGTACTTTGTATCCTAACAATGCTATTGAGTATGGTATTTGGAGATTTTATTTCTTTATCGATCAAATAAAATTCAAATTAAAAATTTTTTTCTTTAATACTTATGCAAATTATGGATCTAATACTTTAATTATTTTGAAAACCTCTTTTATTTACAAGAATTGCCTTGTAAAAAGTTGAATGTGAAATGCCTTTTTCTTTCTCAGCTCTTTTTATAATGGCATGGCCTTTACAGCTGAGGGAGAAAAATGTTCTCTGTGAGAGTTTTGGATCCAGGTCACCGGCTCTGCTGCCCTATGTCCAAGGGTGCACAGCACTATTATTGACAGTGCTTACAGTCACATTCCCAAATCTGACTCCTCAGTAGGACAGGGTATTATATCAGAGTATCGATCTCAGTCAAAATGCAAATAGGAGAAAGCAGGCCTTCCATATTGATCAGGATTAGAACATCACCCTTATGATGGCTTAAATATTTTTAGAGTTTTTTGGTGGGGGGAATAAGGGAGAGGAGGAGTTTGCTGATAACTAAGAAAACATTAGTACTCATAATAATGACAGTTCTAGTGTCCTAGTGTGGCAGTGGTTTGTAACAGTCTTGTGAAATAACAGGGCCGGTAGTTTAGATCACGTATCGGAGGGAAATCTGGCAGAGGATTTTCATGGATGGATGAACATGGCAGTGTTGTTGATGGGACTTGCCAGGTGACGGCCCTTTCTCTTTTGTTTGCGTCCCTTCTCACACCTGTACAAGCTGCAAGCTTGACCGGGGCTGGTAAGTTCCTTCCCCAGAACCACACAGCAAGACATAGAACTAGACCTTTAAATGCAGCGACATCTGTTGTTTTATCAGCTGTAGGTCACAGTATCAACTTAACAATGTTCTCTGGGCTATTAATATAGATGCACAAATTGCATTGAAAAGAGCCATTTTCTTTAGAAGAGAATTCAGTGCTTTGACAAAATACAGAATGATGGTGCTTGAATAAAAGTTTCTTCAGTGTTTTAACTGCTTAGCCTCTAGGCTTTGATAGTCACTGCTAACGAACATTTTTTATTAATGTGAATTCAAGAAATTACCGAACCAATGTTTGAAGTCAAGTTTTTTATACTTTCATGATGTATCTTTCTTAATAAGAAAACTTTTGCACACTATGAATATCTTTTTTATTTAATTTATGGCATTCATTTCTGAGAAAATCATGTGTCTATGTTTTAATCCAACAGGTGAGAGCATATCAGGTTACTTAAGCAAAAATGTTCTGGCTTTCCATGACCAGAACATTCTCTTGGGTACGACTTACAGAATCATAGCTAATGCTCTCAGCAGGGAACCAACCTGCCTTGCTGAAATTGAGGAAAGCAAGGCTAGAAGAATCTTGGACCTTTCTGGATCCGGTTCAGAGGATGCAGAAAAGGTAATGAACCCAGGAAGAGTGTTATGTTTGTGTGTTGCATGTCTGTGATGTGCACCCATCTGGCTACATGAAAGAAAGAATGAAGAAGGATGATTGCTTTATGTTTTGAAAATGTATTTGACAGTTATGCACAGCCAAGTTTCTTACGTGGAAAACTGACATACTCCGTGTGTTTCCTGTGTATTTGAACAATGCAGACTGTTTTAGTATTAAGAGTGAGAAATTTATGTCACATTGATGTGAACAGTTCTTCCACGGATTTTCTTCATGGAATTTCACCACCAGTCGCCATTCAGACATCCCACTAGCTTGCGGGGCAAACCAGCCTTTTCTGCCTTTTTTATGTAGCGTCTGCTTTGCTTAACTTTTCTTAGATGATTTTGCATTTCCATAGTCAGCAGCCTTTCATCTCACTTCAGTTGTTAGGCTTGGCTTCTTCCTCCACAGTGTTAGCAATATCTGTGCAGGCTGGCGAGGTTAGAGCACCAACTTCCATCTCTTCTTTGGTTCCTGACAGGCTGTATGACCCCCAGTGACCTTTGATGCCACTTCTGCATGACTAGTGGAACACCTGATTTTTAAAAGCACTGAGGATCGTACTGGAATCACTTACTATTTCACAATCAGGGCAGACAGACTCCCTTTTCCACTTAACCAGCTTTCTGTGTTATCTCATGACTCACAAATCACAAGTAATCTTTCTGTATCATCACAAGTAGAAAGTAGAATTCTTCAAGAAAACTTGAGCTGCACTCACAGGTTTTCTGAGACCTCTGTGAATTCTAGGTGATTGCAGGTTTGTACCAGAGAGCGTTCCGTCACCTTTCCGAGGCCGTCCGGACAGCGGAGGAGAGCCAGGGACCGGTAGCCAGCATGACAGATGCTTACATGACACTGGCGGATTTCTGTGACCAGCAGCTCCGCAAGGAGGAGGAGAGCGTGTCAGGTGAGTCACAGAAGGAAAAATCATTTAGTTTGTCACACTTTGTTATCCAGTCTTAAGACTTTTGTGGATACTTTAGGTTTCCAGTTTGTTTTTAAATGACAGTTATTCTGAGAAAAGTCTTGCCTTTTTTTTTTAATGTTGATTTATTTTTGAGAGAGAGAGCATGCACCTGAGTGGGGGAGGAGCAGAGAAAGAGGGAGACAGAGGATCTGAAGTGGGTTCTGTGCTGACTGCAGAGAGCCTGATGTGGGGCTCACACCTACAAGCCTCCAGATGGTGGCCTGAACCAGGGTTGGGCTCTGAATTGAGCCACCCACGTGCCATGTGTCTTGTCTTTTAAGAGACAGTGACATCTCCAGACAACACAACCTGCATATAAATACAGTCTAGGTATCATTTATCTTTCCATTTGTTTAGTTTATACTTTCTACATTTTGCTTGTAGCTTTGGTAATACTGGCTGTGTGGCCTGCCTCTTGCTCCTGAAATAAATTCAGTAACGAGCAGCTCCCCTCTGTCCCCACCCAGCCCAGGAAGCAAACTGCGCTCCATGTACAATGCATGATCTAACAGAAGAGTCAGCTTCAAGATGGACACTTTTACATACGGCCCCAAAGTGCGTCTGGTGTTGGTTGATCTAAAGTACTTGTTAAAAAGGGAACGGTGATGGGGCGCCTGGGTGGCTCAGTCGGTTAAGCGTCCGGCTTCGGCTCAGGTCATGATCTCATGGTTCGTGGGTTTGTGCCCCGCGTCGGGCTCTGTGCTGACAGCTCAGAGCCTGGAGCCTGTCTTCAGATTCTGTGTCTCCCTCTCTCTCTGACCCTCCCCTGCTCGCGCTGTCTCTCTCTGTCTCTCAAAAATAAAAAAAAATAAAATAAAAAAACATAAAAAAAGGGAACAGTGACATAATCGAAGGGAAATATAGTCCTTTGTTAAATTTTATAATTTATATATGTATCAGTGGATATATTGACCATTGTTTCTTCTCTGCTGTCCTTGGTAGTTACTGAGTCTGTAGAACTGCAGATGTATCCAGCCCTTGTGGTGGACAAGATGTTGAAAGCTTTAAAACTGCATTCCAGTGAAGCCAGGCTGAAGTTTCCCAGGCTGCTGCAGATTATAGAGTTGTATCCAGAGGAGACCCTGAGCCTAATGACAAAAGAGGTTAGTATTTGAATTCTGGCGAAGACAACTTTACAGGACGTAAAGACATGTTTCTGTTTATATTTAAACACATTAGTATGTGTGGTACACATGTTACACCTTTTCCTAACGAGCATTGAATTTTATTACATTCCAAGAACTTATATAATTTAAAGTTGTATAAAGCTGTATAAAAGAGTGTTCACATTTACCAGTTTTCCTCTGTGGGTGTTGGTAAGAACACTTTGTCTGAACAAGAACCCCAGGAAGAGGAGGAGTTATGTTTGGGACAGAGGCGGGAATTTTCCGAAACACAGTTTGCTGCCCATAACAAGTAAGCTGTAGTCTAGAACATCTGTTGGTGCCTTCTGCTCAGTTTATTACTTACCTCAGGGAGAGGGAGCACATTTCAGCTGGCATCCCACCCCAGTGACCGTAGTGCCTGCTGGCAGCACCGTGTTCCCGAGGATCCGAGGCCTCTGAGCACACAGTGAACAGCCAGGGTATGCGGGCACTCCCCCACACGGTCTGCTCACCATTTGTGTGTCCCATGCAGGCCTCCCCCACAGGACCGCATCAGCCTGCCGCCTTCCTGTCATGCACCATCGGAAAGACTCCTTAATGACTTTTGTAGATGTTTAACTGGAAAATAGGGCCAGGCTTTGAGTAGATAATATAATAGTTTAAAAAGGGTTAGCTTTCTGTAGTATATTTTTAAGCAGTGCTGGTTTCTGAGCTATGGAGACTCCATGCCTGGCAGGGCTTTATTCTACACCTCTGACCCTCTTATGGATGTGGAGAGTAGGATTTTCTCAGTAGATTCTAAAAAGAAGATGAAAGTAACTTCAGAAATGTAGTGTGTGTGTGTGTGTGTGTGTGTGTGTGTGTGTGTTCCTTAAAGACAAATGAAGAAATCATTAAATAAGTTATGGTTTTAGTCATCCCAAAATAATATTTTATTTGTATATGATAAAAATAGCATTTAGAATTTGTGAGGAAATAAATGGAATGTTCAGTCAGTGTTGTTATGGCACCAGGGTTGGGGAGCTGACCTTTATTGAGTGCTCCCTGTGGCTGTATGGACTGACGTCTTTTATCCCCACACACTTTGCTCTTTCCTCATTTAATCGGTGAAGGTAGGAAGCTTGCCACGTTCACTCTTACACCAACATTCCAAGTGCATCAGATTTTATCTTAAAACTAGCACATTAAAAAGCGTGGGGATGGGGGGAACATGAGCAAATTTTGAAAATGGCCTTAGAGTGAACTAACAAAAACCAGAAGCTATAAAGGAAAATAATCAACACTTCTTTCCTTTCCAGGGGGGGGAAACGAAAAAGAAAAATATACAAAGTTTAAAAAAAAACTAGGAGAAAAATATTGCAACACATACTAGAGACAAAGAGCTGATATCTACCTCTACAAAATAAATAGACCAGTAGAAAATGGTCAGAGGAAATACGTGTAAGGAAAATAAACAGGCTGTGTACCCCTCATTCATAATGAAACGTGAAAATTAAAATTAGATATTTTTCACCTCTCAAATTGACAGTAAATTAAAAAAACTGTCTCCGGTGTTGGAAAGGATTTTGGAAAGGAGTCTAATACATGTTTTTAAATTGAGTTATAGTTGACGTAACAATATCATATTAGCTTCAGGCATACAGTATACTGATTCAACAAGTCTGTGCATTACTCAGTGCTTAACACGACAAGCGTAGTTTCCATATGTCACTACACAGTGTTATTACAGTATGAATTGATTGACTGGATTCCCTGGGCTGTAGTTTACATTCCCATGACTTATGCATTTTTTACACATATGCAGAAATTACTTTTATTATGTTAGAATTTAGAATATTCCTTAACGAGCTAGCAATTATTTTTGTGGAGAGTTCAGAAAACAAATTCATGACTATATTAGCTTTGTCCTTGAATAGAGATTTATGAATTATGTACAAAATAGTGTTCCCTAGAGTCAGTCACTCTAGAAGTAGTAGAGAAGGTTTAAGAGACTAAACTTGGAAGAGCTTCTTCCTCCTCGTCGGGCTGTTCCAGCTGGACCAGCAGACTTAGGTACAAGGATGGACGCATTTTCTCTGTTGAATTTAAAGCGTTACAACAGTTTGGGGCACCTGGGTGGCTCAGTCAGTTAAGCATCCGACTTCAGCTCATGATCTTGTAGTCATGATCTTGTAGTCTGTGAGTCCGAGCCCTGCGTCAGGCTCTGTGCTGACAGCTCAGAGCCTGGAGCCTGCTTCTCATTCTGTATCTCCCTCTCTCTCTGCCCTTCCCTGCAATGCTATGTCTTTGTCTCAAAAATAAATAAACATTAAAAAAATAAAATATTAAAGGATTCAATAGTTTGAATGCTCTTTTCTGCGTCCATCAGTTCAAAGGCTTTGTTAATTTAGTCAAAACAGAAATTGTGAGTCACAAATTCATCAACTTTTATCTTTTTGGACATATATTCGGACACCATCTTTGGGACACTTTCCACACCCTTCTATCCTCCAAAGGCAGTGCCTTTCCACATGTGGCCTCTTATCAGCTGGAATGGTGAGTGGTGATTTCTTCACCCGAAGCAGCCACTCCAGCTGCCATGCTGATGCCCCAGCCTGCGCGGCACGCCTCCAGCACTGCTCTCCTAACTTTCATGTTACTCATGCACTCAAAGCAATAGTTCTCTCCCTAGTCGATCATTTCAGCGGACACTTCCTGGATGGGTTTCCTGAAGTCTTGGGGGTTATACATTTAGAGGCTCTAGACCCCGTGGCCCTTGTGAATTTATCTTTATTGATACCATACTAATTGCTGGATGCGTCAGCCCCTTTACAGCCCATGGTAACCGCCAGTCCAACTCCTCCTGTGCCAAAGATGCACAAGTAGAGCCAAGCTCCACATTGGCAGTGTCCACAGCGGCTTCCCAGCCAGCTGAAATGCCACAACTCAGAAGGCAGACGTTTTCCAAAGGTGTTAAAGGATCAATTTTAGCAACAGAGATATCAGCCACAACCGTATTTTCAGAAAACTTGCGGGTTCCCATGTAATGTAAAACTGTCTTTCCTTTGCAAGTAAATCTGCTTGTACAATCTGGCATTAATCCTTTCCCTGGAGTAACTCTTGTCTTCTGGCAAAGGTTTGTCTTAGGGTTTGCATTCTCCACACTGTGGGATGTAAAGTGGGATGACAACTACCTGCCTTCAGCTTAGTACCTCGTTTGCCAACACTTTCCACGATTCCAGCACTTTTCATGTCCCAAGATCCCTGGAAACCTAAGGATCAGCCCCACTTAAAGGCATTGGTGTGGCAAACTGTAGTGGTGATAATCTTAATTTGAACTTCTAGAGCCTTTGGGGGCAATAGCTCTACCTCTTCTATAGAGAGAGGCTCTCCTGCCTCCCAGGTAACTACAGCCTTGCACTTGATAACCTGGTTTGCCATGTCCTCAGACTCGGGTCTGTGAGGGGCAGACATCTAGGATGACCCGCACAGGGCTGGGGATCTCATTTTATAAAATCCCCGTCAAATATTTTGCTCATACTGCCATACCTCTCCCCTCTGGCAAGAGTTTGTTCTCTGTATTTATGAGTCTGTTTCTGTTTTTTGTTTGTTCATTTGTATTGTTTTTTAGATTCCACCTATAAGTAAAAATCATATAAGTAAAATCTTTCTTTGTCTGACTTATTCCCTTAGCTTTGTACCCACTAAGTCCATCTTTGTTGTTGCAAATGGAAAGATTTCATTCTTCACTGAGTAAAAGTAATAACCCACTAAATGCATATACCACATCTTCATTATCCATCCGTCTATCAGTGGACACTTGGTTTGCTTCTGTATTTTAGCTATTGTAAATAATGCTATAATAAACATGGGGGTGCAGATACCTTTTTGAATTAGTGTTTTTGTTTTCTTTGAATAAATATCCCAGAAGTAGAATTACTGGATTGTATGGTATTTCTATTTTTAACTTTTTGAGGAACCTCCAGACTGTTTTCCATAGTGGCTGCACCAATTTACATTCCCACCAACATGCAGTAGGGTTCCCTTTTCTCTACATCCTCGCCAACACTTGTTGTTTCTTGTTTTTTGATACTAGCTATTCTGACTAGCTAGTGAGGTGATATTTCATTGTGGTTTTGATTTCCATATTCCTGATGATTAGGATGTTGAACATCTTTTCATGTGCCTGTTGATCATCTGTATGTTTTCTCTGGAAAAATGTCTATCAGGTCTTCCGCCTATTTTTAAATACTTAATTTAAATTCAAGTTAGTTCACATACAGTGTAGTATTGGTTTCAGGAGAAGAACCCAGTAATTCACTTAAATCACACCCAGTGCTCATCCCAACAAGTGCCCTCTTTTAATTTCCATCACCCATTTAGCCCATCCCCTCACCCACCACCCCTCCAGCAACCCTCAGTTTGTTGTCTGTATTTAAGAGTCTCTTATGGTTTGCCTCCCAATCTGTTTTTATCTGTTTTTTACTTCCCTTCCCATATGCTCATGTTTTGTTTCTTAAATTCCACATATGAGTGAAATCCTATGATATTTCTTTCTCTGACATATTTTACTCAACATAATACATTCCAGCTCCATCCACATTGTTCCAAATGGCAAGATTTCATCATCATTTCGATCTCCAAGTAATATTCCATTCTGTATATATATACACCACATCTTTATCCATTCATCAGTCAGTGGACATTTGGGCTCTTTCCATAATTTGACCATTGTTGATAGTGCTGCTATAAACATTGGGGTGCATGTGCCCCTTTGAATCAGCATTTTTGTATCCTTTGGATAAATACCTAGTAGTGCAATTGCTGGGTCTTAGGGTAGTTCTATTTTTAATTTTTTGAGGCATCTCTATATTGTTTTCTAGAGCAGGTGCACCAGTTTGCATTCCCACCAACAGTGCAAAAGAGTTCCCCTTTCTCCACATCCTGGCCAACATCTGTTGTTTCCTGAGTTGTTAATTTTAACCATTCTGATAGGTGTGAGGTGGAATCTCGTTGTGGTTTTTATTTCTGTTTCTCTGGTGATGAGTAATGTTGAACATCTTTTCATGTGTCTCTTGGCCATCTGGATGTCTTCTTTGGAAAAGTGTCTTTTGCCCATTTCTTCGCTGGATTTTTTTGGGGGGGGGTGTTAAGTTTGATAAGTTCTATATAGATTTTGGATACTAACTCTTTATCCAATATGTCATTTGCAAATATTTTCTCTCATTTCATGCCTTTTAGTTTGTTGATTGTTTCCGTTGCTGTGCAATAGCTTTTTATCTTGATGAGGTCCTAGAAGTTCATTTTTGTTTTCGTTTCTCTTGCACCTGGAGATGTCTAGTAAGAAGTTGCTGTAGCTGAAGTCAAAAAGGTTGCTGCCTGTGTTCTCCTCTAGGATTTGATGGTTTCCTGTCTCACATTTAGGTCTTTCATCCATTTTGAGTTTATTTTTGTGTATGGTGTAAAAAAGTGGTCCAGGTTCATTCTTCTGTATGTTACTGTCCAGTTTTCCCAGCACTATTTGCTGAAGAGACTGTCTTTTATCCATTGGATACTCTTTCCTGCTTTGTCGAAGATTAGTTGGCCATTCATTTGTGGATCCATTTCTGCATTCTCTGTTCTGTCCCATTGACCTATGTGTCTGTTTTTGTGCTAGACACAAACATATTGTCTTGATGATTACAGCTTTGCAATACAATTTAAGTCTGGAATTGTGATGCCTCCCACTTTGCTTTGCTTTTTCTATGTTACTTTGGCTATTAGGGGTCTTTTCTGGCTCCATACAAATTTTAGGATTTTTTGTTCTAGCTCTGTGAAGAATGCGGGTGTTATTTTGATAGGGATTGCACTGAATGTATAGATTGCTTTGGGTAGTATAGACATTTTAACAATATTTGTTCTTCCAATCCATGAGCATGGAATGCCTTTCCATTTCTTTGTGTCTTACTCAATTTTTTTGATAAGCATTCTGTAGTTTTCAGCGTACTATACCTCTTTGTTTAGGTTTATTCCAAGGTGTCTTATGGTTTTTGGTGCAATCTAATGGGATCGATTCCTTGATTACTCTTTCTGCTGCTTCATTATTGGTGTGTGGAAATGCAACCGATTTCTGTACATTTATTTTATATCCTGTGACTTGCTGAATTCATGGATCAGTTTTGGTTTTTTGGTGGAGTCTTTCCAGTTTTCCACGTGGAGTATCATGTCGTCTGCAAAGAATGAAAGTTTGACTTCTTCCTTGCCAATTTGTATGCTTTTTATTTCTTTTTGTTGTCCAATTGCTGAGGCTAGGACATCTAGTACTATGTTGAACAACAGAGATGAGAGTGGACATCCCTGTCGTGTTTCTGACCGTAAGGGGAGAGTCTCTGTTTTCTGAGCTGTGCTGCCCGTTTTTTAATCAGATTATTTGGTTTTTTGGTATTGAGTTATAGGAGTTTTTATTACATTTTTAAAAAATGAAAATTTGAAAAATCTTTTTGGAGGGAAATCTAGCAATATTTTTTACAATTCTTAATGTTCACACAGTAATTTTACTTGTAGGAACTTATCCAGTGGGCACACATAGCACAAGTGGTAAACATGTAGGGATGTCCATTATAGCATCATCTGTAATAGAAAAACTTGGAAAATAACCTAAAAATTGATTATACAGCAGTAGTTAAGTAAAATGGAATACTATATAGCTGTTAAAAGGAATGGGGGTAAATCTGTCCATCTGTCAGACAGTGTATCTAGTCTGATTTCATTCTTGTAAATAAAGAATATGGGTATACTTGCATGCAAAACATCCAAAAAAAATGGAATGATTACCACAGTGGAGTAAGAACTGAGAGGACTGAGGGAGAGAAGATGTTCTGTTTTAGACTTATGCCTGTTTTAGACTTCTATATATAGATATATATTTTTTATATGGAGACATAATAATTTCATAATAAAACTGTTACCTATTTTATTCATTAAGTTGCACCTCTCTGTGTTTTAGATTTCTTCCATTCCTTGCTGGCAGTTCATTGGCTGGATCAGCCACATGGTAGCCTTATTGGACAAAGAGGAAGCTGTTGCCGTCCAGCGCACTGTGGAAGAGATTGCTGATAACTATCCACAGGCGATTGTTTACCCACTTGTAATAAGTAGTGAAAGCTATTCCTTCAAAGATACTTCTGCTGGTCATAAGAATAAGGAGTTTGTGGCAAGGTGGGTTGATCAAATACTATAGGTTATTTTAAAAAGTGTATGGTAAAACCAAACACATGGGGCCTGCTGGCTGGCTCAGTCAGTGGAGCATGTGAATCTTGATCTTGTGGTCTTGAGTTCAAGCTGCACATCGGGTGTAGAGCTTACTTAAAAAAGGAAAAAAAAAATACATGGAAGCTTATATTTGTCTTCAAATTAATTAGAGCCATCCTCGGAGGATAGAAAACCTTAGACATCTATTTATTGAATGTACCTACTCCAGGTATGTTATTTGTTATAGAATTTCTTTCCTTTTTTTTTAATTTAATTTAATTTATTTATTTTGAGAGACAGCACAAATGAGTCGGGTGGGGGTGGGGGGGGGTAGCAGAGAGAGAGGGAGAGAGAGAGAGAATCCCAAGAAGGCTCCACATTGTCAAAGTGGAGCCTAATGTGGGGCTTGAACTCATGAACCCATGGGATCATGACCTGAGCTGAAATCAAGAGTCAGAGGCTTAACCAACAGAGCCACTCGGGTGCCCCTTTTTCCTTTTTTAATTTTTAAGTACACTCTTTGCCCAGCGTGGGGCTCAAACTTACAATGCAGAGTCGCATGCTCTACTGACTGAGTCAGCCAGGTGCCCCCAAATTTCTTTCCTTTAAAAAAATTTGTTTGTAATGTTTATGTTTGAGAGAGAGAGAGAGAGAGAGAGAGCATGAGTGGGGTAGGGCAGAGAGAGAGGGAGATACAGAATCCGAAGCAGGTTCCAGGCTCTGAGCTGTCAGCACAGAGCCCAACACAGGTCTCAAACCCACGAACTGTGAGATCAAGACCTGAGTCAAAGTTGGACACCTAACCAACTGAGCCACCCAGGTGCCCCTTTCCTTTTTTAAAATAAATTTCATCTTTGGAGTCCCTGGGTGGCTCAGTCGGTCAAGCATTCAACTCTTGATTTCAGCTCAGGTTATGATCTCACGTGCCCTGCATTGGGTTCTGCACCAATAGTTGAGAGCCTGCTTGGCACTCTCTCTTTCTCCCTCTCTCTCCACCCCTCCTGTGCACTTGCACACACACTTTTTCAAAATAAACTTAAAAAAATAAAATACGTTTCATCTTAGAATTTTATTCATGAAACATTCTGTCCTTATGATAGTAATGGTTGACAGTAAACTTTTGGTTGAGACAGACTAGATGAGATGCTTTTTGAAATCAGTTACTGAAATTATTCTTTAACTCGAACTATCTGGGAATCCTGTCTTCTTAATAAAGATTCAGTAGGCTGCCTGAAGTGTCGTCCTTTTCATTTTTCCATTTTTTTTATAAGTGGAGACTGTTGCTATAACTAGCAGTAGTGTACTACTTTTATAAAACCTCGGTAAACATGGTGTTCTCATTGACATTCTGTTAGGAGCTTTTTGTCATGCGCTCGTTTGTTTCATTACTTAGAGTGTCTGTTTCTGAGAAGACAAGAGTAAGACACAGATTTTATCATGATTTGTGGATGGGCTGTCTGTGCACATCCCACCTGCCTCTACTGGTGCCCTGCCTACCACCCACACGGTCTCTCAACACACTCAACTGCAACAGGATTAATTTTTTTCTAAAAGAAAGAAAAGAGAAAGGTTTGAAAGTGTGTTGAGAATGTGACCTTTTCTTTTATAATATAACTTCAAAAACTGTGTGAATCAAATTGTGCATATGAAAATGTCAACATCATTTGCAAGGATATTTGCTTTTACTTTATCTAAGAACCTCACTTCCTGATAGAATACATACTTTGTGCTTTATCTAATATTGAAGAGAATTTTAAAATTGCTCCTTCCCTAAACTATTAGTTGTGTGTGCATGTGTGTGTATGTAATTTTATATATAAATATAAATAATTGTTATATATAAAAACCGTAGGCCTTGATAACCTAAACTTGGTAATTGTTTTATAGGATTAAAATTAAGTTGGATCAAGGAGGAGTGATTCAAGATTTTATTAGCGCTCTAGAACAGCTCTCTAATCCTGAAATGCTCTTTAAGGTAATATAGTAGCTTCCAGTCCATAAAACATAGAATTTGGATAAAACCTAATTGTAGTCAGCTTGATTTCTCTCTCTTTTTTTTTTTTTCTGCACAGGACTGGACTGATGATATCAAGGCTGAACTAGCAAAAACCCCTGTTGATAAAAAAAACATTGAAAAGATGTATGAAAGAATGTATGCAGCCTTGGGAGACTCAAAGGCTCCAGGCCTTGGGGCTTTCAGAAAGAGGTTCATTCAGGTATGGAGGATCGTTCAGGCTTTTATGATCATGGAATCGTTGTGAAGATCAGTGTTTATATTTTCTGGTTTGTTAATAATTCTGGTTTTAAAGTGTCTGTTGAGTTTGTAAACTTTTCTTTAGATCTGATACTTTCTGTGAGATTGTGATACACATATTTAGGTCAGATAGTGACAGGTGGATCAATAGAAAAAAACAGGGTTTTTTTATTGCATTCTTTTCTTCATGCTCAGATCTTTAGATTTGAAGGTTATATGTTTAATATTTTTAATTCTTATGATGATTTGAATGTTGGATCAAGAAAATATTTGTATTTTATAGAAGTTGATAACCATTTTGAGCACTTACATCTGTCCAAGGCATACTCCTGAGTGCTACAGGGCATACAAAGAGAAGACAGACCCAGTTCCTGAATTCAAAGGGATTGTCTGACAAGTACAGTATATAAAGAACTGTGGCTTGAGGACAAATGTGGATACATGAGATCTGTTTCTAAAGTTGCCCTTCAGTTCAGGGAAAGCCCCTTGGAGCCAGTGGAGATGAAAATGAACCCCGAAATGTCCAGATTTCATGCTGCCACTCCTGTGTTTGTTGTTCCCTCTGAATGGATTTACCTTCTCTCCCTTGTCCACCTGGAGAGCTCGCTCTTAGAGACTTGGCTTATGCACCATTTCCTCTGTGGAGCCTTCCTTGAACTTCCTTTCCCAACAAGAATGGGATACTCCTCCTTCTCTGTTGTGGAACACACCTTATGTACACCTCCGTTAGCATTAATCACACTGATTTTTTTCTAACTTTGGTCAAATTACCTTTGTTTAGTAAACTTTAAGAGCATACGGAGAAGTCCTAGGACTCATGCTCACAGAGTTCTCAAGTTTCACAGTCTCTAGTACAAAGGAGAATCTTTGTCCCTTCTGGTTTTTTAATTTATTTATTCATTTTTTATTTTTTAAAAACATTTTTTAAGTCTGTTTATTTTGAGAGAAACAGAGACAGCATGAGTGGGTTAGGGGCAGAGAGAGAGAGAGTGAGAGAGAGAGAGAATCACAAGCAGTCTCTGCACTGTCAGCATATAGCCCGATGCAGAACTCGAACCCACAAAACTTCAAGATCATGACCTGAGCTGAAACCAAGAGCCGGACGCTTAACCAACTGACCCACCGAGGCACTCCTGTGTTTTTTAAATAACTGCTTTTTTAAGATATAATTCACACACCCTATAATCCATCTATTTAAAGTGTATATGATACTGAAGAGACACCTGTGTGGTTCAGTCAGTGAAGCATCTGACTTGATCTGATGGTTTGTTAGGTTGAGCCCTGCATCAAGCTACACGCTGACCTTGTAGAGCCTGCCTGAGATTCTCTCCCTCTCTCTCTCTGCCCCTCCCCAGCTCTTCTCACACACTCTGTCTCTCAAAAAAAATAAACTTTAAAAAGTAAAAGTGTACAATACTGTTGTTTGGTTGTATTCAGAGTTGTGTAAATGTTACCACATCAGTTTTAGAACGTTTTCATCACCCTAAAAAGAAAGCCCATACCTGTTAGCAGGTACTCCCAATCCCCCACCCCCACCCACTGCTGCCACTCCCAGGCAGCCACTGAAGTGCTTTCTGTTCCTGTGGATTTGCCTCTTTTGGACATTTTGTGTAAATGAAATCTTAACAATATGTGACTGGCTTCCTTACTTAGCATAATGTTTCGTAGTTCATCCATGGTGCAGCATGTGTCGCTGCTTCGCTCCTTTTTGTTGCTGTATATTATTTCACTGTTAGGACACGCCACGTATTCACTGTCCTCTTGTCAGCTGATGCACACTTGGAGCATTTCCACATCTTAGCTGTTGTAAGTACTGCTGCCATGTGCGCATAGGTTCTTCTGGGGAGAGTCGCAGGGGTGGGAAACCCCATTTAACTCTTTCTTTAATTTATGCCTCCTGATTGAGACCTGTGGACAGGGATTTTTCTTTCCACCTCCTAGAATACTGCCTGACATGAAACTGGCATCTTGAATTAGATAAATAATTGATATAATTTTGGTAAGTAGAGACAGATTTTGGTGGTAAAACTTTAGGTATATTCCTACTTAGGGTAGTTTTAGTTAATTGAATGAATGTGGGAACATACAAGACTCTTGCCTGAATGTGACCAGGGATGTATCCTAAAAGTGAAGATAAAACCATAAGCCTCTTTATTTCATATTATGACATATATTAGGCTCCACTCATATCAAATCTGTCTCACAGTATTGAATATGCAAGGGCCTCAGGACAGGAAGTATGCATACTTTAAGTGTGCTTGACATTAATGTACTAGCATCAATGAAATGTATAGAATTGTAACCACCTCACGCCAGTCAGAGTGGCTAAAATGAACAACTCAAGAGACTATAGATGCTGGCGAGGATGTGGAGACACGGGCACCCTCCTACACTGTTGGTGGGAATGTAAACTGGTACAGCC